>SJYV01021317.1:1030365-1071499 GCA_006410875.1 Neotragus pygmaeus
GGTTCCGGGGACGCTGGAGACGCGACCTTCCGCGCTTTACGGTCCCGGGCAAGGGTACGCCGGCGCCTAAGCTCACTCGCGCACGCGCGCCGCGACGCCGTGGCAAAGCTCCGCCCCTGACACGTGGGCTTGTTTGGGTCTCGCGAGGCTCCGCCCCTGGACTGGGGCTCCCGCCTCCGCATCCTCCAAGATGGAGGCGAAGTGGAGGCCTGCATTTTCCGGGCCTGCCTTTTAGGACTCTAGCCTCGGGCCGTTGATTTCTGCAGAAGCTGCCCCCTGGAGAGTGAGTGAGTGAGAGTGTGTGTGTGTGTGAATGAGTGAATGTGTGAGTGTGTGTTCTCGCTTCCCTCGGGACGAGTGCCCAAATGTGATACCCCGTGAGAGTGTGTGTGTGTGAATGAGTGTGTGTGTGTGTGTGTTCTCGCTTCCGTCGGGACGAGTGCCCAAATGTGATATCCCGTGAGAGAGAGAGAGAGAGAGAGAGAGAGAGAGAGAGAGAGAGTGTGTGTGTGTGTGTGTGTGTGTGTGTGTGTGTGAATGAGTGTGTGTGTGTTCTCGCTTCCGTCGGGACGAGTGCCCAAATGTGATACCCCATGGTCCGCAACCCAAAGACACTCTAATCCAGGGAGTAAAAGGCTCTTGGACGGACAGCCGCTTTGTTTTTGGAAGTCGCCCGAGTCTTCTTGGGGAATCGCTAGCAGAGCAAATCGGGAATCCGGTCTGCTGGACCGGTCCGGCCTCGGAGGCCGGATAAGATCTCAGCTCTGGGCTGGATCTCTTTTTGCACCTTCCGTGCTAGTCTGGACCAGAAGAGGAATCCTTCACTCCATCCTCTGAGGAGCTCACCACCGACTCCTTCACCTCGCTTCCTATCACATCGTCCTGTTTTCTTCCCTTTATAGAACGTGTCACTATGGTAGATCAGTGTTGAATGTTTTTCCAATCTAGTTACAAAATCTACCCTCGCACGGTACCTAAATTTCATGCATGACTATGTTCTTGCACTTAGAACTGTGTTTGGCACAAGGTCCAGGAAAAATGCCCGAATGGACAGCGATCAACGGCACAGGCTCGGCTGCGTTGGGGGCCACACTCACCAGTTTCCAGTCTTTGGATTCAAGCCCATCTCACCACACAAGCCAGTTTTGTCTAATGGATGGCTTCTTGTGGCCAGGCGTCATGCTGGGTAATGGAGTAAACGTTGCTTACAAAAGCACGTTCCTGTTTTCAAAGCAGAGAAGAGAATCTGGGAACCGAGATAAGGAAGACACACAAACATCTACAGAGTCACTCTCCATGCAGTGGGCACATGGCTGGGGGAGAAGCACACTCCTTCCCCTGAGACGACTGTCGCTGTCACTAGACTTGACATCCAGCATTCAGTGACTCCTCGGTGAGAACCTGGTACTGTGCGTGTCCACCACGTACCTGTGAGCCCATGTCTGTGGAAACCCGGGCTCTGGGAGAGAAGCAGCCAGTGCCTTCAGCACACCAACCTCCACCCATAAATCATGCTGCAGTTTTGCAGTAAAACACCTGCCATTTCACAGAGAACCTGTAAGGCAGAGTCATTACAGTTGGCTCCTGTGCCAGGCATTGTGCCAGTTGAAACTTCATCACAACTGTGTGAGTTTCAGGGATCCCTAACCTCTGGGATCCAGAGCCTGACGATCTGAGGTGGAGCTGATGTGATAACAGAAATAAAAGTGCACAATCACTGTGCTGCGCTTCAATCATCCAGAAACCATCCCTCCTACCCCAGTTGGTGGAAAAACTATCTTCCATGGAACTGGCCCCTGATGCCCAAAAGGTTGGGGATGGCTGAATTCCTGCACCTGTGAGGAAAGTGAAGCCTATAAAAGCATATTCTCATGTTGCAGATAATGAAAACCAGGCCTTACATGTAATATTTACATGAAGTAGTAAATATTCAAGTCAGTGCTAAGAAATGTTGTAGAGACAGTGGTGGTACATTAGGACCACCTGGGGAATCTAAGCCGGTTTCGTCAGAATGAACCGGAATCAACAAGGCTGAAAGACACATCAGGTAGTTCCTGGAAGTTCCAGGAACTTCCCTGATATCTAGAAATAGCTAGCAGTTGTGTAAAGCTGTGTGGATAATGTAGGGCTTGAGCTGGTTCTTAAAGAAGCTCTGTTCATATAAACCAGCAGTAGGTGGCGCTGTGGCCTAGGAAATGGGGCTTCCTGGGTTTAGACAGCCCCTCATATGCAGGGCACTACGTGGAGATTAGAAACCCGTCAGACTAATAAAATCTCCCTAGAGAGGTGATAGATAACGCAGCATGGTCCCTGGAACACAAGGGCGACTGAGGAGTGGCTTCTTGGGGTGCTGCCTCCCAAAGAGGTGGGACCATCTCTGCTGTTCTTAACAACCAAGAGAGGCTCTGTGGAGTTAGGGACCCTCAGGTGGATCCCAGGCATCATCTGACTTGAGCCCCTCAGAGTCAGAGCTGAGAGGGTGGTTGTGCCAGCTGGTTAAGAGCACAACTTCAGGCTGACCTGGCCTGGGTCTGGATGCCAGCCCTCCTTGGTGTATGACCTTGTGAGGTGTTACCTCTCCTGGGCCTCTGTGGGAGTTACCGCCAAAGACTATATATAAAGAGAAAGAACCAACAGGCTGTGTATGTACATAGAGGGAGAGATTTATGTGGGAGTGACTCAGGACAGTGGTGCCGGCAGGTCTGGAATGCACAGGACAGGCGGGCAGGCTGGAAACCCAGGGACCAGCTGATGTTGGGGTCTCCAGCTCCCAGGCAGCGTGGAGACCCAATTCCTTCTTCATCCACAGGAACTCTGTGTTTTCTTTTAAGAACTTCACCTGAATGGATGAGGCCCACCCAGGTACAGAGGGTAATCTGCTTTACTCAAAGTCTAGTGATAAAACTGTTATTCACATCCAGAAAATACCTTTACAACAATATCTAGACTGGTGCTTGATCAAACATCTGGTTACCGTCTTCTAGCCAGGTTGACACATAAAATTAATCACCACAGCATTCAATTATTTGCTTGTAAAGTGGGCAATGACACTTTTTTGTTTGCTTTTGCAGACTCAAACAACGTGTATAAACTACTTGGCCCAAAATTTGTGAAAAATTTTGCGCCACAGATACTTCTAATATTATTCTTGCAAAGTGAACCACACTGCCTGGCACCAGGGGCTCCAGGCTGTGGGAAGTGGGGGTGATGAGCCAAACTGAATGACCGTGGAGGCTGGTGACACACGATGGAAGAGCAGAAATCTGTGCTAGGCCTGATGCCTGTGGTGGGCGCTGGTGGGAGTCCCTAGGGGCCCTGGGCTGCTTTGAGCTCCTTAGGACTTCTGCATGAACTCTGGCTGTGGAGGAGACTCGCTCGCTCAGGAGGTGCCCTGGGAATCCAGTGAGCTGCATGGGTATGGGTGACCCGTGGGCAGCTCTACCCCGGCCTCCGCTGATCTTGGCTAACTTGGCTTCTGTGCTTTCCAGCTTTTTCCCTGCATGGCGCTGGGTGTTCACACTTATCATCAGTCACTTTTCAGAACTCTTCCCTTCCCCTCAAAGTGTAATGGAACCATTTCACAGCCACTTCTGTGAACATATTGGGACACACACACAGTTCTGTTGATCGTGCTTAACTGAGCAAAACATGTTTTGCCTCCACTGGGAAGCCCCACCCTGAGGAGCTCCTGTCAGAGGTAGAAGGGACTCTTTCCTTGGCTGTATCTTGTGTCTCTTCTCAGGAAGAGCTGAGTGACTACACCCAGTCTTCTGAGGAAAACCTGACCCCCCCCCCCCNCCTCCCTCCGCTTGTTCACCAGTGCCCAGCAGGTCCTCCAGCTGGCTCTTCATCCTCTGAACCCCAGGACGTCTGCCCGCCAGCCCATTTCTACTTAGTGATCTGTTCATCTATTAGGAGACTCGTGTATTCTTTCCTCGAAGATGCAACTAGAGCTGAGTGAAACATACTGAATAAAAGAAAGGAGAGCTGAATACTCTCTAGGAAGTAACTGATGAGAAAGGCCCAACCATTTCAACATCTTGATTGTACAACTAGGAGACGGTACTGATGGAGGCTCTTTGAAGTTCAAACCGACACTGGGATCTGCCTACAAACTGCTATTACAGTTTTCCTTTTTCTCCACAACAGAGTGAGAGCTACAGAAAACTCTCCACTGTGAGCCACGAGCAGTCCCCTTCCCAGGTCTCTTTGCTGCTTAGGAGCAGCACCCAGAGGGGCCTCTCGCGTGAGGCTTCTGGATGCAGATTCCTTTAGTGCTTTTGGGAATTACTACTTTCCCTGACAAGAACAGCGACTGGGGCAGTGGCTCCTGTTTGGTAACTGAGCTGCTGTAAGTATGTTTTGAAAAACAGATGCCAAAACCTTGCACATTAATGTTCCTAGCAGCATTATGAAGAATAGTCAATAGGTGGAAACAACCCAGATGCCCATCAGCAGATGAAATACAGGATATCCATACAATGGAATACTATCCAACAATAAAAAAGGAACGAAGTGTGGGTTCAAGCTGCAACATGGATGAACTTGGAAGACATTAAGCTAAGTGAAAGAAGCCAGACATAAAGGCTGCAAATTATATGATTCCATTTGTGGCAAATGTCCAGAACAGGCAGATCTATAAGACAGAAAGTAGATTTACGGCTGCAAGAGACTGGGATGGGACATTGGAGAGAAAGAGGGGTGACTGCTGCTGGATATGGGATTTATTTTGAGGGTGATGAAAATGTTCTCAAAATCGGTTGTGGTGATGATTACCCAACTCTGTGAATGTGCTAAACACCACTGACTTTTATACCTTGCATGCATGCATGCTCAGTTGCTTCAGTCATGTTCAACTCTCTGTTACCCCATGGGCTGTAACCTGCCAGGCTCCTCTGTCCATGGAATTTTCCAAGCAAGAATATTGGAGTGGGTTGCCTTGCCATCCTCCAGGGGATCTTCCTGACTCAGGGATTGAACCTGCAATCTCCTGTACTGGCAGGTGGATTCTTTATCCAATAATCCACCTGGGAAGTCCAACTTCATACCTTTAAAAGAGTGAACTGAAGGGTATGTGAGTTAAATCTCAATGAAGCTGTTTTAAAAAACACCGGAGGCCAGTTTCTGTCCCCAGGAAGTAGGTGGATTGTGTCCTGCGGGCACCAGGCATGGTTTTCTGTGGGGCAGGTGTCTGAGTTGTGCCTGCAGAGCCTACAAACCACGGTTCTCTGAGAGAGCTGCAAGACTCTCTTACAGGATAACCTTTGGTTCCCTGATTTTGTTTGACATGAATCTAGTGCTCTGCCCCTCAGTCCACCTTCTCTGGAGCAGGAGTATTTCAGAAGTACTCGAAGGCAATAATTTTGATTCGTTCACTTGTGTGTCCTCTAACTCCCTGCAGAGGGCCGGTGCTCAGGAAGCTCTTTAGGGAGAAAGGCAAGCGGGAGGCCAGGAGAGCCTCTGCCTGTCTGACTCGACATGTACCAGTGCCCCTCCCCACCCACGTTCCTCAAGTGCACACCAGTGGGGCCAGGTCCCATGACACTGGCCCTCCCTTGCCCCACAGCTGTGGACTTTTCTAGAGTTTAGCTGCTCCCTGGAGCATTCAGGCTGAATTTCTGAGGGGTCAGGAGGCACCCGTCACATAGCCACAGTCAGTAAGCAGCCCTGACAGCAGTCACTGGTTGTGTGTGGGAGGTCTGCACAGTAATCAGGGCACCGAGGACTGGGGATCTGAGGACTTCCCGAGTGTGGAAGGTCTGCACAGTAATCAGTGAGGGCATCGAGAGCTGGGGATCTGAGGACTTCCCGAGTATGGAAGGTCTGCGTAATAATCAGTGAGGGCATCGAGAACTGGGGATCTGAAGACTTTCCAAGTGTGGAAGGTCTGCATAGTAATCAGTGAGGGCATCGAGAGCTGGGGATCTGAGGACTTCCTGAGTGTGGAAGGTCTGCGTAGTAATCAGTGAGGGCACCGTGAGAGCTGGGGATCTGAGGACTTGCTTTGAAGCAGTTTTGGCAGGAGTTGATAAGAATTATGTGAATGGGGAAGACTAGAGATCTCTTCAAGAAAATTAGAGATACCAAGGGAACATTTCATGCAAAGATGGGGTCAATAAAGGACAGAAATGGAATGGACCTAACAGAAGCAGAAGATATTAAGAAGAGGTGGCAAGAATACACAGAAGAACTGTACAAAAAAGATCTTCACGACCCAGATAATCACGATGGTGTGATCACTCACGTAGAGCCAGACATCCTGGAATGTGAAGTCAAGTGGGCCTTAGAAAGCATCACTATGAACAAAGCTAGTGGAGGTGATGGAATTCCAATTGAGCTACTTCAAATCCTGAAAGATGATGCTGTGAAAGTGCTGCACTCAATATGTCAGCAAATTTGGAAAGCTCAGCAGTGGCCACAGGACTGGAAAATGTCAGTTTTCATTCCAATCCCAAAGAAAGGCAATGCCAAAGAATGCTCAAACTACCGCACAATTGCACTCATCTCACATGCTAGTAAAGTAATGCTCAAAATTCTCCAAGNCCCCCAATCCCTCCCAGCATCAGGGTCTTTTCCAATGAGTCAACTCTTCACATGAGGTGGCCAAAGTTAAAAAGAGACAAAACTAATACATGTAGTTAGAAGTCTGATTAGTTTGGTTATTTTCTGGGAGAAAACATCAGAGGGGTTGGGGACTGAGTGTAGTTTTTCTTAATCTGCACAGGGATTACATAGGGTTAAGTATATTGATATTTCATTGAGTTGTAGATCTAGGATTTTTTCACTTCAATAAAAGGGCCCAAAATAACCTGTAAGTATATTAACAAAATAAGGAGAGAAAAGATGCAAATCATGACAACTAGTTAATACAGATATTGGATATTAAGCAGTACAGATAAGGCATTTGATAAAAGTTAACATTCATTAGTGGTTAAAATACTTAGAAATTTTACTGTAGAAATTCTCTATTTAAAAAAAAAGTTATGTACAGAAAATTTACATTAAACATTATAGTTAATATGAAAGGTTGAACTCATTTTTTGGGGGTCAGAAAATAGAAAAATGATTAATTTTTGCTACTTTCACTCAATATTTTACTGAAAGTTTTAGCCAATAAACTAGACAGAAATATTAATAGTACAAGAATTGAAAATAAATACAGCTTAATTATTCACAGATGAAATAATTGTGAATATCCCACATCAAACATGTCTGCAAATAGATGATCAAAGTTCATTAAATTTAGTAATGCATTTGCATGCAAGCTCAATGTGCTAAAATCAACATACAATTTCAATATGAAAAATCAACTGCTTTTATATAGAAATAAATCAAACAGTCATAAAAGAAACACAATATAAAAGAATAAAATAAAAAATGTTAAATATCTAAGAATTAATAAAACTTACAAGAAATCTATCAATATATTGTTGAGTAAAATTGAAGATGTTAGCAAATGGAGAGATATATTCTTAAATTGAAGGATTTCAGATGGTGAAAATATACATTTTCCTAAATTGATCTACAATAAATTCAATATAAATCCAATGAAAACTATAGAAGCTTTCTTCTTTTTTGAGTTAATTGTCANAGTTTTCTGTGATTATGGTTTCAGTGTGTCTGCCCTCTGATGCCCTCTTGCAACACCTACCATGTTACTTCAGTTTCTCTTACCTTGTACGTGGGATATGTCTTCATGGCTGCTCCAGCAAAGTGCAGCTGCTGCTCCTTACCTTGGACTAGGGGAATCTCCTCACTCCCTCCCCTCCTGACCTTGAACTTGAAATAGCTTTTCTAGGACCTCCTGCACCCATGCAGCCAACGCTCCTTGGACTTGGGGTTGCTCCAAATAAAGGTGAAACAAAGTGAGAGGATATAATAATTACATAGAAGAAAGAAATGAGTATTATAAGGAATGGAAGAATTTAAGTAAACAAGCAAACAAAAATTTCTCCAGTCAAACATTCTCCCTTTTGCCCTAAGTTACCTAAAATTAATCTCAATAGCAAATATTGTTGAAAGAATGCAATGCAGTCATTATAATTTTGATGTATTTTCTTGATGAGGACAGTACTTTGCTGTAAGTCAAAGAAAAGAATGTTTTTCGTGCTGTTTCTACCATGTGTTAGTTGGATTACCTTTAGTATGACAGATTTGTATTCTTGGTGTTTTTGAGGGAGGAATGTTTATTGCTGTAAATTTTTACTTATTTGTATATATTTATTTCTCATTCATTCACCCACTCCATCATTTATTTTCTTAAATAAACAATTAAAGAAGTTCCCTGGTGGCTCAGTGGTAAAGAATCCACCTGCCAATGTAGGAAACGTGGGTTTGATCCCTGAGTAGGAAAGATCCCCTGGAAAAAGAAAGGGTTGCCGACCCCAGTCTTCTCGCCTGGGAAATCCCAATGACAGAGGATCCTGGCTACAGTCCTTGGGATCACAAGAGTCAGACACAACTTAGCAACTAAACAATAATCTAGGTTGGCGATATCTACTATTTGAAATCAGATAGTGTAACTGCATTAGTCAAATACTAGCCTCTGCATTGTTGTTGCTCAATCACTAAGTTGTGTCTGACTCTTTGTGACCCCACGAATGGCAACAAGCCAGGCTTCCCTGTTCTTCACATCTCCTGGAGTTTGCTCAAACTCATGTCCTTGAGTTGATGATGCTATCCAACTATCTCTTCTTCCATCATCCCCTTCTCCTCCTGCCTTCAATCTTTTCCCAGCATCAGGGTACTTGCACCAAAAACAAACCACAAAAAATAAAAATAGAAAACATTACTGATAGCTAACATCTACCTCTATGTTCTCCCCCCGGCCCCCCATCTCTCCCAGTCTCTTCTTCCCTGTTAAAGATATCAAATATTTGGGGCTTGATGTTGATTATGCCTTCACAAGCATAATAGCTTAATGAGATGAATATGTAAATCTAAAAGTCTGTTAAGCTTTGAATTCTTCCTTGTGCACGTATGCAACAGTTCCCATGAATCACTACCATAATATTTTTTTGCAAATATCTTCTTCATAATTTATGTTTGTACTTATACTTTCTTTGAAATGAGTTTTATTTCTTTTTATTGAGGTGACTGTTGCTGAACAGAAGTTCCTATTTTGATGTAGTTAACCTTGCTAATTGGTTAGAAATGGGGATAATTATACCAATAGTGTGACTATGAAATTTTCAAAAATTAGAGTTAATGACATGCCTACCATAGTGTCTGACCCATAGCAATTATTCAATAAATGATAGCTATCTATCCCCTTTTATATTTTAAAATGTTAATATTGAGCTTATTACTCTGTACTATAGATTATAAATTACTTCAGGTTATTGTAAATGTAAGTTAATTTCACAACATCAAATTTCAAAACATAGCATAAAAACAAATGCACATCAAATTATCATTTGTAGTTCTATTGCCCTTTATCTGCTCCATGTTTTCAGATTATTGAGATATGAAAACCAATACACACACATATACATGCACATGCATTAACACAGAAAGTAGGTTTTGTCAAACAGTGTTTCTTTGCAAGTTATAGTAAGCAATTCACGTTAACTTAAAGAGGGAAAAAAGTAGAGAATAAAGGAAAGTAGGAGGTTAGAATAGATGACAGGTAGGAAATCAAGAAGAAAGAAAAATGGAATGAGGGTAAAAGATGAAGGAGGAGGAAGGGGAAGCACCAGGTAATAATTATATATATATATATATATATGTATGTATATGTATATATGTATATATATTAATATATTAGGAAATGGCTTCCCTGGTGGCGTCTTCCTGGAATGCAGGAGACGTGAGTTCGATCCCTGAGTCGGGAAGATCCCCTGGAGAAGGAAATGACAACCCACTCCAGTATTCTTGTATATACATACATATATATATATATATATATATATATATTAGCAGGTAATATATATTTCTACTCCAAGAACCAACAGATTATAACTGTTTCTATCCTCCTTCCCAAACTTTCAAGTAATGTTTGCCAAATAGAGCTACCCCTTAACAGACCAACTGATTGTTCATTATAAGCATAATTCTTCTGAGAGTCTACTGCTGTGAATACTGAGGAAACTCAGCGATGAAGCAGGCCTTTTGTTCTACTGAAATATTTATCTACCATACAGTTGCAAATTTTCTTTTTACCTTTATAGCATCCTTTAATTTCATAGATGGATATCTATTTTAGTTCCATAAATGTATTCAGGTTTGAATTTATTGTTATCTTATAATAAAAACTAAAACTAATTTAAACTCCAAATCATAACATTTAATCTGCACTGAAAAATTTTTCAAACTCTGAAGTGAAAGGGAATCTATTCTCAATTTATAAATATTTTTTATTAGAACTTATTGCTTAGTATTTGATGATTTACCCTTTTTATGTAATCTCATAATTCTTAGATGTTTCACAGTGAAAAAATAAATCTGCTTCCATAGTAAGGCCAATAACTCTGGAGGAATATGTTATATGAGCCACTCCTAATTTTCTATTGTTATATTTGTATCAAATAGCATAAGAATAATATCACATAGAGAGACCTTTGTAAAACACAAAACCTCTGGTTAATAAAATGAATCAAACTAAATAATGCTTTTTGACCTTTACCACAATTTGGAGAACATTAATGCTTGTGGCTGATAACAAGTCAATCATTTATATAATGATATCCATTAAACCTCATGGACATCAAAGGCATTATTCATGTATATTAATCAGCTGCTTTGGCTAAGCCTAGCTAATTTCTTTCCCCTGGGCCACCAGTACCATTAGTAACACATTACTCCCATCACTCAAAAAGCTTCATGATGAACCTCTGCCATTGTTTGATATGTGTTACCTCCTTGGCATTATTAAAAGGTGCCATTTCATTATTTATATATGCACCTAATTGTTTTTCAACTGAGAGTATTAAAAAAATAAATCTGTCATATAAATGTGTACAATGACAAATAACTCAACAACTGTTTTACAGGAATCAATTAGCCTGATTACTCTGAGGACAGTGTGTGACTTGGTAAAGGGTTTAACAAGACTTTTATTTCTTTTAGCTTCTGGACTAAGAAGAGTTTTCCACTGACTCACATTAGAATTAAGTGAGATTCTTGACGATTTTTAACACAAAATGACTCAATGCTATTGCTTCAAATAATCAGTGTATTTACTACACTTCTTTACAGTTGATGAAGGCAGGCTTAATTAGAGGAATAGAAAGAAAGTTGAGTAAAGGTGACTTCCAAAAACACAGAGAAATGATGAAGGCTCCCTCTTGAATAAAAATGAAGATATGTGAAAGTTAAAGTTTTTAAAGTCAATGGTAGAATTCTGGGAATATAAATTATAGGCATATGGAGAAATAAATAAGATTCTCTAAATTTTCAAATGAACATCTTAGAAATTATTACAATAAAAGTCATAGTATAACCTTATCACTGCCACTCATGCATCAGCTCATCAAAGAATAGACTACAGTAATGATAATATATGTATAGTATTCTTACTCTGCTAAACATTTGTTTGCATTAGTCCAGGTAATCTCAACAAGTCTATCACATAGGCTCCCTTATTATCTGTATTTGATAGATTGACAAACTAAAGGTTAGAAAAGTCTAAGTTCACACAACCATTGACAAAATACAGATTCAAACCCAGATCAGTCTGTTACTATTATCAAAAAAAGTAGTGAGAAATATTGAAATATCTGAATTTAACAATTTTAGAAACAATGTTAAGTTTTTAATAACTAAGGATTATTTAAAAAATCTGACAGTGCAAAGAAAAACCATAGGCATTTTTTTAAAAAAAACATTATTAACTACAGAAAAAACTTAAAAATTTCATGTATACATTTTCTTTATTGAAGGAAATTCATTAAATCAATATTGCTCATGTTACTGTATATATAAAAGGTAAAAATGTGTTATCTCTTGAGCATCACAGTAATTAGACATCATCTTCTCATGTGTTTCCTAAAAACTGTTACTCTGTTAAAGATATTTTATAGTTAGTTTTTGCAATATCTAAGAACAAGTGTGCTCACACCTTATGTAGCCAGCACCAGAAAATGTTGGATATCACTCAGCAAATATTCATTTTTCATGCTCAACTGTGATTGAAAGAGAATAAGTAAATGTAGGGTGGGTTGAATAAAGAGAAATTCAATGACCAGACTGTCTTTGCTTTCATATCTTGGCTGTAATAAATAATGCTGCTGTGAACATTGGGGTGCATGTACATTTTTGAACTAGTGTTTTCACTTTCTTCAGATATATATCCAGAAAAGGAACTGTTGAGTAGTATGTTAGTTCTACTTTTAGTTTTTTGAGGAAACTCTATATTGTTTTTCACAGTAGCTGTACCAACTGACATTTTCACCAACAGTGTAATGGGTTTCCCGTTTCTCCACATCCTCACCAGCACGTGTTGTTTATGGTCTCTTTGTTCACAGCCATTCTGATATGTTTAAGGTGGTATCTCATCGTGGTTTTGATTTGCTTTTCTCTGACAGTGTTGAGCATTTTTTCATGTTCCTGTTGACCATCTGTTTGTGTTCTTTTAAAAAACATCTATTCAGGTCTTCAGCTCATGTTTTAATTGGCTTGTTTGTTTGTTTTGATGTTGAGTTGTATCAGCTGTTAATATATTTTGGATATTAATCCCTTATCCTTCATATCATTTGCACATTTTTTCTATCATTTAGTGTGTTAGCTTTTCATTTTGTTGATGGTTTCCTTTACTGTACAAAAACTTTAAATTTAATTAGGTTCCATTTCTTTATTTTTGCTTTTTTTTTTCCTTTGTCTGAAGAGACAAGTTCAAAAAATATTTCTATGATTTGTGTCAGAAAGAGTATTCTCCTTATGTGTTCTCCTAAGAGTTTTATATTTTCTGGTCTTACATTTACATCTTTAGTTCATTTTGAGTTTATGTTGTATATGGTGTTAGAGAATGATCTAAGAGGGAGATCTATAGTATACAAGGTTACCTCAGGAAACATGGGAAAAAAATCTAACCTTACATCTAAAGGAAATCTAAAAAGAGAAAAACTCAGTTATATGCATTATACGTAGGAAAGTATATACGTGTATGTATATTGATTAGATGATAACAATTAACTGGTGTATAAGTTTATCTTTGAAAAGTTAACTAAGGTGAAATAATTACCTCAGGAAGTGCAGTCCCACTTGCTAAAGGAGATCCTCCAGTACCAACTTCTAAATTTATGTTTATATTACAAAGAAAGAAAATTTGACCCATTCTCTTCCAGTTTCTTTTAGTTTAATGCCTGGGAGTTTGTTAATTCCAAATTCACTCACAGCATGAGAGTCATTTTCTTTTTAAAAGATTTTCAGAATAAGTACAGGAATTTCTCTTATTGGAGATAAAAATAAGAATCTAGTCTGTTGGCATGTCTTTTCATGTAATAATTCATTCAGACCCCAAAGAGTAGGTGAAAGATTTTTGGCTAAACTGACTTTGAACTAAAGGTGTTCATAAAAATTTTTATCTTGCTGATAGTAAGTTTCTAAGAAGTGGACACACACACACACACAAGTTCTTGAGGTGTAGAAACATATAATACTATATATAATTAAATAATTTGATGCATTTGGACATTTTTATGCACACCTTTGATGCCATTAGAATAATCAGGAAAAATAACTCCAAATGTTTCTCCTGCCATTTTGTTGCTTAAGGGTTTATAGTATTTATCTTTAATGTGTTATTGTCTACCTTCAAGTGAAATTATACCTAGGTGTAGGTGTAAGAATCTCACAACAGTGTACTTTCTCCCTTCCAGACATTTGTGTTACCACTGTCCTGTAATTGTTTCTGATCAATATGGTTAAAAGTTTATAAATGTTGTTGAAAAGATGTGTATTCTGTTGTACTGATAGAACTAAGTGTTCTGTCAGTGTCAATTAGCACAAGTTGCTTGATTTCAGAATTTCTTTCCTTACTTTTCCCTGCATGTCATTTGTTAAAATAGAGAAATTGAAATCTCCTGCTAACTCGAGATTTATCCATTTTTTGAAGTTCTGTCTGTTTGCTACACTAGAATTCATACTATGACTTCCCCACGTAGTTTCCATGCACTTGTGTGCTGATGATTCCTCGGCTGACTGCTAGGGATTGGCCCTGCAGATCTCCTGAGTGCCTCTCCATGCACCTCTCCTGTTGATGTTCTCTCCTGCACATCTTCACCGTCTTTGCCATCTTAGACTCACTCCTGCCTCTTAAAGTCGAATTGTCTACTGGGCTCTGCCTGAGCTAACCATGTTTGTAATGGTACCTGAAAAATCTCAGGAGGCAATTAGCTATGGCAATTGTAGGACTTCCGCCATTTATTTCCCGTCTCTCAGGAATCACTGTCTTTCATTGCCTGATGTCTGGTGCCTTGCAAACCGCTGTTTCATTTATTTTGTTTGTCCTGTGTTGTTTCAGGAAGGATAGCAAATCCATTCTTTGTTAATAAATTTTGTTCAAAAGTGAAGGTGGGGTCTCTGTTTATAAATTTCTGGGTCTCTGTCTTACCTAATACTCTCTATTAATTTATGTAAGCATCTGAAACATTTTTATCAAAGTTAAGAAATTTTTCTATTTGAATCAAATGAATGTTATTAGTCTTTAGCATATCTTCTGAATTTCCAGTTTTCTTCATGGCCCAGTATATGAAGAACTTTTTATTATTTACTCATTCAGTACATATTTATTTAACATTTACCCATGCGGTGTTGATATAGGTGCTGGAAGAATTAGGAAAAATTTCTAATGAAAATCTCTGGTAAACTAAAGNCTTCATGGCCCAGTATATGAAGAACTTTTTATTATTTACTCATTCAGTACATATTTATTTAACATTTACCCATGCGGTGTTGATATAGGTGCTGGAAGAATTAGGAAAAATTTCTAATGAAAATCTCTGGTAAACTAAAGTTGATATTTAGGAAGAGGAAAAGGAACAGAAAATAAACGTGTAACTGTAAAATAAATAAAACATTAGAGGGTGACATGCAGTGGTAAAAGGGAAAAATGCTAGAGGGTATAAACGTTTTTGTGACTTTAGATAGAGGCGTCTATAGTGTCCTCACAGAAAAGTTGACATTTAAAGAAAAACCTAAATGATGTAAGTAAGTAAACATGAGGAAACCAGGAGGCATTTTTTCAGGGGAGGGCTTTGTGCTCCTGAGGAAAGGGTGTGCCTGGGATAATTGAAAATTATTAGGGATCATCTCTAACTCTGATACTCACAGAAAAATTAGAATTGACCATGGTGGTGCAGTGGCCAAAATTTCACCTGCCAGTGGAGGAGATGCAAGACATGCAGGTTCAATCCCTGTGTCAGGAAGATCCCCTGAAGGAGGGCATGACAACCCACTCCTGTATTCTTGCCTGAAGAATGCCATGGACAGAGGAGTCTGGCAGGCTACAATCCATGGGGTCACAGAGAATCAGAATTACTGGTGTTAAATTTAAAATGAATGCGCTGCTTTGTGTGTGTGAGTGAATGGAGGAAAACACCTTTAAACTACTGACACTTTTCTGTTTATAGTGTTTTATACTAATGTGCTCTTTACATATAAATATTTCCTTTTAATGATTGTTATCTGTGTTTGAGGCAGGATTACTATTATTCCCACGTGGCAAAGCCAGCACTCTGAAAGGTTAGGGGGTGTAGTAATCTAATGCAGTTAACAAGTATGAGCTCCCAGATTTCGACCCTAGTCATCATCTGCCCTCAGAACCAGTGTTAGTTTCATCCCATGTGCTGTCTCACATTGTTCAGTGATCTTCCTGCAAAACTGTATTTCAGTGACACATTTCTGTACATAAAATATTTCTACAGTGAAGGTGCCCACAGAATTACAAAGAAATGCTGGTACAGTGAAAAAGTGTGAACATAGCCCTGTCATTACTTCCACAATTAAAGCTTTGAATTGACGCCTTCTTCTAAGAATTGAATTCCTTCAGTGTATGGAAATACTCGTCCTGATTGCAAGAGTATTTTTCCTTTTCTCTTAAAAATGTCAAACATTATTACTTTTCCTCATTTTCTTTATCCTTTTATATCATTCTGGTATTGATTAGTCAAATACCAAATGTTACTCTGCTTTTTAAATGTTTATATTCAAATGGGTGAGCATATTTTTGTTCCACTTAACTTCAGTAGCTCATAAAAATTCATATATATGTGTGTGTGTGATTTATATATTCATGTGATGCTTAATATATATATTCTAGTTGTCATTATGGCCATCATTTGGAATTATAAAGAAATTCATGTAGTTCATTTAACTGTACAGAAATTAATCTCACATATATAATTAATAAAAAATAAAAAATAGTATCAGTANTGTGTGTGTGTGATTTATATATTCATGTGATGCTTAATATATATATTCTAGTTGTCATTATGGCCATCATTTGGAATTATAAAGAAATTCATGTAGTTCATTTAACTGTACAGAAATTAATCTCACATATATAATTAATAAAAAATAAAAAATAGTATCAGTATAATTCTATTACATAAGTTTCTGTTAACATTAATAGTGATATCTAATGTATAGTATAGTTCTATTAGGCCAAGAATTTCTTAAAATTATAATTTGAAATGTGTATTTTCCATAGACATATGAGATAAGTTCATAGGTGTTTAAGCAGCCAAGTTAAAGATATGCAGGATTTTAAACTTACCTCAAAAGTCCAATTAAAATAAAAAGGTATAAAAGAAAACCCATGTAATAGAAGAAGGTCATTGTACAAGATGATAATTATTTCATTAAGATTTTCTTTACCCTAGTTACTGTACTAAATTTAAATATTTAAATGACAACTTATTTCATGTTATATTTGATTCTATATGGTTCTAATATATTTAGTTTTATGATTCTTGTGCATTATCATATGATTATTTGTATAAAGCATATGCATTTGTGTGTTTATGTATATTAGATTATATCTCCCCAAAGTGCAATGTTAAATGCTGTGAATTTTTTTACTTTACTCAGTTCTTATTTTGGGAATTAGCTACCAAATTAGCTGCCCCTGCCCCCGTCCCAGACTTCTGTGACTAGCAGAATATTCAGCCTGCACTACCAGGCACTCAACTTATGTTTTTCCAATTAGAATTCTGATTTTTTTTTTTCCTGCTTAGAAAAATGCATATTTATTTTAGTATAACTAGTCCTTCTACCATTTTTATAGGGTCAAAAATTAGTCTCAAGATGGAAATTCTCTGGTGGTCCAGTGGTTAGGACTTGCCACATTCAATGCCATGGCAAAGGTTCAACCCCTGGTCGAGGAAATAAGGTCCCACAAGCCTGCCCCCCCCNAGTTCCAGAAAAACATCTATTTCTGCTTTATTGACTATGCCAAAGCCTTTGACTGTGTGGATCACAATAAACTGTGGGAAATTCTGAAAGAGATGGGAATGCCAGACCACCTGACCTGCCTCTTGAGAAACCTATATGCAGATCAGGAAGCAACAGTTGAACTGGACATGGAACAACAGACTGGTTCCAAATAGGAAAAGGAGTATGTCAAGGCTGCATATTGTCACCCTGCTTATTTAACTTCTATGCAGAGTACATCATGAGAAACACTGGGCTGGATGAAGCACAAGCTGGTATCAAGATTGCCAGGAGAAATACCAATAACCTCAGATATGCAGATAATACCCCCTTTATGGCAGAAAGCGAAGAACAACTAAAGAGTCTCTTGATGAAGGTGAAAGAGGAGAGTGAAAAAATTGGCTTAAAGCTCAACATTCAGAAAACTAAGATCATGGCATCTGGTCCCATCACTTCATGGCAAATAGATGGGGAAACTGGCTGACTTTATTTTTCTATGCTCCAAAATCACTGCAGATGGTGACTCCAGCCACGAAAAAGTTATGACCAACCTAGATAGCACATTGAAAAGCAGAGACATCACTTTGCCAACAAAGGTCCATCTAGTCGAGGCTATGGTTTTTCCAGTTAGTCATGTGGATGTGAGAGTTGGACTATAAAGAAAGCTGAGCGCTGAAGAATTGATGCTTTTGAACTGTGCTGTTGGAGAAGACTCTTGAGAGTCCCTTGGACTGCAAGGAGATCCAACCACTCCATCCTAAAGGAAATCAGTCCTGAATATTCACTAGAAGGACTGATGCTGAAGCTGAAACTCCAATACTTTGGCCACCTGATGTGAAGAGCTGACTCATTTGAAAAGACCCTGATGCTGGGAAAGATTGAGGGCAGGAGGAGAAGGGGACGACAGAGGATGAGATGGTTGGATGGAATCACTGACTCAATGGACATGGGTTTGGGTGGACTCCGGGAGTTGGTGATGGACAGGGAAGCCTGGCGTGCTGCGGTTCACGGGGTCGCAGAGTCGGACACGACTGAGCGACTGAACTGAACTGATGGGGGTGCCAAAGCCCTCCCACCCCATAGGACTGCTTCCCAAGTGAGACCATGAGTTAGTGGAACTGGGAATGGGCTCTGAGCCTCTGAAAGGGCCTGCTCTGCTCAGTCCCGGTACAGCTGCTGCCTAAGAAGTGGGGACCTGGCTGCTGAGCAACAGTGGGAGCGTCAGGAGGCCCCACTCAGATTCCCAGAGGAAACACCTGGCCTTCAGGAGTCTAGGAGGCGTGAAGGAAGGCCAGCTTCTCCCCGAGGAAGGCCATTTCAGGAAGCTCCTCCCATCCATTAGGCAGCCTGACCATCCACAGCGCTTACCCAGAAACCAGACAGTGCAGGGAAAGGAAGACCCGGGTTCTAATCCCAGCTTGAACGCTGCCTCTGGCTGGCTGCATGATCCTGGGTGAGAACGTTATTCTGCTCTGAGACCCAGTTTCTTCATCTATAAAATAGGGCATATATTTTAAAGTCATTTCCATTGGTTTGTACAAACAACATTCATGTTTTTAAATTTTTAAACTTATTTTTGTTTAAAATTCATCTAATTAAAATTAATATATGATTTATTTAAATCCTTACTTATATTCAAGTACATATTTACCTTTTAGAACACTTCTTATTTTTCCATATAGGATTCCTTTCGTGCAAGTCTCATAGTGATAAATTCTCTCAGCTTTTTGTTTATCTGACAACATCTTTATTTTAAAGGTTATTTTCATTAGGTTAAAAAAAGTCTATGTTCGAAGTTTTTCTTTTCACTGTCTTCTGATTTCCATCATTTATGAGAAGTCAGTCATCAATCTTAGTGTAACACAATACAAAGGTCAGAAAATTTTTTTTCATGTTCAAGGCGTCTTTATTGGTTGCTTCAAATTATTACAAAGTAAGAACTGCTGTTGGGCCCCTGGTCTCAGTAGTAGAGAAACAGCCTTAAAAACCTAGAGACCCAATTCTCCAAAAAGCTCCTCTCAGAAAGTGTGTGTTGGGTAACATTTTTTTCTCCGGTCCAGGATTACACACTGTGCTGTTATTTAGCCTCTCCTTAGTCCTCTTTAATTTGGAACAGTTCCTTAGTCTTTATCTTTCATGACTGAGTGAAGGGCAGTAATTTTGTAGAACATGGCTTGGTATGGGTTTGTCCAGTGTTTCCGCATGACAGATTCAGGCTCTGCACTTTTGACAAGAAGACTGCAGAAAGGGTGTTGTGTTCTCAGTACATCCTGATAAGGAGGCACGAAATGTCCATCTGTTCCATTCTCCTTGCCATTAACATGGATCAGATGGTTTAGCTGCATTTTCTCCACTGAAAATTACTGTTTTCTCTCTGTATTTAACAGGTAATTTGAGAAGACACTGCTGTGCCTCAGGTCCTTTTGGGCAACCAAGATGGGAACCAGGGCCAAGGTCAGAAGCACCTATTGGAGGTCTGTTGGGTTGGGCAGACTCTTGGGGTCAGGCCAGTGGCTTCTGCCCAGAGCTGGATGAGGGCTGGGGTCTTACTTGGTTACACAGGTCCCAAAGCCTGTGTGCCTGGTCAGAGAAAGAGCCCACGGCAGGGGTGCTCATTCTGCTGCTAATCAGCCGTCTGAGAAGTCACCTCCCCACCTCTGTGCCTCACTTTTTCATCCAGGTGAGAGAGCTGGATGGCCTAAGCTTCCCTTTCTGGCTAAGATCCTTTTGTTCTTACCTCCTTTTGAGAACAGAAGCTAAATGCCTCTGAAGATTGAAGTTGGCCAAAGAGCTTTTACCCGAAAAATCGCACACAAAACATGTGGGCTCTGCATGTGCTCAGCCGCATCAGACTCTGCGACCCTCTGGATCGCAGCCCGCCAGGCTCCTCTGTCCATGGGATTCTCCAGGCAAGAATATGGGAGTGCATTGCCATTCCCTGCTCCAGAGGATCTTCCCAACCCAGGGATTGAACCCATGTCTCCTGCGTCTCCTGCACTGGCAGGCAGGCTCTTTCCCACTGAGCCACCTGGGAAATCCTAGTTCATTCAGACTGCTAAGGTGTCAGCCGGGCGGCGTAACCCACTCATTGCTGCGGAGCAGCCAGGCTGGGGGAGCCTTCTCCCTTGTGGGGATACTGGTGACGAGGAGCCTAAACGACAGCTCAGTCCCCCACTTAACACGGAACAGGGTGGCCCCTCCGGGACACTCGTTCAGGACTGATGGCTGCCCAGAGCCCCCCAGACAGAGGAACAGTCACAGTCAGGGCTCAAAATGCCCCTATAACGCCTCTCTCCTTCTACTCTTCACCCTCTCCCAGGCCCACTGTCTCCTAAACAACAGTCGCTGAAAATGGATTTGAGGAGTCCCGAGAAGAAACCCTGGGTTCCAGGTTACCCCACCTTTCGAACTGAACGACCCATTTCATTACTTGAATACTGGTATGGCCATTGCTACTTCAAGAAACCTTTGCTATTTGCAATTCAACACCCAGATGCAAATGAGCTTTGCTGAGAGCAGAGGTACAAGACCTGGGAAGGGTGTCTTGAGGTGACTGACCCCAGGACTGGAATGGGGAGATAAGCAATGACTAAACGTGAACGTAGCAGCACCCGAAAAATGAACGTGGCCCAGCTCTGGGCCTGAACAGGAAGGCAGCCACCAGACATCAGGCGCCATCGTGTGCTGCATCTGTCAGAAGGTCCAGACGTGTTCCCCAAGGAAGAAGCCTTGTGACATGGCTTAAGCACATGAGCAGAATGAGTAATTCTGGACACATGAGACTGA
This sequence comes from Neotragus pygmaeus, assembly GCA_006410875.1. Lineage (NCBI taxonomy): Eukaryota > Metazoa > Chordata > Mammalia > Artiodactyla > Bovidae > Neotragus > Neotragus pygmaeus. Next base: position 1,051,522 of record SJYV01021317.1, read on the forward strand.
GGGTCAGAAAACCCTAGATCTGGCTTCCAGCTCTCCTATAAAAGGCCTCGGGTCCTACTCTGCTTGACCTAATTAACCAAGAACAGGGGCGTTCAAATAGTAAGTTTCTGAGCATCAGTGGCAAGTTCACAGCCAGTGCTCACCGCTCTGGAGACTTCTACGAGCATAGCAGGTGTTTGAGGAGGGTCCTCCCAGTCACCACAGAGAAGATTTCACAAGTAAAAACCTGCAAACTCTTTATTAAATTCTCCCACTTCATCTGTACAGAAAAAAAAATGCACATTATGTTCAGAATCTCGGTAACATCTCAAAATTACACAGCATGAACATGTAAAAACAAGGAACTGCCGGGATTTTATACATAGAAAGAAAAACCATTTACAAAAGAGGCTTGTTAATTTTACTTTTTTTCCTTCTTAAAAAAACAAAACCAGTTAAAGGCCTAAGATCTCACACAGCATTTTCTGGACAGTCTCTCTTCTAGCCTGGATTGACCCGGAAACGCTGCATGGGGAGAGGACGTTCAGTAAGCCTCAGGCTGCCAGCCCTCCTGTCAGTCACTTGTTCTGGCCAGGGAACCTGCTCAAACCATCAGGCGTGTGCGGCACAGGGCCTGCTGGGCTCTGGGGTCCAGGTATCAAATCTGTGTTGGGGGGAAGGCAAACAAGAATATAGAGGCACTGTCTGAATTCCCTCCTTGCTCAGGAAGACTCCTCCGCCACATGGCTGCCCATAACCCTACACGTGTGCTGTGGCGGGTCCTGGGAAGGAGGATGGGGAGAAGACCACCGCCAGGATCCTGTCACCACCAGCCCGAGCGGACAGTTGCACCTCTGTGCTCAGGGTGACCAACAGCCCCTGGGTCTCCTCGGTGATCTCACTAGATGGTGTGGAGGGGCCCATCACTCTGAAGTCAGTCTGGGTTTGCTAAAGACTTATCTTTTGTCTGAGGTCTGGGCACGGAGGATTGGGCCTCGAACTTGACTGCCCTGCCTGACATGTGACGTTGGTCCTGGGGGAGAGGAGGACCAAGGGGAGTTTAGCAGGAGAGATTGCCAAGCAGAGATGAGACAGAAACCCACCAACCAGAATATCAGCTCCAGCTCCTGGTCCTTTGGGAGCTGAAGACCAGCGGGGGAGCAGTGATTCAGGAGTGGCGTGTCCCCAAAGACAGGGGAAGCTCGGGGCACTGGAATGCTGCATTTTATAAAACTACTCAGGTGCTGTCCAAACGGTGAGAGCAAATAAAAGGAGTTCTGAGATCTTTCAAATTCCTAATTGGAAATACAAGTAAACACACCAAAATGCACATGATTCAAAAAACCCTATTCTTTTTATTCTACGGCCCAAATTTAGTTTGAACGAGTCAGGCTATGTCGGATGGCTTCTAAGGGTCCCTACTGCAGGTTCCTTCCCCATACGTGCTTGCGTGGAATAAGCAATATGTGGAGAATGCTTACTTTTTGGTGGGGGAGGGAAAGAAATGGGAAAGCAGAGGTTTTTTCCTCAGAGGAACTTAAGATCAGCTGAGAAAGGAGGTCCCACAAAGCAACCGATCCTTCCCGGGGTGACACACCAGCGGGGATCTTTGGGACAGAAGCGGTCCCACAAGCCTGGAGGTGGTACACACAGGAGTGAACCTTCTCCTAGGAAGGGGGAGGGAAGTCAGCACCCTGTCTGACGAAATGTAAACGGAGGCTACAAGTCTTCACTACTAGTTTCTCTTGTTACCTGACCTCAGCAAATGGGAAGAGATAAAATCTGATGGCAATTTCCTGTCACATCTTCTAGGAAAGCAGAGTCTCCCTCCCTCTCCAGCATCCCTGAGAAGAGAGTGTGCAGGATGTGAGAGTCAAGGGCCGCAGTGAACACTAGTCAACACCTGCTCACTCAATCCTAGAATTCCCCTTGCCTCTTAAGGATGCACTGGCTCAGAACAAGCAGATGGGGTGGTACTAGAGTGTCAGGGAATGCTAAGGAGGGGGGCTTTCCTGCTGGAGTGAACCCAGGCCTGTCTCGGAGCATCTTGCTAGCAGACTTCTCTTGGGACAGCAGCAATAGCGGAGGAAGGCCAGGAACGTGCAGGGCAAGACCTCACTCCACAGCCGCCTTGTGTGTGAGAAGCTGCATGAAGAGGAGCAGTCAGCCTCGTCCTGTGCATTCTGCTCAGATTTCTGATTCCCTGCGCTGCAGGGCCGCCAGCCCAGAGAACTGACCTCCCGGCTCCTCTGGACTTCTGTGGAGATACTGAGTCGGCATCTCTGAGACTTGAGTGAATGGACAAGGCCTGATGAGTCCCCTGGCTACCATAATCTTCAGCAAGGGCATGGACCCTTGGTCTTGACCCAAAACCATACCCGTTGCTGATGTAACTGTTCCTGGATGTGCTAGATATCAAGAGATGAGAGAGCAAGAGGGCCGTCAGCTCCCCCACTAGGGGCATGGTTTCTTCTTGCCTAGTTCTTGCCTAGCTGATTTACCCAAGAGTGACCTATGAAGCCAGGGAACAGAGGTGGCTCAGAGCCTGTTTGTCACACCGAATGAGATACAGAATGAATACAGCTGGGCCATAATTTCTGATGGATGTATGAAACTGCTCAGTGATAGGAAACTACTCCAAGTTGGATGGTGAAATGCTTTCTGACAACAAGCGATCAAAGATACTGGCAGAGTTATCCCTTCTATCTATCCAGATCATTTCTCAAGGTGACGGATGTTTCAAGAATCAAACTCTTTTTCAAACTTCCAGATCTGCTGCAGACAGTTGAGATCATCTCTCAGTTCAGAAAGAAGAAAAGCATCAAGATGCCGTAAACTGTGGCGATGTTTTACACACATGGGGAGGGAGACAGCAGAGGAGGAGAATGGAAGGCCCCTCATCAGATGGGAAGTTATTCTGTGCTGTAAAGCACGTCACACGCATCAGTGGGGGCCTGTGTACATGTGACAACCCCGTTCCTCGCTCTCAGTACCTGCCCAGAGCAAGGGAGGAGCCCCAGGAGGTGCACCACCCACCAGCTCAGTTTAGGGCAACAGGGGTGGAAGGAGGGTGGCGCTCCAACTCCAAGAGGTTCAAATGTGATGAGACAGAAGACCCGCAGGACAGCTGCTGAGAATCAGGAAGACCTTAAGAGCAGGACCCGAGGGGACCTGGCAGCTTAGAACTGCCCTTGGTGACTGGCGGTGCCCTAGGCAGGGGGCATCTGCACCTGACGTCTAGAACCCACTGCCTCCAGCAAGAGTAGCAAAAAGGAAAAAGAAAAGCAGCAAACCACAGTATTCAAATATATGTCAGTCAGGGTTAGACAAGGAGTCACCTGGACCAGCTGACCCATTCGTCCTGAACACATTCCAGGGAAGACAGAGGGGGCGGGCCCGCAGCACACGCGGACGGTGGCGAGGTGGGGCGGGGCCAGGCAGGGTGCATGGTCTATGTGGACAGTTTTAGGCACGTGATTTATAATACTCTGTGGACGTCTAACAGGTTAATAAAATATATATTATATAAATATATCTCCTACTGTACACACTGCCCTCTTGTGCAGCCACTGGATTCCGTGCCCCAAACTCAAGCCCAGGTGCCCCAGGCTGAACCGTGATGCCGGTGTGCCTCCCTTTTGATACTCCAAGCCTGTCATCTCTAAGCTGGAGGGCTGAGCGATGCTCAGGAATGTTTCCACAAAGCTCAGACTCAGCAAAGACTGATGAATCATCCAAGTGCAACATTTAGCCAATGCCTACTACCATGGGGGTATGCAGCCAACGGACAGAAAGGAAAAACGGAGAAAGAGCCTCCATCTTTTACTGGAATCATGTTCCACGCCCTCTGCATGAAGAGGTATGAAGGAGCTTGTCTGGGAAGGTGGCCCAGAGCCTGTGGGAAGGTCAGCTTGCCATCCCTCCCTGAGACCCAGCTGCGTCTTCAGAAGCCACTGTCTCTGACCTGCATCGTCGCCTGAAGATGACCCAAAGTGAGCCGATTCCACCCCCATCCTGCTTCCTGCCCTGGCTCCCTGCCCCCAGGTGGCGGGCTCCCCCGGCAGTGGAGGACTTGGGGAGGCACTGCCACCCCAGCAGGGCCAGTCCAAACGCGGAGAGCCCCGCGCAGGTCTGGAAGGCAGGCCCAGGACCCAGCCTCTCCTGCAGAGCAGTGGACGGATGAGCTGCTCACACCCCTGGGCCCCGAGGAGACGGCAGAGCGACACATGGCCGTGGGTCCTGACCCGCAGAGGCTCTGCTCGGGTAGGGATCGGAAGGCATCTCTGTTTCAACAGAAGAAAACAAGACCCAAAGTGGGCTGCCAGTCGTTTCCTGCTACTCGGTGAAGTCCATGGCTCTGATGGGGCCAAAGGTGCTTCTGAGCGGTCAGCCAGACATCCCGGCCACAGCGTGGCGGGCGCTGTGCCCCCCTCTACCGTCCTGCCTTCCTTTCACACCGCCACACAGAAGGAAGGGCCCCACTGCTCGAATCAAGCCTGGAGGAGATGTCTTACTATGTACATTTTTTTTTCCTTAAAAAAATTTTTCTTTTTGGTGTTTAAAAAAAAAAAAATTCAGCTGAGTTGCAGGTCAGGTGAGTTGGTTCCAGAAGTATTGGTAGGTCCATCAGGATGAGAGACTTGTCTCTGGACAGGGAAACCCGAGTCTGCCAACAGAGGCAATCCCCAAAGCGGCCAGCTGCTGCACGAGGTCGAGGAGGAGGACACCATGGACGCGGGAGGAGTCTGCGGCGGACGCGGCGGTGGGCGCCTGCTGCTGCTCTAACGTGAGTGTCGGGGCCACCACGCAGGAGGGCAAGGTGAGGGGTGCGCTATACAGGAGGGCTGTACAAACGGGGCGCCAGACAGGCAGTTCCTCTGGGGCTCCGGGCACCTCTACCTGTCCTTGAGCTCCCGTGTCACGCGCTTGGTGATGCGCCCACACATCAGGCCCACCAGGAACAATATGCAGATGCTCCCGCTGATCACAGACAGGATGTAGTTCTTGGACGGGGAGGTCATCACTTGCATGGCGAGGTCAGAGAAGCCGTCCGCCGGGGCTACCTGGAAAACAGACGGTGGCATCGCCCTCAGAGAGATGTGGGCTGAGCCGATGCTCACTCGAAACTGCCCCCTCGGTTCCTACCATAACTGGGGTCATTTCTTTTGGGGAGAAAAGAGGGTGAGGGACGAGAAAATCAAACACAGAGCTACAACTGGTTTTCCTGATCACAGTGCTGTATATAGCTGCTGCATAAGATTAGGAAATGCAGACAAATACAAGGTGGCGGACTCTCAGAAGTCAGCACAGTGATCACCGCCACCCAGGTAGTAAGAGCCCTCACACGGAGGACCTAACCTGTGCGGACAAAGGGCTCAACACGCGTCAATCATTTAGTCCTCACACGAGTCCTGGCATATGGATTTCATGACTCCCACATCACAGGTGAAGACACAGCAGCCCAAGGGGTGGCAAGGGGTCAACTGATTTGCACAAGGACACAGGTCCTTAAATATTTTATTTTCCTCACACACAGCTGCCTTTTTAAAAACAAAGAGAAAAGCTGAGGTTGTGGTAGATGCTAATTCTGTCTTGTTTCCACTCACCATCATATCATCAGCATCCTCTCCCCCACCAAAAACAACCTACAGACATGACTTATGCTGACTGAATATACTCAAACCAATCCCCCATTTGTGGACACTGGGAGTCTAACCAGCCTTCAGGCCAGTGCTTTCTCCAGTGGGCCTCTATGGCCTCCTGCTCTGGCAGAATCAGGACCAAACGGCTCCCCAGGTGCGCACGGATCTCTTCTGTTCTGCTGGGTCTCACCTTGGCCTGGGTGCCCAAGAGCGTCCGGACCAGAGGTCTGGGCTGCTTCTACACCCATCCATGTACTGAGAACAGTATGACGGGTCTTCAGATTAAAGTAAATTGAGCACCAGCACGTGCCACCAAAAAACAAGCAGTGGAGTCACTGAGAAGCAATCCTTAGTGGCTCAGAAGTAGAAACTATGTGGAAAGAAGAGATCAATTCATGTCTCAGCTGTCCCATCTGGAGATGACGGCTCCAGGCTCACAGAGCCCAGGAGTCCTACAGGTGCAGTGAAAGATGTTTCCAAACACACTGATTCATGACAAGGATAAGGGGCTCAGTGAAGTAACTCAAAGAGACTGGGAAACTCAGAGAAGACGTCATTTCAGGAGATTCTCGAGGTTCATTACCTTAGCTGCGTAACTCCACATTTCAATCCGGTCATTGAGACGTTTTTTGCACTCCGGTTGTAACCTCACCCGCTTATCCTCCAGGGCCTCCATAAGGCAGGACATTTCTGTGCAAGGAAAGAGGTAAGAAGAGTCTGAAGATGTACAGAACAGAGATTTCAGTAAGGCTGGGGAGAAGGGTACCTACCACCAGGGAATTCAGATCCAGAGGCTACCCAAAGTGAAATCCCTTCAAGGACACTTAACCTAAGAGCTCACATGGAGAAGAATGTCTAAGGCTGGCTCTCCGGACTCTCTCTTAAAACCTCTTGATTCTCAGAGGACACACGTGGACCAGAAAGAGCCGTACCCTTGCCCAGGTTCCACGTCACACAGGACCTGACCTCGGAGCCCATTGTGGCCACTGGGGAAGCTGTTGGAGCTGTTCGCTGGGCAAGGCAAGGAAGAGGGCCGTGGTAATGACTTTACCTTTTGCCTCCCTGGTAAGTAGCTCAACTTTCTTCTGTCAAATCTTTACCTCTGGTCAGAGCTGTACCACTGTACACCTGCAGATCACTCCTAAACTCACTTTTCACAAAGCATCAACCAGGCCCCCAGGGGTGCCGTCTATGGTTGAGCTGCAGCTACAGAACAGAGTCGCTGTAACTGATGTTTCCACAGGATCTCTGCTCCTCCCGAGACAGCTCAGAAAGGGCTAGCGTGAACCCAGCGACTTACGACGCCCTCGGCCAGGGGTGATGGCCGCACAGTGGTGTTTAATGTCCAGGGCACAAGCTGTATGAAGAACCGGGTCCACGAAGATGTCTGCTTTGCTTTCCTTCAGCATGTTCAACACTTCCTAAGGCAAGGAGATCACAGAGAGCATTCTTATGGAGGACACACTGCGAATGTGTTGTCCGTAAAATACTTCACGCACAAACAAGTCAAGGAGGGAAGGTTAAGCCAACAGAGGCTACTCGGAGATTGCTGGCAATGTGGTGAGGGTGCAAAGAACAGAGATTGTTAGCATCCAATTTAATTCAATAAATGTAATTTGGGGGCCGAGTGTATGCAGAGCTGTTTGCTAAACAAAGCAGGGCAATATTAACATCAGAATTGGGTTTTGGCATTCTGGTATACCGTATTATTAAATACTAAGTGTTAGTGTTTACACTGACTTAAAGCAGTTTTTTTGTTTCTATAGAACTCTGTAAATGTGAAACCTGAAAATCAGAGTAATAAGCTATATTAAAATTCCGAAACAGAAAGCAGGTTTGTAAAATGTCTCACTTTGTCTACATTATCCTCAAAAGGAAAAAAAGAATTGACAGCACCTAACTTCTACTGTGAGAACAATTCTTATCTGAGTTTAAAGATGTTCTGAACAGAAATTCAAACATAACTGAAATCAGCTTGGCAGACACTGTTATTAATGATGAAACTGCAGCAGATAGACAGTCTAGAAATACTTTCTTATGTAAAAATTAGTTAGTTTGCTCTCACTAGACTGTAAAACAACAACAAAAGCAAAGAAAAAAAAAAGAAGTATTGTTCAAAAAGTCCTCCCTGAAGTTAAATGAAATCATTTGATGAAATGTTTGCAGGAAAATACATGTATTTAGCATTCAAGCAACTCCTACCATTCTTCAGACCATGTGGAATCAGAAACATTTTTAGCAGATGAGAATATTTGCACACAATATTCACACTGATTCAACAATATTACTGAAACACTTTTCCAAAAAGAGATAAAGCTTTTTAAAAAAGATCAAATATATATTATTTTGCTTATCAATTTCATAAAACAATGTATGTTAACTATCGTATTTTGATAAAAATTTTTATGTGATCTTTCTGAAATGAGTTAGATTTTTAGTTTCATTAACTTTTATGAACGTAGTACCCTTACTGGTATATTGGAATTGACATTTTACTTCGGCATAGCATTTAAACATTGGTTTAGTCATGGAGACAAGACATATTCACAACTAATTAGTAGGGGTGTAAGAATATTTAAGTTACAGACAATTAAGGGTCAAAAGCCCAATGAGTTTGGTAAGAGGAATGGATAGAGTTCCTGGAAGGCAGCTTTCGATTTTACCACCAAGGTGCACAGTCTATAGCTTGCAGAGGAAGAAGAGGAAGAGGAGAGAAAAGCAAGTGACAGAAAACAGAGATTGATGGTAGTTACCTTTTTACAGCCTTCTGTTTTGATTTTAAGCAGGTTGACCTTGAGGCACTCCTCTACCTGGCCGGTCTGCTCCTGGGCTGCTGCTTCTTCGGCGCACAGACTGGCGATCTGCTCGGGACACAGAGAGAGCACAGGGCAGCCCTGCTCGCGCTGGGCTCCTGGGCCTCTGCATCATGCAGACTCACAGACCTCCCACAAACGTGCCCTGGGTGCCTCTCAAACGGTCCCTGGTGGCTTTCACTCCCCTCCCACAACATGGCATGCCAGGCTCTGTTCTCCTTCACAAAGACTGGCACAGAGCCGAAAAAACCATCAACATGAAGATACTTCATGCTGTCAACCTCCAGGCCTGAGTCAGACTGTCCCAGGCCTGGTCACAAAGACTACTCCCTGATTCCTCAAGAGGATGGTCAGATAGCCAAGTAAAATCCTAAAAGCAAATGCTTGACATTCACAGAGCTTCAGGGTAAACCAAGCTGCATAACTTGGAAACACAAACGAAGGGGTCCTGACACATAGCCTGCAGCACAGATTAAAAATGTAAAAATGTAGCCTTCTTTTGGATAGCTTTATGAGTAAGCTTCTTTGAAATACCTTTAAAACTCATATCCATAAAACTGATGTATGGTGAACAAAGTTCTCAACATGGCCTTTTCCAGCCAGGAAGTCAATTTCCAAGAATAGGCCCTTCATCAGAGGTATTTATTACAGGAGCACTTCCATTTTTCTGGCAAGTGTTGAGTGTGTTTTGGGTTGACCGTCAGAATAAGGAGAGGGAAGACTAAATTAGACACAGACAGATATAATAAAATTCATGTTCCATAGAGAAATATGGAATCAAAACTGAACAGTGGGAGGACTAAGGCCAAGTCAAATTCAGTGTTACAAAGAACCAGGAGCTCAGACAATTGATAGCCTAGAAGAATCCTGGATTCAGGGCTGAAGGGAAAGAGTAAAGAACTTATCTCCAATAAAACCCTCCTGACCAGCTCTGTTCACAGCAAGTTCTATACCCAAACCCTACCTCATCCGAGCAGTGGAGCTGGAGCTGGGGGTCGAGTCGGTAATCCAGAGCAGACTCCTGGATGATAATCCGGATCTGGTCTTCACAGTCTGAAGAGAGGCGCTACATGTGACAAGGGAGAGTACGTCAGCCTATTACAACATGTCAGCTTTCCACTTGGGCCCTGGCTTGGGGAAGATGTGAGAAAGGTCTTGGGGAAAGCGGCAGTAAGCTAAGGACCTCCAAAGAAAATGCTGTCGGAACCAGTGGAGGCCTCGTGTGAAGCCCAGAGCAGTTTACCTGGTCTGCATATCTCAGCTTGAGGCAAGAGATGACTTGACCTTCTAACTCTGAATCATCCTTGGCCTTAGTCAGGATCCCATGACAGAATTTAGGGATGTCGGCTTTGCAGGCTTTCCTTAGCACGGGGTTTAAGCGGTAATCTAGAAGAAAGGAATAAGCACATGATAAAATACTCCACCGGGATTCACAAATGTTTTGAGATCCACTTACCCAAAGAGGGCATATTATGTCAATGACCATCAATAAACCATTAATTTTTTTATCCAGTAAATGTTTAATGGGCTCCTTCACTACACTGTTTTATTTCATTATTTACTTATTTGTTTTATTTATCTCCCTGTGGCTTGGAGGACCTTAGTTCCCTGACCAGGGAATGAACCTGGGCCACAAGAGTGAGAGTGAGGAGCCTAACCACTAGGCTGCCAGGCAACTCCCCTCACAACGCTATTTTAAATCCTCAACATAACGTGGTGGAAAGGCAGATGTGGAGAATCCTGCTCTCCAGCAGCTCTGCAGGGTCTATTGAGATTAACATTCTAAGCAGTCCTCACAAAAATCATGCAGACATCAGACATAATATATATATTCAAAAACACTGAATATCCAACTCAATTTGACCATTAAGTTACAAGGTCTTGCGACTTCGAGATTAAATGTCTCTGTTCTGAAACAGATCACCCATGCATTCTCCTGCCACATGCATGAAGTTTTATTCAACCTCCAGATTTTTTCAAAGAACTCTAGCCCTAATTCCTTTTGGATGCCCTGTAATGGCAGGTTTCCTGTGTTTTCAGCTTCTTCTTCCCCATGACTCTGTGTTCCTCTGGATACTCTTCAGGGTAGAAGTCATTTTGCTTATTACAGCGAGACACAGTCACAAGCACCAAAGCACCTTTAGTTTAATTAGGCAAGTATATGCCCACTCAGCTCCTCTCAGGCTCTACCCTGTGGGAGCAAGGAAGCCAAGATGGTACCTGTGTTCTGGGTGATCTGGCGCTTGGTTATCATCTGTTTGCATTTGGGATCCATCAATTCACTGTTTTTATTTTGCTTCAAACACTGCAACATAGTTTTAGAATCTGCTTCTGGACAGAATCTCTGCAAAAAAACAAAGTTTTATAAAAGTAGTTAATTGCCAAATGCAGCAGTTAACACCATATTTATCACTCTTACATCTTCTAGGGAGCTTATGATAGAACCTAAAGGTATCACTTGGGACAAAAGAAACAGCAAGCCTGAATAAACACCCAGCCTTCAGATCCCTTTTATCTATTCTCTACTATACTTCTCCCATTTCTTTCTACTTCCTGTTTATTTTGCATAGGACTGATTCCCTATTTACATGGCTATGCTACATTACATGGCATCTCATGAGCTTACTTACATATTGTTGACGTATGAACGTTAACATTGGGCTAGGTGACCATGTAGCCCTCAAACCATATCTACCCAACTCCAGTGGGAAACTCAGGAATGACCCACCAAACAGTGTAAGCAGGGATGTGGAGAAATGACCTTTCTGGCTCATTCTTTAACTACAGGAGCTATTCTCCTAACAAATCCTGTGGAGCCAGATCTTGTACACTTGCTAGTGTCCTTGAAGTCAGAGATTCACTCTGACTAGTGATAAACTCATCTCTATCTGCTAATCCACAGTCTGTTAATTATAGTCCACTGGTCTTAATATGGGGATGCGGGTTGCTGATTGATTTTTATAAAAGGCATAAAAAATCTTACAAAGCTCCCTCAAATCACAATCTGATATTTCCATTTATACAGAGGGCTCAATTCTTCCAGACCCACCTAAAGAGACTTCTTACTTTCACAATTTTCTTTAGAGTTTGTATGAGAGGGTGAGAAGTATCGCTTTATTTTAAAGGGAAGTTGAAACAAGGGGTTATCACTTTGATCTCTTTGTACGCGTGCACAGATCCAGGAATGACATCTCGTCACCCCTGATGCAGGGGACGTTCACTGGAGACACAAAAGAACTTGTAGAACAAAAAAGCCATTGATGGCGGTAGACAGATGGCAGTAGACAGGACATTTGATGGTGACTTTTTCCGTAGACCTCCACCAACCACCTCAAAACTCACCATATATTCAGTGGGCCTCTATTTACTTCTGTCTCAGGTCAAAGTGAGGTCAGTCATTGTGGCTTAGTGGTTCTCAACCTGGAGCTGCCTTGGAACCCGTGGGTGCTTGTGAAAGCCACCACTTGCAGAGACTGACTCAAGAAGCCAGGGGGAGCCTGAGAGTCTAAGTTCCCAGGTGGTGCTGGTGCTGCAGGTCTAGGGGCCGGAGTTCGAGAACCAGGGCCTGAGCTCTGTAACACAGGCTGACGCCGCAAGGCTGTGTGCACTCGCTGTGAAACGTAAGGGCTCGTGCTGCTGCCACTGCGGCCCGGACTCTAGGGCCCTTACCTTTATCATCTGCTTGCAGACTCGCATGAGCGTGTAGTCTAGTTCCGGGTCCATCATTTCTGTCTCCTGCAGCTTAAACACTTTCTGGTGGCAACGAGGGCTCAGCTGCTTCTTGTTTTCTTTTAGACATTCAATAATCTAAGGCATAAGAATTATGGACAAGTTAAGAGGTGGGTCAGGGATTGATAATCCACGTTTCCTGACTAAAGCATTCAGTTCTTAGTGCATCCCTCATTTTTCTATCCGGGCATCTTCCATTTCTATTTCCTAGGTAACAGGAATTGGGATTTCCTCACAAAGGAGAACTAGATTTATGGATCTATAACCTCAGGGATAGAGGCGAACCAAATGTATAAAAATGATGGATGACAAGCAGGCTGCGCTGGAAGTCTGTGGGGAGGGAAACCCTCTCACGATTCCTGGTTTCTTCTCCCTTCCAGGGTTGTTTCTTGTAAGATTTCTTTTGGAGCGTACATCAGGCTCTCTGCCTTTCCCTGCAGCAATAACCCTGACTCAACAGTAGGCACAAGCCAGGAAATTCAGCTCAGCTCATCATTTATCATATGGGAACAGAGCATCAGATGCCAGGTATGAACCAGACCCAATCCTTGCCCCTGAAGGGTGAGGGTTAAGGACGCTGGCAGAGACTCCAAGTCAAGGACTGGCGCCACCAGAAGACAGAACCGAGCAAGGAAGCTTTCAGCCGAGAGCCTTAGGGAGACAGCAGGTCTGTCAACACCTTGATTTCAGGGATCAGGCCTCAAGACTGTGAAAGAATAAATTTGGTTTAAGGCACCCGGTTTGTGGAAATTTGGCAGCTCTACAAAACTAACATTCAGACCTAAGATTGACAGTGGACCTCTCATCAGAAACTGCAGGGCTTTTTTTGGTGGGCCAGAGGTTAAGACTCCACACTGCCCGTGAGGAGGTGCAGGTTCAATCCCTGGTCAAGAAACTAAGATCCCAAAGGCTGCGTGCATGGCATGGCTGAAAAAACAAAAACCAAACAAAACAAGAAACAAAACTATGCATAAAAGAGTATGGAGTGAAATAAAGTACTGTAAGACAAAAAAAAAACCCATCAACCTACCATTCTGTATCCAGCAAACCCGTTTTTCAAAAATGAAGACAGAAAGAAAAAAAAAAAAAATGAAGACAGACTTTCCACACAAGAAAAAACTGAGGCAATTCATTATCCATACATACATCTTTCAAAAAAAAAAAAGTTAAAAAAAGAAGTTCTTCAGGCAGAAGGGAAAACATATATAGGTCAAAACCTTGGGTCTACATAAAGAAAGGAAGAGCATTAGAAAAGGAAAAAAAAAATGAAGAAAAAAAATAAAATGATTTTTCTTATTTTTAGCTGATTTAACTGATAACAGTCTATTAACAATGTACTGGGGGATCATGGCATATGCATTTAAAAATGAATATCAAAAGGGATGGGTAGAAGGAACTGTAAGTGCTCTTTATTAAAATACATACATTGGGGGAGAAAAAGAAAAGAAATGACAAAATCCAACTGGTGGTCTCTCTGAAGAGCAGAATGGAAAGCCTAAAACAATAAATTATGAATCTGGGAAACAGAACTGAGGAACTACCTGAGTGTAGTATAGAGAGAGAAAAAAAGGAAAAACGTGGAAGAAAATGGACATGGAGGACAGATTCAGATGTTCCAAATGTCTAACAGGAGTTCCAGAAGGAAAGATAAGGTAATTTTTGAAAGAACAATGTCTGAGAATTTCCTCGAACTGAAGACAGACACAAATTCTGAGACTGAGCCAACAAGGATAATAAAGACAAAAACCAGATCTAACTATAGCACAATGAAATTACAGATCATTAAAGATAAAGAGAAAACTCAGAAGTAGATTAACTACACAGAACTGAGAATCAGACTGACATTGGTCTTTGCATTGCCCACAGCAGATCCTAGAAGACAAGGAAGCCATCATCTCTGAGGCTGAAGCACTGTGGCAATGCCACAAACTACAAGAGGTAGATCCGACATCAGAAGAACACTGAAACAAAAACACTTTACTGCATCTCATTCCTGATGATTCTGGCTAGGGCCCTGTTCTGTGAATTAGAGGGAAAAACTAAAAAACCTCCCATGGTGGTTCTTATGTGCCCTCCAGTTAAGAACTTCTGTGCAACGGGATCAAATGAGACAAAAACGAATTTTGGAGGTGCAGAGTGTTGGGAAAGCTACAGACAGGAGGAGGCATTGGAAGGATCACTGGGGGTTTACTAGGCAGGCAAGTGGGGGAGGACAAGTTAACCAGAGAGAAGGAAGAGAATGAATCGGTGGCAAAGAGGAATGAAGGTGAGCAAAAGTACTCTGCTTGAGAAAAGTAGCCTGCTGTGGCTTAAGAAGGGATGATCAGGCAGGACAGGATGGGACCTATCCTGCCCGCAGAAAATTATTAAAAATATACCTTCATACTACTTTCACCATCAAAAAATAAAAACCAAAAAGTTACCTGCGCGTTGCCATACTGCACAGTGGAACAGTGGTTCCTGATGTCACCTTTGCAGGCTTCATACAGATCTGGTTCCAGGCGGATGTCCTCCGTCTGTATGAGAGAGCCAGCATGGGAAAGTGAGCTTACTCTACACTGGTGAGATCAAACGCTCTACCCATTTGTTGACTCGACCTCGTCTGATGCCCGTAACTGCTATTCAGTTAAGCGGCAGCAGGGCCCACTGCCCTAATGGGAGGAGGAGGAGGACTGAATTTCAGTTTGGCCACTATCTAGCTTCAGGGGGGACTTGCTTTGCAAAATGAAGTGCTACCATTCTACTCTGACCCCTTCACAGGACTGCTGTGAGATGAAGTAAGGTAGTAAGATGTAGAAACCACTCTGAAAGCTAAAATCACATGGAAGTAGGATTCTACTTTTATTCTTATTTTACTGAAAGAGCCACGTTCACATCTAGGGACCCAAAGTTTCTATTATAAAAGGATGCGTAGGCCAGTTCCACTTAAAACATAATTATCACTGAATTACTACCTCTATATGTGGAAACCCGGTCATGCAACTTTGGGGATATTAGTATTCTCTGGTGGTCATTACTACTTTCTGCTTAGAATGAGTCTTCTCAAGAAGACTCTTGAGAGTCTCTTGGACTGCAAGGAGATCAAACCAGTCCATCCTAAAGGAAATCAGTCCTGAAAAATAATCAGTCCTGAATATTCACTGGAAGGACTGATGCTGAAGCTGAAACTCCAGTACTTTGGCCACCTGATGAGAAGAACTGACTCACTGGCAAAGACCCTGATGCTGGGAAAGACTGAAGGCAGGAGGAGAAGGGGACAACAGAAGATGAGATGGTTGGATGGCATCACTGACTCAATGGACATGAGTTTGAGCAAGCTCCGGGAGTTGATGATGGACAGGGAGGCCTGGAGTGCTGCAGTCCATAGGGTCGCAAAGAGTCAGACATGACTGAGCGACTGAACTGAACTGAGGTGAAATAAATATGATTCAAAATACAAAACGTAAAATCAATACGTATTTTTAGCTGTCTTAACATGGCTTGGGCCTCACCTCAAAAGTAAGGTGGAAGGTGTCCTCTCACAGTGTACACTGGGCACCTTCCCAACACCCACGTCACCTTGATCATAAGTAAGCTCATCAGTGAGTGCCTCCCCTGACGGGGGACAGGGCACAGATCTCAAACTACACAGTCCAGTTGGAGAGGAGGGCCTCTGTTTCAGGCGGGGTCAGTTTTCCCGTTTCTGTGTCCTGCTGGAGATGAGTACTGGAGCAGGTGGCCCGGGTGCTGCGGGCAGCCACTGTGCAGCCACGAGGGAAACCAGCCTTCATGATGAAGCTGGTGGCCCAGGCCAGCAGAGTGGAAAGGGAGAGACCTCAGCCCTTGAGGACATTACTGATGCGATGACTGGCATCACGTGCTCACAGCTTGTCCTACTTACAGCTGGACTTTCGGTTACATGTGGTAAATAATACTTAATCATGTTAAAAAAAAAAAGGGAAACGAGAAGCTGTCCGCTGGTAAAACTTTAGCACACAGCTCTAAGTCTTAACCATAACGCTGTGGCTAGAATCTCCCAATTTGCCCTTGCCCTTCACCCAGCTCTCTAAACTCTGCCCTGTGGTTCCTGGGACCAGAGGCTGTGCTCCCAGGCATTACCATCTCCAGCTCCTCCACCCGTAGCTGCTTGCGGCACTTCAGGGACACCCTGTGTTCCTTGACTTCCTGGAGAGTGTCGTTGCGCACGGTGGTGCTCAGGCAGATCACCACGTCCACCCTGCGCGGAAAGAAGAGGCCTGAGCTGGGCTGGAGGCACAGAGAAGCAGACGGCCGAGACCTGGGCTGGGGCAGGGGCCACACCAGCCCTCCAGGGCCCATGTACCCCTTCACCATGTTCTGAATGCCTTTCCTGTTAAGTCTCACTGTGTTTTCAGAGCGCTCGACGCAGCAATTTGACTGTACACGTCACAAACACTGGGCCCCAGCCCGAATGCCGACAACATGCCTGGCTGGTGGGCAGGCCACAGAGGGGACGTGTGTGCAAGGACAGTTTACCACTTGTTTTATCAAATACATGTGACCAGAGAGGAATGCAACTCCACTTTCAACTCTGGACAGTGTCTTTGCTACACTGTGAAAATATACTCCAAAAAGGACAGAAACCTAAGCAAAAACGGGAACCCGGTTTATCTGAGGGGAAATGCGTTTCAGAAGTTCACTTCTGCGAAGAGCAGCAGAGAAGAATTTGGGAAGCCATGCTATCAAAGCTCATCGTTCTCCTCATTAGGACCGGTTCCTAGACGAATAAAGTGTTTGTTTCTTTACTACTCTCTCACTCAGTGAAGGCCTGTGTGGCTTCCCTGAGAGATGATGTAATGGGATGATGCCCGAGGACATCAGCTGACCTCCTCTCCACACTGCAACCTGCTCACCTAAGTACACAAAGCTGTATCTGCTTCATCAGTTAGGCGGGCTGCACGGGGAAATGAAACAATGCTCCTTTAGGCCACAGTCTCCCCACTTCAGAACTACCGCCAGGCGTGGCTCTCGGCTGCCACAGAGAGGCTCTTTCCAGGCAGCCCCGGGCCCGGCCGTAACACCAAAGAGGGTGTGCAGGGGGTCACCCTCCCAGACAGTGGCCGGCTGTATCACCAAGGGGGTGTTCAGGAGGTCAGCCTCCCATATGGGGCTCAGCTGTAAGATCAAGGGGGTGTGTAGGAAGTCTCCCTCCCAGACGGGGTCTGGCCGTTAACATCAAGGAAGTGTGCAGGGGGTTACTCTCCCAGATGGGGCTCGGCTGTAACACCAAAGGGGTATGCAGGAGGTTACCCTCCCAGACGGTGGCCGGCTGTAACACCAAGGGAGTGTGCAGGTCTCCCTCCCAGATGGGGTCTGGCTGTTAACACCAAGGGGGTGTGCAGGAGGTCACCCTCCCAGACGGGGCTCGGCTGTAAGATTAAGGGGGTGTGTAGGAGGTCTCCCTCCCAGACGGGGTCTGGCCGTAACACCAAGGAAGCGTGCAGGGGGTCACCCTCCCAGACAGGGTCGGGCTGTAACACCAAAGGGGTATACAAGAGGTTACCCTCCCAGATGGGGCTCGGCTGTAACACCAAGGGGGTGTGCAGGAGGTTCACCCTCCCAGACAGTGGCCAGCTGCCTGACAGCTACTCTTCCAGCAGCCAAGAGGGGCCATAGCTAGGCAGAACGAATCAGTTAAAAGCTACATACTTCTTCTTTATGTTGGGGCAAAGTTTCAACACGTCCTCCTTGCAGGCCATTTTAAACTTGTAAGAGAACCGGAAATCCTTCATCTGCACCTGAACAAGAAGGCGGAAAAGAAAATCAGATGCTCTGTGACAAGGCCTCACCCGCAGTGCTGAGTGTAACTGTGCTCATATGCTGTTTGCAGCAGCCTGCCTCCCGGCCGGCACAACCCTGTCTCCCTCAGGCTCCCTGGCTTGCGGAGCTCCCCGTGGCATGCTCCCAGGAAGCATGATCTGATCTTCCGCTCCCAGGCACGCCGGCTTCCAGTCACACACAGGCGGGGCCTCTTCCCCGAGGTCTCTCGGCGTGCTGCCTCACTTCCTTGACGCTTCCATACAAACACCTCCTTCTCAAGTCTCCTTTCTCCATCACCCTGCAGGCCTTACGCTGCTTTATTTTTCTTCACAAACTCAGCTGAAACTATATACTTATATGTAAATGTGTTTTTGCGTTTCTCTCACCAGAAAGCACCCAGATGGCCGAGGGCAGGGTGTGTCTATTCTTCCCCATCTCCCAGTGCCCGCAGTCCAGAGGCCCTGAGAGAAGCAGTCAGGGAGGCTAGTGCCCCAAGAAGAGGTCAGTTTTACAAAGATGACTAGATTTCCTCCTCCTGGCAAGGAAGTGCTTGCTTTATTAGAAATACTTCACTTAGGCCTGGGGTAACTACGAAGACTATGGTTTAATCTTATTCAAATGCCAGACCTGGGTAGCATGATTTAAAAGAAAGAAATTGGCTTAGATCCTAGTGTACTGATACCCATCTGAGCTGCTGCACTAAATAGGTATTTGGAAAAAATGATTTTTCACTGAAGAGGTGCGCTGATGTCCTGAAAGAGGAATAGGTTCAACAGCCTAATCACTGGAGACAAGAAGGACGTGCCAGGCACTACTGACCAGCTGGAAGTGGGTGACTCCAACGGCGCACTTCTCGTTCATATCCTTCTGGTGTTTGTTCTGAATCAGACACTCCATCAGGTCCCCAGAGTCTATCTGGTTATCTGCCACATCCTGGGGAAGGCAGTGCACACTTAACA
The DNA here is from genome assembly GCA_006410875.1 of Neotragus pygmaeus. Lineage (NCBI taxonomy): Eukaryota > Metazoa > Chordata > Mammalia > Artiodactyla > Bovidae > Neotragus > Neotragus pygmaeus. The sequence goes on from SJYV01021317.1 coordinate 1,070,422, forward strand.
CTTCATTTGTAACCATTCCTGAACAAACCCCGTACCCAGCCCATGCAAAAATGCAAACGAGACTGATTCTAGAGCCATTACAAATAAGGCACAACAGAAATTATGTCCAAACAAGCCTGAGAAATGAAGGACCAATGTTCAGTGTGAGAAAATTTACACAGCAAGTTGCCTGCACGAAGCTCCAATAAAAACGTGTACTATGCAGTTCTTTTAACTCCTTTCCTTATATGGAGCGGGCAGCAGGCTTGGGGATAACCTCTAACATCGTCTCCTGGTTGTCAAGACTCCTATGGTTCCTGAGTATGCTTGACTCCCACAATTTATGTAGTTCACTGAGTCATAAAGTAATAGAATTCCCACAACATCAGGTAGGAGGAGACAGCTGAAAGGGGAGAGACACCCTACTGTTAACAAATCTTGGTGGTATGTATTGAAGGCAACTCAGTCCTGCTAAGGGGGTTCCCCCTTCTCCTTTCCTTACAAAGGGCATCTTGGCAAGTGCTTCTAACCACCTCTCTCTGGTCGTCCATGAGGGGTCAGCAAACAGGATTTCCCAGGGTTGTGGGCCCCTCCTGACTCCTCCTGATGTTGTTTACATTTTCAACTTTTAACTTGTTAAAGTTGGTTATCACTCAGGAACAACGTGGGCATGGTGAGTCCAATGCACGTGGGAGCCAGAGCCCTAGTGAAATTGGTTCTAACCCATGTTCCTCCAGATGTCACTTACGTGGCAAAAGTTCTGAATGATGGGCTCACAGGCTCTCATTAGCAAGGCTTCTATTTGAATATCCTGTAGAAAATTAAAATATGAGTAATTCTGCTTTAGAAAGGGCTGGGGGTGGGGGAAGGAGCTGTTTCTTTCTCTGCGTCAGTGTCATCTGGTGGGTAAATAACCCATTAAGTGCGTTTGGGAGCTTTCCCAGCATTTCAGTGAGCGTCTCAGTGTGAACAGAGGTGCTACGCGCCTCCTCTATTATTCCTTCACAACACTGTGGAAGGCGAGTTTTCCAGAGGCAGATTCCCCTTGCGCTTGAACAAGAGGGAAGGCAGGATTAAGAGCAGTGGGGAGAAAAAAAAA
>SJYV01021317.1:1071586-1287969 GCA_006410875.1 Neotragus pygmaeus
CTGGAAGGACTGATGCTGAAGCTGAAACTCCAGTACTTTGGCCACCTGATGAGAAGAACTGACTCACTGGCAAAGACCCTGATGCTGGGAAAGACTGAAGGCAGGAGGAGAAGGGGACAACAGAAGATGAGATGGTTGGATGGCATCACTGACTCAATGGACATGAGTTTGAGCAAGCTCCGGGAGTTGATGATGGACAGGGAGGCCTGGAGTGCTGCAGTCCATAGGGTCGCAAAGAGTCAGACATGACTGAGCGACTGAACTGAACTGAGGTGAAATAAATATGATTCAAAATACAAAACGTAAAATCAATACGTATTTTTAGCTGTCTTAACATGGCTTGGGCCTCACCTCAAAAGTAAGGTGGAAGGTGTCCTCTCACAGTGTACACTGGGCACCTTCCCAACACCCACGTCACCTTGATCATAAGTAAGCTCATCAGTGAGTGCCTCCCCTGACGGGGGACAGGGCACAGATCTCAAACTACACAGTCCAGTTGGAGAGGAGGGCCTCTGTTTCAGGCGGGGTCAGTTTTCCCGTTTCTGTGTCCTGCTGGAGATGAGTACTGGAGCAGGTGGCCCGGGTGCTGCGGGCAGCCACTGTGCAGCCACGAGGGAAACCAGCCTTCATGATGAAGCTGGTGGCCCAGGCCAGCAGAGTGGAAAGGGAGAGACCTCAGCCCTTGAGGACATTACTGATGCGATGACTGGCATCACGTGCTCACAGCTTGTCCTACTTACAGCTGGACTTTCGGTTACATGTGGTAAATAATACTTAATCATGTTAAAAAAAAAAAGGGAAACGAGAAGCTGTCCGCTGGTAAAACTTTAGCACACAGCTCTAAGTCTTAACCATAACGCTGTGGCTAGAATCTCCCAATTTGCCCTTGCCCTTCACCCAGCTCTCTAAACTCTGCCCTGTGGTTCCTGGGACCAGAGGCTGTGCTCCCAGGCATTACCATCTCCAGCTCCTCCACCCGTAGCTGCTTGCGGCACTTCAGGGACACCCTGTGTTCCTTGACTTCCTGGAGAGTGTCGTTGCGCACGGTGGTGCTCAGGCAGATCACCACGTCCACCCTGCGCGGAAAGAAGAGGCCTGAGCTGGGCTGGAGGCACAGAGAAGCAGACGGCCGAGACCTGGGCTGGGGCAGGGGCCACACCAGCCCTCCAGGGCCCATGTACCCCTTCACCATGTTCTGAATGCCTTTCCTGTTAAGTCTCACTGTGTTTTCAGAGCGCTCGACGCAGCAATTTGACTGTACACGTCACAAACACTGGGCCCCAGCCCGAATGCCGACAACATGCCTGGCTGGTGGGCAGGCCACAGAGGGGACGTGTGTGCAAGGACAGTTTACCACTTGTTTTATCAAATACATGTGACCAGAGAGGAATGCAACTCCACTTTCAACTCTGGACAGTGTCTTTGCTACACTGTGAAAATATACTCCAAAAAGGACAGAAACCTAAGCAAAAACGGGAACCCGGTTTATCTGAGGGGAAATGCGTTTCAGAAGTTCACTTCTGCGAAGAGCAGCAGAGAAGAATTTGGGAAGCCATGCTATCAAAGCTCATCGTTCTCCTCATTAGGACCGGTTCCTAGACGAATAAAGTGTTTGTTTCTTTACTACTCTCTCACTCAGTGAAGGCCTGTGTGGCTTCCCTGAGAGATGATGTAATGGGATGATGCCCGAGGACATCAGCTGACCTCCTCTCCACACTGCAACCTGCTCACCTAAGTACACAAAGCTGTATCTGCTTCATCAGTTAGGCGGGCTGCACGGGGAAATGAAACAATGCTCCTTTAGGCCACAGTCTCCCCACTTCAGAACTACCGCCAGGCGTGGCTCTCGGCTGCCACAGAGAGGCTCTTTCCAGGCAGCCCCGGGCCCGGCCGTAACACCAAAGAGGGTGTGCAGGGGGTCACCCTCCCAGACAGTGGCCGGCTGTATCACCAAGGGGGTGTTCAGGAGGTCAGCCTCCCATATGGGGCTCAGCTGTAAGATCAAGGGGGTGTGTAGGAAGTCTCCCTCCCAGACGGGGTCTGGCCGTTAACATCAAGGAAGTGTGCAGGGGGTTACTCTCCCAGATGGGGCTCGGCTGTAACACCAAAGGGGTATGCAGGAGGTTACCCTCCCAGACGGTGGCCGGCTGTAACACCAAGGGGGTGTGTAGGAAGTCTCCCTCCCAGACGGGGTCTGGCCGTTAACACCAAGGAAGTGTGCAGGGGGTTACTCTCCCAGATGGGGCTCGGCTGTAACACCAAAGGGGTATGCAGGAGGTTACCCTCCCAGACGGTGGCCGGCTGTAACACCAAGGGAGTGTGCAGGTCTCCCTCCCAGATGGGGTCTNCAAGGAAGTGTGCAGGGGGTTACTCTCCCAGATGGGGCTCGGCTGTAACACCAAAGGGGTATGCAGGAGGTTACCCTCCCAGACGGTGGCCGGCTGTAACACCAAGGGAGTGTGCAGGTCTCCCTCCCAGATGGGGTCTGGCTGTTAACACCAAGGGGGTGTGCAGGAGGTCACCCTCCCAGACGGGGCTCGGCTGTAAGATTAAGGGGGTGTGTAGGAGGTCTCCCTCCCAGACGGGGTCTGGCCGTAACACCAAGGAAGCGTGCAGGGGGTCACCCTCCCAGACAGGGTCGGGCTGTAACACCAAAGGGGTATACAAGAGGTTACCCTCCCAGATGGGGCTCGGCTGTAACACCAAGGGGGTGTGCAGGAGGTTCACCCTCCCAGACAGTGGCCAGCTGCCTGACAGCTACTCTTCCAGCAGCCAAGAGGGGCCATAGCTAGGCAGAACGAATCAGTTAAAAGCTACATACTTCTTCTTTATGTTGGGGCAAAGTTTCAACACGTCCTCCTTGCAGGCCATTTTAAACTTGTAAGAGAACCGGAAATCCTTCATCTGCACCTGAACAAGAAGGCGGAAAAGAAAATCAGATGCTCTGTGACAAGGCCTCACCCGCAGTGCTGAGTGTAACTGTGCTCATATGCTGTTTGCAGCAGCCTGCCTCCCGGCCGGCACAACCCTGTCTCCCTCAGGCTCCCTGGCTTGCGGAGCTCCCCGTGGCATGCTCCCAGGAAGCATGATCTGATCTTCCGCTCCCAGGCACGCCGGCTTCCAGTCACACACAGGCGGGGCCTCTTCCCCGAGGTCTCTCGGCGTGCTGCCTCACTTCCTTGACGCTTCCATACAAACACCTCCTTCTCAAGTCTCCTTTCTCCATCACCCTGCAGGCCTTACGCTGCTTTATTTTTCTTCACAAACTCAGCTGAAACTATATACTTATATGTAAATGTGTTTTTGCGTTTCTCTCACCAGAAAGCACCCAGATGGCCGAGGGCAGGGTGTGTCTATTCTTCCCCATCTCCCAGTGCCCGCAGTCCAGAGGCCCTGAGAGAAGCAGTCAGGGAGGCTAGTGCCCCAAGAAGAGGTCAGTTTTACAAAGATGACTAGATTTCCTCCTCCTGGCAAGGAAGTGCTTGCTTTATTAGAAATACTTCACTTAGGCCTGGGGTAACTACGAAGACTATGGTTTAATCTTATTCAAATGCCAGACCTGGGTAGCATGATTTAAAAGAAAGAAATTGGCTTAGATCCTAGTGTACTGATACCCATCTGAGCTGCTGCACTAAATAGGTATTTGGAAAAAATGATTTTTCACTGAAGAGGTGCGCTGATGTCCTGAAAGAGGAATAGGTTCAACAGCCTAATCACTGGAGACAAGAAGGACGTGCCAGGCACTACTGACCAGCTGGAAGTGGGTGACTCCAACGGCGCACTTCTCGTTCATATCCTTCTGGTGTTTGTTCTGAATCAGACACTCCATCAGGTCCCCAGAGTCTATCTGGTTATCTGCCACATCCTGGGGAAGGCAGTGCACACTTAACACTTCATTTGTAACCATTCCTGAACAAACCCCGTACCCAGCCCATGCAAAAATGCAAACGAGACTGATTCTAGAGCCATTACAAATAAGGCACAACAGAAATTATGTCCAAACAAGCCTGAGAAATGAAGGACCAATGTTCAGTGTGAGAAAATTTACACAGCAAGTTGCCTGCACGAAGCTCCAATAAAAACGTGTACTATGCAGTTCTTTTAACTCCTTTCCTTATATGGAGCGGGCAGCAGGCTTGGGGATAACCTCTAACATCGTCTCCTGGTTGTCAAGACTCCTATGGTTCCTGAGTATGCTTGACTCCCACAATTTATGTAGTTCACTGAGTCATAAAGTAATAGAATTCCCACAACATCAGGTAGGAGGAGACAGCTGAAAGGGGAGAGACACCCTACTGTTAACAAATCTTGGTGGTATGTATTGAAGGCAACTCAGTCCTGCTAAGGGGGTTCCCCCTTCTCCTTTCCTTACAAAGGGCATCTTGGCAAGTGCTTCTAACCACCTCTCTCTGGTCGTCCATGAGGGGTCAGCAAACAGGATTTCCCAGGGTTGTGGGCCCCTCCTGACTCCTCCTGATGTTGTTTACATTTTCAACTTTTAACTTGTTAAAGTTGGTTATCACTCAGGAACAACGTGGGCATGGTGAGTCCAATGCACGTGGGAGCCAGAGCCCTAGTGAAATTGGTTCTAACCCATGTTCCTCCAGATGTCACTTACGTGGCAAAAGTTCTGAATGATGGGCTCACAGGCTCTCATTAGCAAGGCTTCTATTTGAATATCCTGTAGAAAATTAAAATATGAGTAATTCTGCTTTAGAAAGGGCTGGGGGTGGGGGAAGGAGCTGTTTCTTTCTCTGCGTCAGTGTCATCTGGTGGGTAAATAACCCATTAAGTGCGTTTGGGAGCTTTCCCAGCATTTCAGTGAGCGTCTCAGTGTGAACAGAGGTGCTACGCGCCTCCTCTATTATTCCTTCACAACACTGTGGAAGGCGAGTTTTCCAGAGGCAGATTCCCCTTGCGCTTGAACAAGAGGGAAGGCAGGATTAAGAGCAGTGGGGAGAAAAAAAAAATTTACAAATAATACTAGAGTATGTAAAGCCTTTGGAGTTTCTCCCCAGAGCCAAGTAGTTCAAAATGAAAACGGGAGTAACTGACATCTATCACCCCGTCATCGACCAGATGACAAACTGCTGCCTTTTGGGAACACACACTAACCGCCTTCAAGGGACGTAACTGCTGTGCAGCACCAGCTGCTGAAATAACATTGTCCTTTAAAGAGCTGCACACCCCAGAACGTCCTCATTAGCCTACAAAGATGATGGGAATAAGACAGAAGCTGACAGGAGATAAAAGAAGGCAGCACACTTCTGAAAAATAGAAGTGGGAAAAAAAAAAAAAAGACCCTGAGAAACATAATTTTATATATTGCCCATTTTGAACTTAAATAGTTCTGAAAGGCTAATGATAAAACAGCAATTCCTCGTTTCCCTGATGTCTGGCCCTACAAAACAACTTAAGCATTTTTAACTGCCTCCCCTTCAATGATAATCTCTGTATTTTGAAATAGCATGCCTACGCTTAGAAGCTTTTTAAAATCTTTTTATATTTTTGTGGGTTTTAGGATGGAACAAAGAAAAACACATGTAATCAATCTTCCACGTTTAACTGCAAATTCCAGGCTTTTATTTCAGTGAACACATATTACCAAATGATCTAACTGAAAGAGCTAAAGGATGACAGAATAGGAGTGCTTGGGCTATCCTTGAATGTGACTAATACTGGTCTAGTCACTGTGTTAATTCCGATTTATGAAGCAGATCAAAGGGCTAAATGCTGGAGAAACGAGGAAAGGGGTTCAGGAAGCATCACAACACTCTTCTTGATACAGCAAGCAGGCAATCTGACAAGGTTGCTTTTGTTCTACAGAGAAGCTGCTCTCTCAAGAGTCTAGAAACAGCAGAACTAAGGAGGAAAGAAAGGCTGCTGATAGGGCATTCTCCTTCTACTAGCTGCAAGCTGCTCACCTCAGATTCTAACTCAGTGAGGTTGCCGACTATATCTCTGCACTCCACAGCTAAGTCATCGAGATGATCCTGGAGGCATTCAAGCTCCTGCAGAGAAGAAGGCAATCTCTTAGCATTTGTTAATTATATCAACAATCAAGGGAAGATGAGATAACAGTGTCCACTTCCTTTTCAGAGGTCTTTTCTTTTTAAAATGACTTCACTGAACAAAATGCTAAAGCTTTATTTGATTCCCCAAATTGGGATTGTTGAAAAGATAATGAATGATTTGATGTATCAGGGTGGTTAAGAGGGTCAAAGGGGTATAGCAACCATGCAAATCCTTCAGAAGGCCAAGCTGGTAAGTCCACAAAGAGTCAACGTTCAGGTGTTCTCAGAGTCTGAAGATCTTACAGGCCTTCATTCCATTCCGTCAACACCCTGTTAATCTGTACTTTCATGATAATCACTGGACAAAATATACAGTGCAAGAGATGGCATATTTTAAGACTCCTCATGGGCAAAGCAGCCTGGGGACACAGGGTCTAAGACACAGTAGAGAATGAATAGGTTCTGCAAATCAAACCTGGGACTCTAACCCTTGCCCACATAAAAGGATCCTCTGAGGATCAGGTGTGCACAACAGGTGAGCACTGGCGCTTGAGTAACTAAACGCTGTCTTACCTGGGGACTGAGCTGGAGCTACCTTGCAACACCAGTCTATTACTATACCTAGAGGTTTTAAGTTTTACATTTAGCTTACTTTCCCAAAGCACATGAACAGCTATTTCTCAGCAAAGGGCTCTGTTAAAGGATTAAGTTTAACTTCCTGACTATTCTGCAAGAATCTGTTTTGGAATCAGAATGGAAGAGGAGAAAGACTGCAGGAATTATACAAGAGTCAGAAAGGGAGTGAAGGGGTGGGGGACCCTAAAGAAAAATGCATAAAACTTTTGGGAGGAGATAAATGGCTAAAGGGAAAATTCTATTTGTGAACTCATTTCCTAAGTTTAACTCAACAGTGATGGGCTGTAAAGCTTTCTCACCGTTACTTTACAGAGGGTATGAAAGGAAACTGTTTCATGGGATTCCGTATGACCATATCCCTTGTTTCATTAGACAGAGGCAGCAGAAAGCTAAATTATATGGCATTTTCTAACAATAAACTCGACAGATCTACAGCAGGCCAAGGAAACAGACGGCCAAAAATGATATTCCCAGGCCAACAGATCTGAGTAGGCGTTATGTTGCTTTTAAAAAGTGTCCAATTCCTGCATATGTGACTTTTTACTAGTTTAATCCCAGAGGGTGTTTTGGAACTGTTCAAGCCTCGTTCTAGTATTAACAGGGCTTTAAACTAGCAGCTGCTCCTCACTGCTGGGTTCCTTCACCTAGAAATGAAAGATAAGCCATCTTTCCACTTAATGAGCTGGATGCAGTAACATATTGTATATATCTTTTTTTTTTTAACTAGGCACAAAATTCTAACAAGCCACTTATAGCACGCACCTTTTCTACACTTTCCTGAAGAGATTATACAATAAAATGTAACAAGTGCCTGGCTAGGGTTATGAGCTCTGAGCAAGAAAGTCAATACACTTCATTTCTCTGAACATCAACTGTATCAATTACTAAGTGGAAAATTTAATTCCATTCCTACATCTCTTTTAGATCTGTGGTAGGGCAAGCACATGCACTATTCATGCATATCAGTATTTACATATCAGTGTACATTTTATACCTGCCTTCCCTCAAAAGGACTTAACGTATCTTATAAAAGAAAAAAAAAGGCAAGATAAAATAAATTTAAAATGAGTAAAAAAAAAGAAGGGAGGGGGAAACTTTAAGGAAAATGGAATGAAGCCAGTAGCAAGTCGTACACAAAACGCCTATAACAAAATCTTATACGCTTGCTAAATGCAGGCTATATCTTTGGCTCAAGGCTTTTCAAGAGGCAACTCAAGGAGAGAAAACAATCAGTTAAACCAAACTAGCTGCTTAGGAGAAGTACAATTACAGAGACCAAAGGGGACATTTTCCTCAGGATTTCTTATAGAGAGAACAATGAATAATATAACAAATCCCTCTGTGAAGTCGGTGGAGATGGATTTCACGGTGCCTAGGCCACGTCAAAGCCTATCATGACCAGCATTACTGTTGTCACCACAGGATAAGCAGGTCACTTTGCCACCTACCTGTCCCGTCTCTGTTTTCTCACTGCACCATTTCCCCAGATCAATCAGGCACTTGTCTTGGAGGGCGGGATCCAACTTAACATCCATGGCACGCTGGTGGAGGATCCTCTGGACTTCAGCTCGGCATTCCCGTGATAGCTATATGAGATATAAGAAGCAAAATACTAACCAGTGACACAAGATATAGAACATCTATCATCAGAAAACTGATACATCTTTACAGTTATTTGAACCAAACTTTGTATCTCATCTCTTCCAGAAGAAAAATTAAATGTTCTAGGAAGGCTTCTGAACACCTTTACCTCTTGGAATGTGATGATACATTCAGCATTTTCTAAAATATTGTATGAAACACTATCCTCTTCTCAGAGGCTCCTCATAAATGTGAGCTAGGACCAAATCACTAAGCTGTACACATGAAACCAATATAATACTATAAGTCAAATGTCAATTAAAACGTGAACTGGATTTGTCTGGATAAGGTAGAGAGTTTTTTGGTTTAACTAATGTACCACGACTCTGTGAATGTGGAGTAGAATGCTGGTCCTGATTTAAGAGAGAATAAACAGTATGGGACCAGCAGGCAGCAAATATTGCCAAGCATACGCAAATTTCCCAACGAGAGGCAGCACTCAGGGCAGAGGAATACCAAGAGTCGGGGAGAAGGCTGCAGCTCCCCCAGTGCACCTGGGGGAGGCCTCATCAATACAGACATTATGGGTTCTTCCACCAAGCGCAGACGCCTAACAGCCCTTTACGTCTTGGCTAAGAGCTTCTAATGGGTCTTTAAAGCTACATAAAGTTAGGGTGGCAGAATCTGTCTACTTGTCTATTTAGATTTTGGTAACATAAAGAAAAACTGGTAATGTCCCCTCACTTTGTTAAAAACATAAAAGCAGATGGGAAGAAGGTGGTAGAACAACTCTATGTACAGTCACTGAATGAAGAACCTTCAAGTAATGAAGTAACCCTCTTTGCCAGATACACTAACAGTTGTCTTATGATGAACAAGAATCACAACAGTTTGTAGCAAACGAATTAAACGACTGACAGGAAGAGATGAAGTCGGTATCGAGTGCATACCCTCCTGCCCTGCTCCTCAGTGCGGTAGGCATGGCGGTATAAGCAGGAGAACACAGCTCCGGGAGGCATGAGTTCACTGGTTTCATTCCAACCGTGGGTGTGGCAAAGGCGCGATGCATCTCCCTGGCATTTGCGGTACAAGACAGGGTCCAGCCTGTAAGGTTAAGAGTTCAGGGACAGTTAGTCTTTCTATGCCTTTCCTCCCAATGGCATGCTAAGGGGTTTCGCAAGGTGCTTGTCTGCGTACCGGTCGACAATCATTTCTAGGGTAATGCAGACAGCAGGTAAGCACAAGCGTATTTCTGAATTCTGTTCTTCAAGAGCACACAGTGGTCAATCTGGAGAAGTTTAACCCTTAAAACAGAAGATTTAAGTTCTACCTCAAAGATGGTATCTTGCAGTGTAAGGCACACAACATTATGATAACAGACTCGGCATTAACATGCCCTGGTTGAAATGAGACAAGGGTTGTAGCTATCACCAGGCAATTTGCAACTTTTCCTTATCATTTTTTTTCCAAGTGTGAGTATAATTCAATCCTACTTGCTATACTAGATTCATTAAGATCAGAAAAGGACAAGATAAATAATCTACTCAAGTTCCTTTCTAGTAGTTTCCTATGCAAGGTAAGGCAGTTACATTTTTAGTTTACCTGTACATGCTTATCAATTTAAAAAACTTTTTTGACAGTTAATTCTGACTCTGGAGACAGTGAGTTAGGTGATGAGCCAGAGGCATCTCCAAATCAGACCAATGGATATTTCATTCTGTCTACATGATAATGTCAAATTTGAGGGAGGGCTACCTAATAGGAGGAAAAAGGCTGATATTTAATAAGCCGCTTTAAAGACTGTGAAGCATAGAGTGGGAGGTGGGAGGGAANAAAAAAAAAAAAAATTATATATATATATATATATATATATATATATATAAGTCATGACTCTTGTTTTGCATTTATTTATTTATTCATTAACTTTTGGCTGTGCTGGGTCTTTGTCCCTGAGTGCGGGCTTCTCATTTTGGTGACCTCTTGTTGCGGCTCAAGGGTTCCAGTGGGGCTCAGTAGTTAGTTCTGTGGTGCATGTGGCATCTTCCCAGACCAGGGATCGAACCCATGTCCCCTGCCCTGGCAGGTGGATTCTTAACCACTGGACCACCAGGGAAGTCCTAATATATATATTTTTTTGAAAGACCAGAGAATGACAACACAAATCAGAAATATGGGCAAGAATTCAGTTTTCATCTCTGCTATTGATTATTCTCCATTTCAACATCTGTGATGTTTTTTGTGATCTACCTCTCTAGATAGAGACAAAAAGAACATCTGAACTATTCACAGTAGTTGGTTTTAAAAGGAGAGAATGATAGAATGATACAACAACTGAGTGAAAAGTATAATAGTAGTAATAAGGAGGCACATGTCCACAATCAAGTTCCTGTATTTGATGTCACATTCTGCTTTTTCTTCAGATGATATGAATTACTTATATTTACTTTCAAAGATCTGCTTTTTCTTTTTAAAAATAATTATTAAAAAAAATTATTTAGAAAATTCCAAGTTTTATCAAATATATAGCTTTTATTTTTATAATTTACATATTCTAATATTCTGAAAAAAATCATTATAGTTTTCAAACCATGTTCATACAAGAGGCACGGTACTAACAGATTAACCATGAGCCCTCTTCTCTGACTTTTGAGGTCAGTTGAAAGCCAGTCAGAGAGGAGACTGCAAGCTTCAGTCTTTCAAATTTAAAACTGATGAGTGTGTTCTCTTCTGTGGTCAGAAGCTGATTTATTAATTTTCAGAATAATTTTCATATCTAAATAACTTGACCTCGGAGAAGTCAGTTATACTTAGAAAAGGCAAGGGAGGGCTGAAGACAGACTGCTATCATTTTTAAACTTGGCTGCAGCATTAGCATGAGGGGCCTGGTGAGCTACACACAGGGTCGCAAAGAGCCAGACATAACTGAGCATACGTGCATGCGTGCGCACATATACACATGCAGAAAGGACATGCTTTTCCACAAGTCCATCTAGGGTACTAAGGTGAGGGCCTGGCATAAAGAGAAACTCATCTAACTAGCAGGTAAAACAAAAGATGAAAACTACAAAAATGTGCTTTTGGATGCCCCATATAACATTTTTTGTTATTTTAACAAAGCCGAAAAATCAACACTCACTGTCACATCTTTGGGCTCTGGCACTACTATTTTTTGCCACTGTTCAAGTCAATACAGATTTAGTAACTCATACACACAGCCAAAAGCAGGTTTTATCTGGACAATCCAGACTGCTATTGGGAAGCCACTGAGCAACTATCCTGGTGGGCAATGGGGAAGAACTACTACAGGGAGAGGTGGATTATAATGGTCTGTTCTACAGCATGGACCACTGACCACAAATATGACACTGTCTTGAACACTTATGTGAAGATTTTTAAGAGTGAGATGGAATTGGATATTAATCCTCAGCACTATAAATAAAGTCACAAGAGCTTCTGAATTATCAGGGTGACTTACGTGCTTTTGTGCCATTTCTAAAATGTGTTGGGAAAGCCAAGAATCAGTCTTCTTTATTAAAACTGGCCCCTCATGAGCTGCCTGGAAGCTGTATGCCAGTCCACAGAGCTCTCAAGATCGGCTCAGGTGCCCTGGGAAAGGGCCAGAGCCTTACGCTGGAAGCAAAGGGTATTTGGTGACAGCCAATGACCAGCTCTCAAAACTTCATCTGAACTGGTGTGTGCAGTTCCAGAATTCTACCACCACGTCCCGACCAAGAATGGAAGCCTGCAAGCAGTGCCCTGAACAAACAGAGGGCAAGGAGACAAATGGGTTTTGCTCTCATACTCCCTAAACAGCAGATTATCAAGCAGCAGCAATTAACAGCTGATGCCATCCACAGCTCTCAGCTACCTCTCCCACCGACACCTACTTCTTCTTAGGAGTTTTCACTTCTGCTGAGCAAACGGATTAGGCACAAACCTGACTGATCCTCCACTGTGACCTTCTGGACAACAGACCAATAAGAACAAAAGAAAGATCACATATAATTAAGGAGGAAGAAACTAGAGAAGTGGCAGCTGGTTTTGCATTTTGAAGGTAACACTAATCTTAGCAGATATTAATTCCTTTACTTCCCCACACAGTATTGAAACACTTGGTTACAAACAGATAAAGTGCATCCACAAGGAAACTAGCCTTAGATACTGGGGCTGTCTGGACCTCAACTTTGAGTCCAGCGCCAGCTCTAAATCTTCTCCATGCCAGTTATACAAAGCTGTTCATTCATCAGATTTGTAAGATCCTTTAGGTGAAGCCAGTCAAGTAGAGAGATACCTTTTCTCCAAGCCGAATGCTCCCACACTTCAGAATGTTGATGTCATTTTTACAGTCATCCATGAAGCCACAGATGAGCCGGTAGTCGCTGAAAATGATGGCTGTCATCTTGGTGATGTACTGGTGGCACTGGTACTCGGTGATGTTGCCCCGGTGATCCACCAAGCAGGATACCAGGTAGCCTTTCCCAACTGGTTCATCAGCACACTCTTTGATCTGCTCAAAGGAAAGTGGCTGTTTTACGAAAGCATTCTATTCTCTTACCAAACCACCTTTATCGAAGAGAGAATGATATCTTCTTGTTTCTTCTTGAAAGAAAGAAAAGGAAAACACTGAGAAATGCTTCTGTCATAAAGAAAATAGTGTGTGTGCTATGCTATTAAGACTTATGTGCTTCCTAGGAAATATCTTATTAATGTGTTTTGCAAGAAAATACATCAACAAATGCTTAGATAAAATCCAGGTTTAAATGAAGTAAAACAGCTTTTTTTTTTAATTCAGTTTATTGAGAAAATTTCTTAAAATGTATCTTATTGAAGAGTTTTTGACAGCTCTTTTTTAAATGATTCTACTGAGAATTACCATTACCCATGCAAAGAATGCAATGGATAGTGATAAGATTAATCTAAGGCATAGGTCTGAAAAACAGGTGCAGAACTAAAGTCCAGTTGCATATCTCATGCCAACCTACACAGCAAACTATTATTGTTAGATAAACCTAATTACTAAAGTGGGGGGGGGTGCTATTTTATCTCTCGACATGGCATTAATGTGTTCTGAATTAACTATGGGTTTGGGCATTTTTTTTTCCGTAGTGCTAGTTTACTTAGAAAATAGGTAAGAGAGAAGGAAAAAATGTGGAGGATTTAACTCTGTAAAGAGGCAGATTATTTACTTTCCATTTCTAATGTCTGGCAAATAAATTTCAACTTAATGTGTCTCTGCAGTTGTCATCAACAGCAATTTGTAAATAACACTTAAGGCCTAACTAATGGAGATAAGCAGACTTAAAGTAGAAAAGGAAGTGGGCATGTTTTTAAACTGAGCAGACTCCCAGCTTCACCACTGTGGTCTGAAACAGAAACATGTTTAAAAATGATGTTCAGTGCAGCATGGCAAGAAGTCTAGGGAGGGGAAGGCCACTGCAATTCTAATTTGGGTCGTTCAGACATATGATCTAGTGGATCGAGCAAAAGTGGCCCCACATGGATAGTGTCTCTGCAAAGTGCATCCAAAACCACAAGTGCTAAGGAAGGAAATAAGGCTAAACATGTTGAAGTTCAATCATAAAAAGTGCAACCTACTTACAGGGTTTTAAGGTTGAATTATAAAGCACAGAGGGTCGTTTGGAAAACGTCTACTGCGTTTGGAAATTAAAAACAAACAAAAACGGCAGTTTTGACAAGAGGAAGGAGCTGAATATAAATGTTTATTTTTAATATAAATGAGAAGGGAATGTTTTGTTGGGTTTTTTCTGACCAACAGAGACCATTCTCCATTCTTATACCACCTCTGGTAAATATGTACACTTGATAAGACAAGTACAATCTCCTTTTCCAGAAGGCACAGGGTGAAGGACACAGCACACACTAATAGTCCTATAAGCCACTGGGTCTCTTCATGCCTAACCCCAGTATCAAATTCAGAGCAAGTCACAGACTCAGTTCAAGAGAGAAAACTGTGTTTATTTTCAAAGAAGCAAACTTGGGAAATTAGACAGCCTCACAGTGGCTTCGAGAGGCAGCAGAGATCGTCAACAGTCAACAAGCTGAATGCAATTCTTTCAGTTTAACCTTGGGCTCCTTTTTTTGATGATGCCTAAGAAGAGGGCCATAAATGTACTTCCAAGAAAAGGGCTTTTTCGTTTGTGATTTAAAAAAAAAAAGTAAAACAGAGATAAGTTTTAAAAGTAAAAGGAGAAATAACTGCTTAAAAATTTCAGTGGTTATAATTCAACTAATGAAAAAAGCCCTGCATGAAAAAAAACAGGACTAGTGGAAGACACCTGGGTTTTTAAAACAATGAAGAGCAAGTATTCAGACAGGCTTTATTAGGCAATCAATGGTTTAAAAATCTGAAGAAAGACCGCTGCTGCTGCTGCTAGGTCGCTTCAGTCGTGTCCGACTCTGTGCCACCCCACAGATGGCAGCCCACCAGGCTCCCCCGTCCCTGGGATTCTCCAGGCAAGAACACTGGAGTGGGTTGCCATTTCCTTCTCCAAGAAAGACTGCTAGACAGTTTGAACTAAAGCCTGAATTAAATGTATATTTAGCTTCAATCACCTGAGATTTTACTGAAACACAGAGATGTTGTACCTATTTGTATTTCGGTCCACCACCAATTACAACCAGATGTAGTGTCTGAATTAAAATTTTATGCTTTTTTCCAACCACTGTAATGGAGAGAAGTTTAAAAACAAACCAAAAAAACCTTCTAAGAATAACAATGAAAAACAGCATTAAATCATCAACAGATTTATGAATGGAAGTAAAGTCTGACGTGGCTGGGGAGCCGATTCTTAAGAAATCATTAGAGAAACGCTACAGTCCCTCTACTTTTGACATAATGCAAGAGAAAAGCAGGCAATATTTGACTCAATCATGGAGAGTAAATAAAAACTTTGGTTTGCAGTCTTCAGTATTTTTATGATGCTGTTTTCCTCCTTGGAAGAATAACTCCAAAATTAAAAGAGAAGAGGGAAATGTAGAATAACATGTTTTATTTTTCCTGATAATTAATTTTTCTGACTGCAGTATGATCTCCCTCTATAGAAGGCAAAGTACTCCTCTTACATGAATCTGTTATGAAACCAAAACATCCTCCAAAAGATTACAAGAGGGCCATAACAAAGCACACACACTACAAGGAAGCCAGTGTCATTTACTCGCTCATCTGGCTATGCCCGGCGGCGTGTGGGCTCTCGGTCCCGAGCGGGGACTGAACCTGTGCCTGTGCAGCGGAAGCCAAGGAAGCCAGTGTCATTTTACTCACTTATCTGGCTATGCCCGGCAGGGTGTGGGCTCTCGGTCCCGAGCGGGGACTGAACCTGTGCCCGTGCAGCGGAAGCACAGGCTTAACCACTGGACCACCAGGGAAGTCCCAACAGTTTTATTTTATAAATACAGATAGATAAAACCAACAAAGGGTGCAATTATTCTGAAGAATCTGCATATTCTCTGAGCTAAATCTCCACGTGGCATTCAAACTGGAATGTATAGATAGTCACATAGTGAGCCAAGGGAGTTTAAGGTACGCAATACTGAATCTAAAAGCTGAATATCCAAGTTTTAAAATAAGCTATTCTATTCTGAAGCCCCAACATATTTGAAGAAGGGTCACTGCTTTAAAAGAATAAAGCTTATCTGATTCAGTAGTAGACGGTTTGAGGAAGAAACCAGGTTCTCCAAGATCCCATAAAGAGCTAAGTGAGGTACATAAGCTGAGGGTTTTCCTGGTTGGAGTAGGATGTGCCCTAAGAGCTCAGGAGAAGATGGTCCTAAGTCATCAATAAGGTAGCGAGGGGACTTGCCTGGTGGTCCAGTGGCTAAGACTCCAAGCTCCCAATGCAGGGATCCCAGGTTCAATCCCTGATCAGGGAACTACATCCCACATGTCACATCTAAAGATCCCACAACTAAGACCCTGAGCAGTCAAATAAATGAGCATATTAAAAAAATAGGTAGTTTGGGAACAAATCTATACAATGCAAGATCTCTGATTATTAACTTTGAGATAGAAAAGTAGCAATTATTTCCTTTGTGATTCTTTCAGTATGTAGAAATCCCCAACGTCACAGAATTTCTACCATTAATTTTAAAAAAGAAAATAAATTACAATTTTCAGTACCACAATTTTCACTAATATCATTTGATATTTACACTGAGCCAAGAGAAGTAACAGAAAAATATCACTAATTAGCATACATGTAATATTATACACATTTTCAGTAATTATTTTTGTCTTTATACACAATATCCATTTATAACAATACATATAACTTTTTCACAAACCTATCTAATGCTAACTCCTATTATTTGGAGCATACGCCTCTGTGGTTCAACTAGCCCAAGTGCACAGCCAAAACACTCAGCACTGCTTACGAGCCTCCCGGGAAACCACCTTGACCCGCCTCAGTCATAAGCAGACGGTACAATGTGTGAGAGCACTCACTGATGACAGGAGTGATTGTATTCTCCATTTGGGGACAAAAAGAGCCTGATTTCCAACGTGCCTGAATCAACAGCATCCTACTGTGAGTGCAGATTAGGAAAAAGAAGTCTAATTACACACACCCCCGCCTTGGTCTATCTCTGAACCAAGACATATGTGAATTCCAAGAGAAGTGCAGTAATTGAATCCCTCGTTCCTCCCTCAATGACTGGTCTGGTCACAGATGTCATTTTCTCTTTCAGGTCATTAAAGATGCACAGAATTCTTTCTTTCACCACCTACCTCTGATATTGTAGACTTGCAAACTTCTCTGGCCACAGATTCAAATTTGGGATCTGTAGTTAGGTTCAGCTTATAATTCCATAACAACTAGGTACAAGAGAAAAGAACACAAAAAGCAAACAAACAACTTAGAACAGCATGAAATTTAACAGTAGTGGTTACTGTAAATGATAAAATTCCAGTATACAGTCAGGTAAAGCATATGTGCACTTCAGTTAATGAACAAAAAGTAAGATTAAAATGTCTCTGTATTTATAGATAAAAGGAAAAACTGTGGAAAAAAAATAAAGCACTACCATTCAAACATATACTTTTTTCTATTTTTACTTAAGGACAAATTCTTTTAAGTCAAGAAAAAATTAAAATGAAAATTCCTGATAAGAGTTTTTCCAAGAAAATATAAATAGGTGTACATGTAAAATTCTTCTTAAATCAAAAAGTCTAGTGCAGAAACTCAGAACTGGAAGGCTAAGTTGCAGATTTCACAACCAACAGTGCTTTTCACATGCTTTTTATGAAGGAATGTCATCCAGAGTCTAATTTCCAAGTGTATCTTTCTTTATTCCTTTAAAACCCTCAACTTGACAAGTACATGATAAGGTCTGTTTTACTGTTTCAAAGCTTCAAATTATGAAATCTCTAAAGCCATTACTATTCACAAGTGAGGGCTGAATATTACTTTATCTTTGCAGCTTCAGTTAAAAAACTTTCAATACATGATTCAATTTCTGAAAAGCAGCAAAAATGAGCTCTTAAACTCTGCTCAGATGGAGAAACAGAGCAGGGGCTTTCTATGATGCAGGACACGGAGAAGCCTTTTTCTCAGACTGCTTCACTCCATGACTAAAGAATACAATCACTCATTCACCGACTCATTCAAACATCTGCTTAGCACTTCTGATGGTGTATCACGCACAGTCTAATCTCAAGGGCTTCGGAGACTATTACAGGAAACAGAAGCAAATGTTGGAACACATACTGAGTTAGGAAATGGAGGTTAAAGCAGGAGGAAAAGGACAAAGACTGTCCAGTGGTTTCTATGGTCAATGGCAGGTAATGGGACCAAGTACAATATTTGGTTAATTGAATCACAAGACGTCACAGGAGTAATGCCATCAGACTTACAAATCTTTCGTTTTTTCTTTAAATAGTTTTTGAGGTTGTGTTATATTTTAAAAACCCCACCCCCTGTTCATGTTTTCTTCTACTGTTTTTGTGGTGTTTTACTTTAAATATCTGACTATTTAGACCTTACCTAGAGTAGTCATCAACTTAAGCAGGCAAACTGCTTCTCTGTTCTTGCAGTCTCCCATTCAAAATACCAAATAATGTGGAGGCGGAGAGATTTCTTCCAGTACTGTCAGATATTTAACTACTCCTCTTTGAAGACACAACTCAAGTATCATCTCCACTATTAAATGTTTCCGGACATCAACCCACCAGGGCAAAATTAGCTTTTGTGTCCCCACTGTACTCTTTCAGGCTTCTGCCGAAGCATTCAGTACTTTTTGCACAGATGTGATTTCACATCAGTTCCTTTTACCTTTAGACTTTATACAATATGGAGATACAGATATGACACTGAATGCATTAGTTGCAGTTATCTCTGGAGTTCTTATCTGCCAACTCAAACCTGGCTCCATCTTCGAGGTGTTTACTTGTGTCCAGTTTCTATCAGTGTCTGACTATATGATGGCTAAATGAAATAACTTTAAAAGACAAAACTCTAAAATTGTAAACTTAATTTGCAAAGAAACAATTTCATATGGTACCTGTAACTGAAGAAAAAATTACGTTTACAAATACTATTTGGCCGAGCTTGCCAGTTTCTACAATGGAGGACTATTTGTAGATTTATCACGGCCATTCAGTTCAGTTCAGTCGCTCAGTCATGTCCGACCCCATGAATCGCAGCACGCCAGGCCTCCCTGTCCATCACCAACTCCTGGAATTCACTCAGACTCACGTCCATCGAAACAGTGATGCCATCCAGCCATCTCATCCTCTGTCATCCCCTTCTTCTCTTGCCCCCAATCCCTCCCAGCATCACAGTCTTTTCCAGTGAGTCAACTCTTCGCATGAGGTGGCCAAAGGACTGGAGTTTCAGCTTTAGCATCAGTCCTTCCAAAGAAATCCCAGGGTTGATCTCCTTCAGGATGGACTGGTTGGATCTCCTTGTAGTCCAAGGGACTCTCAAGAGTCTTCTCCAACACCACAGCTCAAAAGCATCACTTTTTCAGCACTCAGCCTTCTTCACAGTCCAACAACATTCCTAAGGCAAAGGGCTGTGATGTCAGTTCAATGTGTCTGACCTAAGCTATGACACTGGCCATTACCTCTTGCTGCTTCTCCTCATTGGGATAGGTGTCTACAAATACTCCCAGCCCCACAAATTTGTCCATGTTTCCAAACACAGGCCCTAGAGAGAGAGAAGAGATGATGAACAACAGTGAAACAAAGCCAAGAGTTGATAAAGGAATAATACATCACTGTGATGGAGGAAAAAGTGAGATTCAAAGGACCCCCAGGCGTCCCTTTAAGATGAGGAAATAGCTGTAGAAACACCCCGTGAAGGGCTCAGCCTGTAACAAGCACTCAGTAAGCACCTGCAGTTGTTTGTCATTAAAGGGGAGAGAGAGAAGGCCAGCGTCTCCTTGCTTAGCACTCCAGCTGCTCCCTGATTTGACCTGGTTGCTAAGGTGCCCCTGAAGAATTCTGCTTCACAAACACTTGTTGATAACTATGCCCCCGAGTGAAGTGAATTCCCAAGTGTCTGCTTCTAATTGCAGAAGGGATCGGGTCAGATCAGGCTCAGTGTGTCATGTACTTGCAGCAGAGCCTCCCATACAAAAAGGAAAAACAGCTAACTCTTCTCCTTTCTCTTGACTCAGGAGTTCTGAGATGGGCCTCTACTTGGGCCCAGGAGAAACCAGTATGCCCAGTGTCAGTATTTGGGAGGGCCAGTGCTCTCCTTCAGCCAATTGGGCCGCAAAGTTTCAAAGAGAAAGCGGAAGTAAGCAATAAACAAGAAACCATCCCAGGATGAGTCAAAGTCAGCTGCTTTTAGGACTCAGATCCCATTCCAGAGACTACACAGGCCAGTGTTTATCCAAACATCAGGGGAGAGGGAACGCTGCTGGCACTGTGAAGTCGTGCCCGTCTCACGAAGAGGGCATGAAAAAGCAGGCCTGTCACACCCCCGCAAGAGCAGCGCCGGGTCCCAGTACCTGGCTGCATCCGATCCTTCGTGTACCAGATGGCCAAGCCATCCCCGTGCAGGTTCTTCTTCCCTTGCCCGTGGATTCGGAAGTGCACCTGCAACTCCCAGTCTCTCAGGAAACACGGCTAAAGAGAAAGAGACGCTGCAATCAAAGAGGAGCCTGAGACACCAGGCCTTGGGCCCTCATCCACGGCCTACAGACTTGGAAAACACAAACGCGGGGGACACGAGGCCAAGAGGTAAAACCAAAATTTAAGACTTGCTAAGGGTTTGTGTAGCAAAATTAAACAGATTGAGCCATTTATCTGCATGTGGTATTTAATATGAAAAGTGAACACACCTCCCAATCAGCGTCACCATCTCCCAACAGAAACAGGCTAGCATCCCAAGGTTGGAAAAGACGAGCGAACTTCATGTTAGACTGCTGTGATTCTGTACCCACCCAGCAAAAGATCTCAGCATCCAGGGTAGAGGTGGCTGAATTAATACTCATCTGCAATTATGATCATCCCTCTGAGAGAAAGACTCTAACAAGCTGGGATCTCAAGAAAGGTCAAAACTTCATTCATTACAAAAGAAAAAGATAACCTAAGTCATCATGCAAAGGTCTCCAGGAATAATTAACATCTGCTACAAACAACTCTAATTAGCTAGACTTGGCCCTATGCCAAGCTGAGGGGCAACCTAGAGTTCCCAGGAAAAGGGATAAGCTATGCCTCCACCAGTGTCAGGCCCTCAGCCAAGGAGCAGAAATCCACCAAAGGAGACACCCCCCGCCCAACCCCACCACAGAGACAGCCTCTGGTGGAAAAACAGGAAGGAGGTGGGCACTAAACAGACTCCTGTTTTTCTTTTGAACTTTGTATCAAAACCTTGGGGGGAAAAAAAAAGTAGAGACAGAAGTAAGTGGATAATTCAGTGTTCTAAATAGTTGAACACTTTCAAAGAGAAACTAGAGTAGGTATTTGGTTTAGAGAGGCTCCTGGTTAAGCTTCACAGTGAAAAACGAGGGGAACGAAGAGCAGATAGGCCAGTTCAGGCAAAGGCCCTCCATGTAGATTGTTCAAAAACAAAAAAAACCAGTAGATTGCTCTGGCTCTTGAGCAACAATTATTTTCACCTTCCATTTTCAATTTCTGGGAAATCCTCTGAAAGTACTAGTATTAGTACATATCAAAATAAAAGGGGTGTGGACACTTCTGAGTTCACCACAGAACCCTGAAATCTCCAATAGCTTCCCCTCCTCTGATAAGACAAGCCCCCAGTTGTCATCTTGGGTTCTCATCTTTCTGCTATTTCATTTCGATTTCAGGGCATTTTGATTTCAGTG
Source organism: Neotragus pygmaeus (assembly GCA_006410875.1). Classification (NCBI taxonomy): domain Eukaryota; kingdom Metazoa; phylum Chordata; class Mammalia; order Artiodactyla; family Bovidae; genus Neotragus; species Neotragus pygmaeus. Next base: position 1,093,111 of record SJYV01021317.1, read on the forward strand.
GCAGGAAGCTGCCCTTATAGCCAGTGGTTAAGTATTACGCCTCTGGGAAGACACTGAGCCAAGAGGCGTCCGACGCTCTTGCCCTTGGCCTCGTGTAGCACAATGCTATACAGCCCTGCTCAGGGGTATGTCTAACAGTGGGTCTCAAACTTTGCTGCACGTCAGACTCACCTAGGGAGCTTTTAAAAATCCAAGGGTCCAAGATGTACCCATTCTAATTAAATTAGCATCTCTGGGGGTGGGACCCAGCCATCAACTCCAAAGGACAACCAAATTGGAGCACTACTGCTCAAACAAATCCATCCTATTCAAATAACTCAGAAACAATGCTAAGGCTCACTCTGACAGTCAGATAACAAAAAATGTAGGTAACAGAGAATCTGAAAAAGAGCGAGATAACTAGATCCTAGACTAGAATCACTGCTACATAAACGCATTACATAGAGACNGTAATGTCTCTGCTTTTGAATATGTTATCTAGGTTGGTCATAACTTTTCTTCCAAGGAGTAAGCGTCTTTTAATTTCATGGCTGCAGTCACCATCTGCAGTGATTTTGGAGCCCCCAAAATAAAGTGTGACACTGTTTCCACTGTTTCCCCATCTATTTCCCATGAAGTGATGGGACCAGATGCCATGATCTTCGTTTTCTGAATGTTGAGCTTTAAGCCAACTTTTTCTCTGTAATATGTACTAAATAAAATTCACAAACTGCAACATTCTAAGACATATTTAAAATGAATACTTTAAAGCTGTACTGTACACACCTTTATACCTACTCTGAGTCATCTGTCTGGTTAAGAATCTTACAATATTATGAACGTGGTGGCTATTTATGCCATTAACATAAAGAATTCAGAAGCATATACATAAGCCAAATATGTGATCCATGACAGATTTTGTTTTTAATTTAGTACAAAATTTACACAAAGATATCTTAGAATATATCATCTAATTAACTTACTAAAAAATTTTCCCTGGTGGTTCAGACGGTAAAGAATCTACCTGCAATGAAGGAGACCTGGGTTTGCTCCCTGGGTCAGGAAGATTCCCTGGAGAAGAGAATGGCAATGCACTCCAGTATTCTTGCCTGGAGAATTCCATGGACAGAGGAGCCTGGCAGGCTACAGTCCATGGGGTCGCAAAGAGTCAGATGTGACTGAGCAATTAACACTAACTAAAAACCTTTAGCCAGAATTTTAATTTTTAAACTTTATCTCAAAATCACCAAATACACATTTTAAAACAGAAAATAATATGGGATAGTTTGGGGCTAACAGCAAGTTAATGAAGTTTTAAAAGAAAGTAAAGGTATTAATATTGCCTTTCCAAAAGGCTTGACACTGAACAAATGACCTCAGCATTCATGACTTACCAAGTAACCTATTAGACTGGGTCACTAATTTGTTCCTGCCTCCAAAACAGAGAAACAGACTGAAAATTAACTTCCCTAGTTTAAAACAGTCTCTTATAAGTTCATTTTGGGAGCATTAAAAATGCCTAAGTTTCTCTGACAGCTCATACAACTCAACAACAACAACAACAAAAACCCATCAAAAAATGGGCAGAAAACCTGAATAGACATTTTCTCCAAATAAATACAAACACAAGGCACAAAATGCTCAAGGTCACTAATTATTAGAGAAAAGCAAATCAAAACTACAATGAGATATCACCTCACACCGGTCAAAATGGCCATCATTAAAAAGTTTCCAAATAACAAATGCTGGAAAGGCTATGGGGAAAAGCTATATTCCCTCCTACACTGTTGCTGGGAATATAAACTGGAGTAGCCTCTGTGCAAAACAGTTTGGAAATTCCTCAAAAAAACCCCAAAATCAGAGATGCTGTACAATCCAGCAGTCCCACTCCTGGGCATATAACTGGACAAAAATATAAATCGAAAAGAAACATACACCCTTATGGTCACAGCAGCATTATTCACCATAGTCAAAACACGGAAACAACCTAAATGCCCTTCGACAGATGAATGCACAAAGACACTGCCCAGGAACTACCAGTCAGCTATAAAGAAGGATGAAATAATGCCATCTGCAGCAACATGGATGGACCCAGAGATTAAACTAAGTGAAGCAAGTGGAAAGAGGAAGACAAACACCCTGTGATATCACTTACACACGGAATCGAAATATGACAAAGAACTTACCTACAAAACAGAAACAGACTCACAGACACAGAGAACAGGCCTGTGGCTGCCAAGAGGGGGATGGATGGGGAGTTTGGGGTTAGCAGATGCAAATGATTATACATAGAATGGGTAAACAAGGTCCTACTGTATAGCACAGAGAACTATATCCAACATCCTATGATAAACCATAGTGGGAAAGAATATAAAAAGAATGTGTGTGTATATATATATAAACATACATACATATATAAAAATATATATTGTGATTGTGAAGTCACTCAGTCGTGTCCGACTCTTTGTGACCCCACGGACTGTGTAGCCTACCAAGCTCCTCCATCCATGGGATTTTCCAGGCAATAGTACTGGAGTGGGTTGCCATTTACACACACACATATACAAACACACAGAGATATAACTGAATCAGTTTGCTGTACAGAAGAAATTAACACAGAATTGTAAACCAACTACACTTCAATAAAAAAAGTTCCTATATGTGTCCGGCTTTATTTTGCTTCCTTGCCCCCCTGGAGGTGGTAGTACCTCGGTTAAAAACAGTATCAAAAAAGTTCCTAAAAATGTGAGTTACCTCTTTAACCTTTACCCTGTTTCACCAATAGCTTATTCAATATAATTATACATCTTCTCTAAAAATCTCAGGGTAAAAAATAGAAAAAAATGAATAGCAGATTCTTTTTTACCGAAGATGACTAATCACTTTCGCCTTTGAATTTGAGATTAAGTAGATCTAGCCTACATCATTAATTGCCATGAAAATAGATCAGACACAACAAAAGCATCTTACATCTGTGTACTGGCTTAAGGCTACAGTTTCCATTAATGACAAAATTCAAAACATTTCTTTCACATTTAGCTTTCTTTTTGCATGGTGAGTAAAGCAGCTAAGACTGTGAAATTTGTTCATTCCTAGTTCTACTGAAGCTTCCCAGGTAGTGCTAGTGGTAAAGAGTGAAGTGAAAGTCACTCAATCGTGTCTGACTCTTTGTGACCCCATGAACTTGATGGAACAGCAAGGATGGAGAAAGAGCTATCAAGAATTACATTTCTGGATTTCCACTGCATGCATCTAAAGGAATTCATCACCATTATTTATTTAAATCCAATTCCTTCAGGAGAAACTGGACATCCTGCATGTGAAGCTTTTAGAAATGTCTAAGAAAAAAATTTCATACAAATAAACACCAATGGATTTAGATCTGGAGGAGGGATGGAGGAAGAGAGAGAGAGAGAGAACTAAGGGTAAAAAATGATTATGTCCCTAAAACAACAAACAAAAATAATTCAAGAGGGAAGAAGAAGTAATGGCAAAGTCATCTTCTAGACAGAAAGAAAAACCCGTTTCCTTAGCTTGCTTTCCAATTGCTTAGAAAAGACATTTCTTGCAAGCTTCTACTGAAGTCTAACAACTCACTTCTAATTCTATCCCATGTTCCACTCTGTTCTTCACAAATTTCACTCGGTCTTTATGATCTGAGTACCCTGAAAATCTAAGTCAATTCTATACAAAACTTAAAATGCTCTTTATCCAACTAAAATTTGCTGCTAAATAAAAGAATAAAAAGGAATTTTACTCTTTTGTAAAGTCATAAACCTTTACTCTTTGTTTACTTACTAAACAGAAAATTGCCTCTGTGTCAAACCACTGTAAATAGACATTCAATTTGCTGCGCGAGCACCAATTTTGTTTTATGGGAAAACTGTAAATTATTTTTCTACAGAAAATGGCAAACTTTACATGGGATATATGGGAGTAGGAAGGTAAAAGCCAAAAGAATCTTTGTTTTAACCTTAATTTAAAAAGAGTTGTAAGGGAAAATATAGACTGTCACATTTCTTAAGAAACATCGTAGAATCCACTGATTTTTTAAAATTGTGTAACTTTTATTAACAATAAAACTTTAAAAATTAAAATAAAATTAAAGTTGATAAAAAGAATTCTGAAATTTGCTAAAGATGGTCTTGTTACTCCAAGTGTGCTAGGTTCATTCTTGTGACTCTGAGTGGATGAGGACTACACTTTGTGTTAAGGTCTGATCTTGGGTAGAATCTCTACAGATTCCTGATCCAAACCACAGGGCACACCTACACTACCTAAGCTGAGCTTGACTGTGCTCAGCGTGTGCAGTATCGAGAGGGAGATTTCAGAGTTGGTAGCTTCCCGGAGGTGGAAGTGAGGGAAAGAATGAAGGAAGATGGCTCTTCTGCTTTACAGGCTGGGGAACAGAGCGGGTGGGGGTGCCTTCACTAAGCCTGCAGGCCTGTGCTTGGTTTCAGAGATGGTGAGGCTGAGCAGCCTGTGGCTACAACTGCAGGAGGAGTTAGCCACAAGTGTCTGGAGCTCAGAAAGGAGGCTGAGGTTAGTAAGAGAGATGTGGAATCACTACATTTAGGTTGGAATGAAATCACCTAGCCTGAGGGAGAACAGAACCATGACATTCAAGCCCCCAATAGAGGAAAAGATCGAAACAGGTAACAACAGTCTGAAAGTGAAGCCACAGAGAAATGTTTTAATAAGGAAGTGGTCACATATTGATGATTCCACTTATATAAAATGTCCAAAGGTGCAAATTTTGAGACATAAAGTAGGTTAGTGGAGCCTCGGTATGGGAATGAACAGGGATTAATTATAAATGGGCATGAGAAATACTTCTGGGGTGATAAAAAATGTTCTAAAAGTGGTTTATGGTGATGATTACACCACAAATGATGGTAAAGTTGCTAAAAAATCAACATAAACTTGAAATGGGTGGATTCTAAGATACATAAAATACACTTCAATACAGCTGCTTACAAAAAAAAAAAAAGATCAGGTTGAGTACTGCATCTTCCACATGATGTGGCTACTGTTCCTAGTGTGAGACAATGTTTGTGAGATTCATAAGATGGTTAGACAGCATCAGAGACTCAACAGACATAAATGTGAGAGCCCTCCAAGAAACAGTGGAGGACAGAGGAGCCTGGCACGCTGCAGCCCATGGGGTTGCAAAGAGCCGGGCACGACTAAGCGACAGCAAACAAAGCTACAGGCTCCTGCCCCAAGCCATCTGAACCCCCGATACCTAAGCATGCACTCTAATTTTAAAATGAAAGATGCTTTATTTACTAAAGGCCAGGGCAACCCTCTTAAGTTCAGAAAGCAAAATCTGATACACAGGTACAGAGAACAAATGTACTATGTAATAAGGAGATGATAAATTTCCAACCGGGCACATTTGAAAATGTGAAGGGATTTTTTTCTTTATCACTCCAACTCGGGAGGGAGAGCAACATTACCATTTAGAAGGCAATGTTTTAATTATGATTCACTACTTTTAAAGACAGAAGATCCGAAATACATACTGGTCTTCACCTAGATTTAATAATAGCTGCCTCAGTGGTATTGGGTCAAACAGTTGTAAGCAGATATTCAACATTTTTTAGGAACATAAAAAATACAAAAAAAGGCTGAGTATGCTAAATGTTCTTCAATGTATGGACAGTACTGCACAGGAGTAATGATTCCTTCAAAACACCAAAAGCACTCCTGTTGAAAATTACTGACTTAAACCACATTTCTATCAAAAGACAAAGTACCTGTAGATTCTTATTTTAGAAATTCAAACATGAGGCATCTACGTTACCATCAGAATACTTCACTATATTCGCTAAAAATAGAATTCCTCAAAATTTTAACTTTGAAAAATCAACATGACTATTAGTTGTTCAATGTTAGAATAACATAAAATATTTAAAGCTATATTTAATTTTTCAGTTATTTGTCACTTAGCTTGAACCAGCCTTATAAATTTCTCTCTGAGCTTTCCTAGACATATACCCTGGGGAAACCAAACTTGAAAAAGACACATGTATCCCATTGTTCACTGCAGCACTATTTACAAAAGCTAGAATATGGAAGCAACCTAGATGTCCATCAACAGGTGAATGGATAAAGAAGCTGTGGAGCATATACACGATGGAATATCACTCAGCCATAAAAAGGAATGCATTTGAGTCAGTTCCAATGAGGTGGATGAACCTAGAACCTATTATACAGAGTGAAGTAAGTCAGAAATAAAGATAAATATCGTATTCTAACACATATATAAGGAATCTAGAAAAATGGCACTGAAGAATTTATTTACAGGGCAGCAATGGAGAAATAGACATAGAGAAGAGACCCATGGACATGGGGAGAGTGGAGGAGAGGGTGAGATGTATGGAGAGAGTAACAGGGAAGCTTACATTACCGTTTGTAAAATAGCCAACGGGAATTTGCTGTATGGCTCAGGAAACTCAAACAGGGGCTTGTATCAACCTAGAGGGGTGGGATGGGGAGGGAGACAGAGGGAGGTTCAAAAGGGAGGGGATATATGTGTACCTATGGCTGATTCATGTTGAGGTTTGACAGAAAACAACAATATTCTATAAAGCAATTATCCTTCAATTAAAAAAAAAAATCTCTCTGAGCTTTAAATACTTTTTTGACAGACCAGGCAATAACATTTATAAGCGCTTCACTGTAATGTCAAAGTTTTATATTTTCCTTTGAAAATTCAGGAGCTGCCTCAGGATACAACTATAGTATACTGTGTATCTTTCCAGTAAAGCATCACACTGTATTAGAACCTGCTTATCTATTTCTGGAGGCTGGAATTTTGTCTATTCCACATACTCAGTGCCCAAAACAATTAATACAGTAAATGCTGTTTCAAGAATAACTATTAATAAAGAAAGTTATTGAAAACTACAGACATACTCTATATGATGAACAAAATTTAGCTGTCTGCCTTTAGTTTCAGAAGAATTAGCTAATTTTCTACTGGAAAGCCTTAATGGTAATTTTGTAAGGTTATAGAAATGCTTGAAGGTTACAATGAACCAAATGGCAGCTCCAGCATCAGAGACAAAGAACAGGCAGAGGGCGATTGTGTGGAGCGCTCAGGACACCTACTCAACACACAGATGTGAACAGCGCAGCAGCTCCGCCTCCTTCCTGTCTCACTCCCAACTCTCTCTAGGGGACTCCCCGGTGGCCCAGTGGTTACGAATCTGCCTTCCAATGCAGGGTACATGAGTTCAACCCCTGTCAGGAAACTAGGATCCCACATGCCTGGGGGCAACAAAGTCCCTCTGCAACAACTGAGAGGCAGCTAGATAAATAAATAAAACAAGAAACTAGTCATGTGTAAGAAGAAGTAAGCAAACTCTTTCCATCACAAAGAACTACAACTTTCAGCCCATCTTTCAATACCTAAAGATTAATATTTGCAAAGTTTTATCATTCTGGGTATTTCAGGGGAGCAGGGTGTCAGGAGAGGAAGAGATTTTCACCAAGAGAGGAGACAGCTATGGAGGGAATGAGCACTTAAGTTTCAGCAATTAACTAGCAATGAAACGTTTATCAACTGTATTCTAAAAGGTAAATATTTTCCTTTCTTGCAACAGTCATTCAAAAGTTTCTCTCTGAGGTTGGGTGAGAGAGTCGATGAAGTTTCCAGTACTGTTTGTGTTTTCGTAATGGTCAAATGTTAAAGCTGATAGGAAAATGGGCCACAAGACTCACGGATAGGATATCCTGGAATCTTAATGTATCCTGGTCGACATGTTGGCTTAGAAAGATAAGCATATGGGGAGTAGCAGCTCTGCTTCATGCAAGCAATGTCGCCATAGGGAGTGGGTTTCCTAGTGCAACAGCAGTCAGACCATATGGTGCTGCTTTTACTGGCACGGGCAGGACAGAAGCTGCCAAAACCTGAATGTGCTATTTTGGTCCGTAAAATGCAATAATTCCTAAATTTAAAACATAAGCATTTGAAAATTAAAAATGATTTTTTAATTTTAAGATTTCAATAATATTGGAATTTCATAACTTGAGGCTCCACTGGGTAACAGCTCTCAGCCTTTGAAATAAGACAAAGATTCAAGCAAAAGTCAAAAGATGGGGAGTAAGCTTGGCAACAAGTCTTTTGAAATAAAAATTTTTTTAAAGATTTAAACAAAACCTCTCCATAGTTATATCATAAAGACGCAATATACAGAAACAGCTTTTGGAATACTACTTTGTGACAACATCAAACAAGGGCAGTTGATGTGAGAAGCTGAAAGATGGTTCACCGACGGGATGGATCCTCTGTTTGGATCCTCTGTTGTTCTCTCGCCACTCCTCCGAGTTTTGCACAGTAACACACTTCCAACTTCTTAAATAAGCTGGTCTAATGCTTGAAGTTAGAACAAGCTTGGAAACATTCATGCTGAATCCTAGACAAATTATTTTACCCATACAAACTCAGCCCTGGATCTGAGTAACTCAGTTCAAGATTCTAAAAACAATTTCAAATGCTATATTGAGGCTGTTACCATTCATTCTAGAAAAGCAACTTTTGAGCTTCCACACTTGTTTCAATGCTGTCCAGCTCTCCAAGCCTGCTCCTTTTTCGTAAATTAGGTTAATTATATGTAATAAAAATAGCTTTCAGTTTGGCCTGAGTTGAGAACATGGGTTTTATGAACTGTTTTACACAAGGCAAGAAAAAAAATGCTGTGTATGTGCCATCAGTTTATTGAGAGGGTCCCTTGAAGCACTGCTGGAGGTGAGGAAGTGAGACAGGGAGCCAGGCAGGACTGTGAATGAGCAGTTGGGTTAGCCTTCTGGCAGCTGGAGCGCATTCCCGCGGGCACCTCTGGAAGAACATAAAGATCAGACCTCAGGAGTGGCCTCCTCCAGGAGTGGGAAGGCTGAGGACACTGACTCACCAGTTTTTGTGCGCCACTGGTGAGGGGCTGCAGGCAGGGGCATTAACTCCCAGGCCTCTCTAGCCCCTTCCACATGAGTCAGCTGTGTTCCCAAGGACAGAGAAGGCCCTGAGGCCTCCACCGGGGTTTGAAGAAAGCCGCCTGCAGCTAGCACTGAGACAGTAAGGCAGAGGGAACACGGACAGGTCTCTGCTACCAGCAGAGAGGAGGAACGCCTGGGCGTTAGGGAAATCTGCTTCTATTCGGAGAAGGCGATGGCAGCCCACTCCAGTACTCCTGCCTGGAAAATCCCATGGACAGAGAGGCCTGGTAGACTGCAGTCCATGGGGTCGTGAAGAGTCAGACACGACTGAGCGACTTCACTTTCGTGCATTGGAGAAGGAAATGGCAACCCACTCCAGTGTTCTTGCCTGGAGAATCCCAGGGACAGGGGAGCCTGGTGGGCTGCCGTTTATGGGGTCGCACAGAGTCGGACATGACTGAAGCGACTTAGCAGCAGCAACAGCAGCAGCAGCTACAACATATAACAGCATCTAAGGCAAGAAAAATCTTAAGATAAGGACTAAGTCGAAACTCGGAGAACTCCATTTTCCTGCCCATTCAGTACCTCGAATGTCAATAAACACTTATCCAGACTAAGGTGAACCATAAACTCAAATACCATCCACCGAAAGAGGGCTTCTGTCCCCTCAAACTGCAAGGAGACCAGCGCCTGCCAGTTCCCGGACCTGCTGGATCCTGCTCTGACCAGGCTTCCAGGCAAGGTACTCGGGTTTTTGCTGAGAAAGACAAAGGAGCCAAATGCGGAGCACGAGTGCCGAAGGCGGCCGCTGAGCACCTTTGGTTTGTCTTCGGTTTGTTCTCACACTTGCTTCTGTAAAGTCCTGAGAACATTAATGCCTAGAAGTTATAAATTAACCAGAGCACTACGACAGGAGGCTCTAAGAAAGGCTTTTAGGGTTTTACAGGACTGTACTGTCTCATCCTTTCAAATGCTCTTTTTTTTTTTTTTTTTTTAAGTAAAAGAAAATACAGCTTTAAAGGATCGGTTGGTTGATTTGTGTGCACGTGCGTGTTTGCAGGCACAAAGGCTTGCCTTCAGGTGTCACGCCAAAGGCTATAGTGATGTTATACAGGTAATTTCAAATGTATGAGGTAAATCATGTACCAGGAGAATTACTGGGGAGAGAAAGGAGGAGAAAGGGGATGTTATCCTTTTTAAAATACTTTTCTTAATCTACAGGCTCTTAATAAAATTTTACCCAACCATCCAAGTAGGCACAAGAGCCTACCTAGCCTACCTCGAAAGAATAGGAAGCAGGTTACAACTAGAAGAAAATGGCAAACCTCTCCAGTTTCTCTTTTCTATATTTAATGCTTCTGAGGAGTTAAGTTTTAACCAAAGAAGTCTTAAGTGTGTATAGTTTAACCCAGACCTATGATCTAGTTTGGGGAGTGGAAATGAGCTATATAAAAAACTTCCTGAGCAATCAGAAGCAAATGGGACACTTACTGGAGTCTTAACATTGCCTTTTATGGGATGGATCACCATTTTCTCTTTGAAATGTCTTGACTTGGAAGATATGAACTCTGTTTTAGTTACAGGTCTTTTGCTCAAGCCAGTGTTCAGTCTCTGCTGGGGTTCTAAGTTCCTTTCCCAGTTCTGAACACAGTTTAGCACAAACACCAGCTTGTGCACCAGGGAATTAAGCAGCTTGTGGAAGAAGACTTTAAGGCGAGCTGCCCTCTGAGCTGGGCCTTGGAAGATGAGGGGAAACTTCAATAGATGAGAGAGAAGAGAGACTTCAGGCTTAGGGGACAGTGCTCAGTTCTTCACAAAGCCCGGGTTTCTCTGAGGCAGCTGCTGCAGACAGTGTCCATCCAGAGGCAAAACACAGTCTCTGTTACACTCTATTTTGTAACTGTCCATCAAAAGCAGCCCTAGGAAGACATGTAAACAAATAGGTTTAGCCTTGTTTCAATAAAACTTTACCTACAAAACACACAGCCACTCTGTGAACCCAGGTTTGTAAGTTTATCTTTCTGACAATGCCATACTGTCCTGATCACTTTATAATAGTGCTGAAATACAAGTAATGCAAACCAGCCAATTTTGTTCTTTTGCAGCGATCTAAGCTACTCTAGTTCACTTGCATTTCCATATAAATTTTACAGCTTGTTAGTTTCTATCCCCCAGCCCCTCAAAAAGTCTGCTGGGATTCTGATTGAGACTGCACTGAACTTATCCGAAGTCTTCCAAATCCAGGAATAATATAATATTGTCTGTTTCGGTTAAGTTGAAGCTTTACTGTTGTGGACAAAGAATACTGCCTATCATTCCAGTATACGGCAAATGTGGCCTCCACTAAGCTATTAGCCACTGCAGCACGCACATGCACACACAAACACAAACACACAGTCTGCTAAAAGGGAAACTCAGAATGGAGGGAAAAAACAGGATCCTGGCCCTAGTCGTAAGATGCATATCTAAGGAATAATCTCAGTGAGCCCAAACTCTAGCAGATTCGCATACATAGAAAAGCAATAAAATCACTAATTTGAAATGTCTGTTTTTTGTGATTAGTAGTCATCTTTTGATGTTCAACATGATTCCTTTTTAGCAAAAATTCCTGTATATCCTGGCATCTTGTTGAAGGTGGAAAAGAGGAGTGAGAGAGCAGGTTCAAAACTTAAATTCAAAAAACTAAGATCATGGCATCCAGTCCCATAACTTCATGGCAAATAAAACAGGGGAAAAACAATTCTACTTTCTTGGGCTCCAAAATCATTGTAGACAGTGACTGCAGCCAGGAAATTAAAAGATGCCTGCTCCTTGGAAGAAAAACTATTACAAACCTAAACAGTATATTAAAAAAGAGAGATGTCATTTTGCCAACAAAGGTCCACATAGTCAAAGCTATGGTTTTTCCAGTAGCCATGTATGGATGTGAGAGTTGGACCAAATAGAAGGCTGAGTGCCAAAGAATTGATGCTTTTGAACTGTGGTGTTGGAGAACTCTTGAGACTCCCCTGGTCTGCAAGGAGATCAAACCAGTCCCTGAATATTCTTTGGAAGGACTGATGCTGAAGTTGAAGTTCTGATAATTTGGCCACCTGATGCGAAGAGCCAACTCATTGGAAAAGGCCCTGATGCTGGGAAAGATTGAAGACAGGAAGAGAAGGGGGCAACAGAGGATGAGATGGCTGGATGGCATCGCCAAATCAGTTGACATGAGTCTGAGCAAGCTCTGGGAGTTGGTGATGGACAGGGAGGCCTGGCGTGCTGCAGCCCATGGGGTCGCAAAGAGTCGGACACGACTGAGCAATGAAAACAACACCCTGGCTCTTCCCCTTGCCTCTCTGCAGCAGTTTCTCAAAGCAAATCTAAGAGGGTGTNGGTGATGGACAGGGAGGCCTGGCGTGCTGCAGCCCATGGGGTCGCAAAGAGTCGGACACGACTGAGCAATGAAAACAACACCCTGGCTCTTCCCCTTGCCTCTCTGCAGCAGTTTCTCAAAGCAAATCTAAGAGGGTGTCTCCTGGGTTCTCTCTTTGGTAAGGCCCCAGAATAAAACAGCTTGCAGTTTTTAGGTTGTGCACTCTCCTTCTGACGACTTTCTCTGAGCACGTTTATTCTCGTGCACTGTTTCTTAAGGCAAATTTTAATATCTTCTAACACATGGAAACAAAGCAGCGCTTACTCTTTGTGACACCAGCCCCCAGATTCTCCTGTACTAACTGGGTCTCAATCAATTTAGTTCCCATACTGTGGAGTAAAACTCATATCCTGTGGCGAAACAAGAAAAAATTAAAACATAAAAAAGTTTCTCTGCCCTCTGGCCTCTTCTCTCCCCCACTACTACGCGGTGTATCTGCATTAAGCATCAACCAAACCACCCAATCAGTAGAAATACCCACTCCACTGAAAAGAGTCAACAAGATAACTCCTTAAAGGATAACACTCCTTCCTGATGGTCTAAGGAGCCATGCTTAGATCTGGGTTGTGTAAACTGTCAATAACATGTCATTTCACATATAACCCTCTGTCTAAAACAACTCACAGTTCTCAGAACCTTCTGAGACTTCTTCCCAGGATGTAATCCTCAAATGTAGCTTGAATAAAGTTTTCCAATTCCTTCATATATTGACTGCTGGTTAATTTTCATTGTCATACTACCTGAATCCACAAGTTAAGGGCTTGATTTCATAAGACTGTTCTTACTTCAGATGTCAGTCATGACTTTCACTCAGGTCTCAAGGACACTTGTTAATCCTTCTGCCTGACTTGGCTACAAACTTAAGGGTTCCCATGACCCCTTCCTGCAGTTTAGTAATCCTCTAGACCAAGTCACAGAATGCAGGGAAACACTTTACGTGCATTTACCAGTTTACCATAAGACACAACTCAGAAACAAAGGGCAGTCTCCATGCCCGCTCAGGACACGGCATCTTGTCTGTTCACCAACATAGAAGCTCCCGGGTCTTCTAGTTGGAGTCTGTAAAAAGCTCAGTCTCTAGGGAGACATCGCACTCCATCCTTGGAGGCTGGCAGGTTGGACTGGAAGTTCCAAACTCCATAAGCACTCCTCTCGAGGACCAGCCCATCCCTAGGCTACCTAGGGGCCCCCTCTTAAATCACTTCATTAGCATAAACTCAAGTGTACTGAAAGGGGCTTGTTATGAAGTAACAAAGGAAATCCTATTACTCAGGAAATTCCAAGGGTTTTAGGAGTTCTGTGCCAGGAACTGGGGATAAAGACCAAATATATTTTTTATTATACCACATTCAAATAATGAGGAGGGAAACCTGATTTCTTATATAAATAAACCACTAATTTACCAGTGTGGTGGTATATATGAGGTGGATCGCTCAGTCTCTACAACAGCATTTAAAAAAATAAATAAAAACTACGTTGGGTCACTTCAAGCACATGGGGACCCAGAAGAATATGAGTAGCTTCACTCAGTATTTGCCTTTAGCGTCCCCAGCAGGCACACCTCAGCACAGTTGGTGTGAGCTACGATTCAGAGAGAATTCTCCAGTCTCCCAGTTAACTCACAAAATCCAGATTTTTCTTCCTCTTTTCTAAGAGAGGAATTTTCCCTTTTAATTTGTATTTAAGTTCACGGTTGAGTCACAGGACCTGTGTTTTATCTTTGTTCAAAATCTGATTGTTTGACAGATTCTAGCTTAACTGTATTAGCAATATTCTGGAACATTCCTTTTTGGGGGGGGCAAGGCTGCACAGCTTGCAGGATCTTAGCTCCCCAACCAGGGATCAAACCCATGCACCCCTTCAGTCTAAGCACAGGCTCCTAACCACTGGACTGCCAAGGAGTTCTCTGAAAGATTCTTTAAAGTGCAGACTCTACAGCAGCTTCCATTCCAGTTCTTATTACACTGTGCCATTATTTTGGTCTTCTTGTAGCTGTAAAAAGCTGGGTTTTCACTGTATATCCAAATTCCATAATTTGGTAATAAACAGTTCTTTTATAGAAGCACCCATCAGATAATACTTGGACTGCAAGGAGATAAAATGAGTCAATCCTAAAGGAAATCAGTCCTGAACATTCACTGGAAGGATTGATGCTGAAGTTGAAACTCTGATACTTTGGCCACTTGATGCAAAGAGCTGACTCATTGGAAAAGATCCTGATGCTGGGAAAGACTGAAGGCAGGAGACGACAGAGGATGAGATGGTTGCATGGCATTACCAACTCGATGGACATGAGTTTGAGCAAGCTCCAGAAGTTGGTGATGGACAGGGAAGCCTGGCGTGCTGCAGTCCTCGGGGTCACAAAGAGTCAGACACAACTGAGCAACTCAACTGACTGATCTGGTAATAGCTGCATATACAAATATACATATACAAATATACATATACAAAGATACAAATTATCAATGTAGGTTTATTATGGGATTATTAAAAATCCTCAACCATGGGAATTCCCTGGAGGTCTGCTGGTTAGGACACCCCGATTCCACTGCAGTGGGACCAGGTTCCATCCCTGGTTGGGGAACTAAGATCCTACAAGCCAAAAAGTAACTTCAACAAAAGCACAAGCACCCAACATTCTCACCCACAGCAACACAGTTTACAACAGTGGTAAACCTCAGTAACAGAAGTCTTTTAAGAACCAGATACAACACAAAACAGTCCTTTAAAGAGATATTTGGGAATTACTATTCACACAAACATAATCTTATCGCACAAACATAGTCTCAGGGTATAAAAATCAACTTGTACAATTCCTCAGTACTATTTAAATCCTACTTTGTTCAAAAATTATTTAAGACAGAATTTCTTTAATAAATGGGTTTCTACACTTTTCTAAATATATTACTGCTAAAAATCAGTTCGTTGGTCACTAAAAGTCATATGGGACATCATTAAATAATGATGAAAATGAATAGTCAGAAAAAGAACTATGTTATACCCAAGAACTTCAGCAAAGTGTGTGAATAAAAATACCCTTTGATAGATGTATCTCATTAATATTAAATTTCCTCAGCTTGCAAATTCAATGACATCACTGTTTTGTCACTTTAACTAGCTCTCTGCTCAACAGTGAACCTACTGATAGATACTCCAATGAAGATGAGATGCTAATATAAAAAGATGTAACTTCCTTCAGTTTATTTTATAGGATTCTGTGGTAAAATGGGAAAAAAATAATTTAGAAGGCCAGTTATGGGGGTTTCCCTGGTGATCCAGTGCTTCAGACTCCACACCCTCAAAGTAGGCGGCGCCTGAGCCCCGGTCAAAGAACTAGACCCCACACGCAGCACCTAAAGCCTGCAGCCACACAAAGACACAGCTCCGCCAAGTCAGCAAGGTTAACGCTAGATGGGCCTCAGCTCTCACAGTCTGGTTTTCACACACTACATACCTATTTATCTAAGAGATTTGTATGTGTTGATTTTAAATTCTGTATTTACCAGCTGGCAAGCTTGTGAGTTACAGAGCGGAGTTACTAACAGCCCAACAATATATCATCTTTGGCAGTATCATTTCTTAAGTTTTATCTTTGTGAATTTATTAGAATATTTTATTGGGCTTAGAAGGGAAAAAAGAGAGTGCTAGAAGAAGCATTTCAAATTTAATTTATTGCCTTCTGGCCTAAAACCAGTCTTCCATATGTTCAATTATAAAAGATGAACAATAACATGAAAGAGTGTGCATAAATGTTTGACTCTATTGAAGGCTGTACCCAAAAGGTGAAGAGTGAGTTAGGATTTTATAATATTTGCTAACTCACTGAACACCTGCTTTATAACATGCAAGTTTAACTTTAACCTATATGACTTTTATCCTTGTATCCATGGATACACATTCAGAAATTTGAGTACTTGAGAACCTCAAGACATTTTTAGAGGATGTGAAGAATCTGCTTTCTCTCCTGGGCAGGAGNAACCCACCCTAGTATTCTTGCCTGGAGAACCCCTATGGACAGAGGAGCCTGGCAGGCTGCAGCACATGCTGTTACTGAGCAACTAGGCACACACACACTGATGGTTTATCTGTGTTTGTCATACAGGAACAGTGATCAACTTTAGGGGAGAGAGATGGAGGCAAATGAACAAGGGACGAGAAGATGGGGAGAGTATGCACACACATGCTCACTGGCACACACATGTAAGCACATCTGTATACACACATGTACAAAGACATGCATGCATATGCACACAGGTCATGCACATTCAGGTTTGCACACACGTGTGTGTGTATCCAGGCATGCATATGCACACACAGAGACATATACGCATATGCTCATATATACACACACAGGCACATTCATGCCTACTCACATGTGTACATAGCTACATGCACACACATACAAACACACGTTTGCACACACATGCACATGCATGCACACACAAGCACACAGTGACAGGTACATACATAAACACAAACACAGACACTCACATGTATACACAAAATCTACCAGCACATTGACTGGTAAACTCTACCACAGGGTAGGGTAAAATGTCTCTGGTGCAAGAATAAGGAAAGAAAAATTGCAAGATCAAAATGACATGCTTAACACACTCCTCTTTGAGGTGTCAGCATCTCCATTTTATAATCGATTAAATGCATGTCAGGGTGAACTGAACATTGGAAATCCAGTTGCTGCCTTGGTGTGAATTTATTAAAAAATCGTACTTGGTCTTCTCTCTGGGTCAGACAGTGTGAAAAACACTGGGTATTGGAGATGGAGAGTGTTTGGCCCTTCATTTCAAAAGCTCCCAGGCTGGTGAGGGAGGTGGATGTGGAAGTTGAGCAATTAAAATGCAGCGTGATAAGGGCTGTGTAGAAAATTCCTCGGAGCGGGAAGAGCTGTGGGGGCCGGGGGTGTTGGAGTTTAGTGGGAGCTGTTAAGGTCTGAGCCATCAGACATTTCTGCTGGATTCTTCTTGGCGTGTTAGCTAACTAATTATAAAATAATTATAATGAACACTTCAGGGGAAGGAAAGGGGTTGAAAGGCAGGAAAGGGCTGGAAATGAGCTGGGAAGATGTGCAGTTAGAGGCTTGGGCTGCCCAGTCAACCTGGATGAAAGAGAGGCCAGTGTTTTGTTCTTGACCCCAAAATCCCCACCTGTAAAACAAGAAATAAGAAACATCTTCTTCCCAGGTTTGCTTCCCAGGCTAAATAAGCAAATGGGTCCAAAAGAGTTCTGGAAACCACCCACCACTAACAAGCAGGATATTTTTTAATTTAGAAGAGACTGCAAAGACCTGCACTTTGTTCTTCAACTAGTCAGTGTCTACATGGGCTTCCCGGGTGGTTCAGTGGTGAAGAATCCAGCAGCCAAAGCGGGAGACTCAGGTTCGATCTCTGGGTCGGGAAGATCCCCTGGAGGAAGGCACAGCAACCCGCTCCAGTATTCTTGTCTGGGAAATGTCATTGACAGAGGAGCCTGGCAAGCTATATAGTCCATGGGGTCGCAAAAGAGTCGGACACCATTTAGCGACTGAGCAACAGTCAGTTGCTCAAAATATCAACCTGGAATTTTAATCTAGCTGGTGCTGGCAGAGGCAGAAGATGGCAAGCCCACTTTTAAGTACTTTTAAAGCCTAGCAGCCCATTGGTCATTGCCAGTCACATGACCGAGGGAGGGATGATGTAACTTGAATTGGAGGGGAGAGGGGAACTAATCTAATCTGCTACAGTCTTCAGGGCAGGACTAGTGATGGGGTGGGGAGGGACTTGCTTTTCCCCTGAAGAGTTAACGAAAGTTTTATATATTAGTTAGTTTGGCCCCACTTTGGGACTGGAGTAGTCAGAAGAAAAGGGATGTCCCAAGAGAAAAGCATATAAAATACAGTTGACTCTGGAACATCTCAAGGGATTTAGAGGAGCACACCCTCCTCATAGTAAAAAATCCGAGGATAACTTTAGAGTTGGCCCTCTGTAACTGTGGTTCCACATCTGCAAATTCAACCAACCTTGGATCATGTAGTACTGCTGCTGCTGCTAAGTCACTTCAGTCGTGTCCAACTCTGTGCGACCCCACAGAGGGCAGCCCACCAGGCTCCCCCGTCCCTGGGATTCTCCAGGCAAGAACACTGGAGTGGGTTACCATTGCCTTCTCCAATGCAGGAAAGTGAGAAGTGAAAGTGAAGTCGCTCAGTCGTGCCCGACCCTCAGCGACCTCATGGACTGCAGCCCACCAGGCTCCTGTGTCCATGGGATTTGTAGTACTGGACTACTTATTTACTGAAAAAAGTCCACGTGGACCCGTGCAGTTCGTTAAGAGGTCAGCTGTAAAATGAAAACTTAACTTCTGCTATCCATTCTGCCCCTGACTATATGTCTTCCTTTCACTCCTAAAATGAAGAGTTGGACCACATTTCCTCATTTCCTGCTTCATGTGATTTTTATCACTGAGTCACCTTCTCTATTCCACCTTTTGGCTTTCTGCTGTTTTCAACGTTTAAAAAATAACTCTCTCCTCCTTAACCCTTTACCTTCTTTAACCCTCCATCCTCTCTTAGCTTTTGGACAGTGACACAAGATTATGTGTCAGCCTGATTGGGTCAACAGGTGCTCTGATAATCTGGCCAAACATTATTCCCATCCGGGATTTAGTCTGGATCTCCTTAGCTTCTGTGTTTCTAATGACCTGACAGTTTTGAGGAAGCCTGGTTAGGTGTTTTACAGAACGTCCCTCAATTTGGGTTTGTGTGATGGCTTTCCTCATAGGATAAACATTTTTTTTTTACTTAAAAGATAAATTCTTTTGGGGAAGAAGTGCCATTCACAGCACATCATGTCAAAGGCATACATGCTGATGATGCAACTCTGGACACCTGGCCAAGGGAGTGTGTGCGGGTCTCTCCTTGCAAACTGACTCCCCTCTGCCTTTTCAGCCCACTCTTTGGAAGCAGCTCCCTGAGTGCAGGCCCCGCAGGAGGGGAGTGGGGAGTGAAGCTTTACCTCCTGGAGGAGGAAGTATCTATATAAATTATTTTTAATTCTGTATAAAAGATTATCTCTTCTTTCCTATTTATTTATTTAATAGAATTAGTTTTTGTCCCCAGGTCAGTTCCCCTTTCTACCATGGCATCATCATTCCCCAAGGAAGCAACGCCCACACACCCAATGGAACTCTGGGTTTACTTCTGATTCCTTTCTCTCTTGCAAGTCCCCTAAATCAGTCCTTCTCCTTAGTCAACTGTTTTCCATAGTGCTTCCTTTTCCTCCTTTCCTTGTGATTTGCTATAGTCCAAATCCTCACTTTTCTAGTTGACAATCTCTGAGTGGGTCTCTCTTTTTTTTTGGCCTCCATACACTGGTCTGCTCCACTCTGCCTTTCATATATATCCTTCAGTCATGCTATATGACACAAAAATTTCTGGAGAGACAGAAAGAGTATCCTTGATTTGTATGAATACCTAGAATGTAGAATACGGCAATATGCCGCGTGCTCAGCCACGTGACTTGTTACGACCCCATGGCCTGTCACCCGCCAGGCTCCTCTGTGCATGGAATCTCCCAGGCAAGAATACTGGGGTGGGTTACCATCCCTTCTCCGGGGGATCCTCCCGACCCAGGGGTCGAATCTGTGTCTCTCGTGTCTCCTGCACTGGCAGGCAGCTTCCCCACCACTAGTGCCACCTGGGAAGCCCAGAATGTAGAAAGCCCATTAACAAATGATTGTTGGGGAAGTGGAAGAGAACAACAACATCTTTCTTCACCATAGTTTGGTCACCATGCTAGAAAAATAAAAACAGCCAGCAGAAAATTAAAGAAACAATAGAAACATTTAAATGTTAATTATTTTAAACAACACATACTGCTGAGGTTTGAATGAAATATATATATAATACAGGAAGAATGTAAATGTCAGAGGAGAAAACATTTTAGGTGCTGCAAAACTATAACTAACTAAGAAGCTAAGAAAAGGAAGATGTTCCTGTCCAAGAAAAAGAATCCAAGGAAATCTTTCAGACTCCTCAATGGTCTCCTCAAATCTGGTGTTCTGAATTGTCTATAGGAGAACATCTTGACTAAAATTACATATCCTGTACCACAGGGATCCAATCTTGTCTCTTGACCTATGAGCTGGAGATACTGTGATGGAGCTTTTCCAACTATTTTAACATATGAAATAAAAGGTGATAACATGGCAAAAAGGAAAGGGAGTACAAAGGGGGATACATCTTGCTTTTGTTGAGAAAATAAAGTGTGACTTACCCAAATGTCATTTACTTTTCTTTGCTTTCATAGAATCCTAGCAACACTTCTGACTAGAAAAGGTTTAAATTTATTTTTAATATAGGGAACTATGATTGCATAGAGATTGAAAATTTTAAATCAGCAAAACACCAGACTTTATTATAAAGTTCTCAGAAACAGCTGGGATCTACAATTGGAGTTACGGAGCCCTTGCCCTGCCTTTTGGACCTGCCCGTCACTGAGAGGGGAGGAGTGCGCCAGCCAGGATGTGTGCATGCTCCTTGTCTCCCCTGCTCTGTTTCGGTGGAAGGAACACAGTAAGTTCAACTACCTGTGTTATGAACATCTCCTTCAGCTCCAGCCTGGCTCCCCACGGTTGCAGTGAAGTTTACAATGCCAATTCTTTTGAATGGGAAATGAGCAAAATGACAAGTATCTCTTTAGTCCAATGAAAGAAGTGCGTTCAAAACACTGGTTTCCCAGGACATAGGACTGTTTTTGATTTGGGTCAGTCAGAAGTAAAACTCCCGGTAATATTTATCAGGCACGTGGATGATGACAAACAATAAAATAACCGCAAACAATGCTAGCATAGATGGCGGCGCCAGGAGAGGCTGCTTGGGCCACCTTGCCACCGTGTGGAGGCCGGGAGGGCAGCCAGCCCAGCAGTGCACAGTACCAGGGGGCCCAGCCCAGCTAAGAGGATGAGTTCAGGATCACGAAAAGCCCAAAGCCAGCTGGTATACCTTATCTTCAGATATATGAAGTCATCTCTCTTTTTACCTTAAACTTGTTTGGATAGGACCTCCTGCTACTACAAAACGATCACCACTCCTGACATAGCAAGGAACATATACTTTTTACTTAAATCTCACTTTGATAAAGGCAAAAGAAACAGTAATTTACTACTCTTTAATCTAGTCCATGTTTATTTAAAGTTGCAATGACAACAGTAAAGGCCTCTTTTCTTTTAAAGAAGTGCAGTAGTATTATGGACACTATATGTTAAAAGCGATGAAGCTACCCAATTAAATTTAAGGAGATAGGAAAAAGGAACATAGCACTTTTAAGACATTTATTTTTTATATTCTGGCAAATGGGTCTGTTTACTTCCAAAGCACATTAACAGCAACTTCTGTCTTATATCTTCCAAAAGTAATAAAACACATTTTCATACCCATTATCTATTTAATCTCAATGGGATCTGTCAGACTCCTAAATTACATTTTTCAACAAGGCCTAGAAGAGTTACTAAATTTTAACCTGCTTCTTTGTTACTCTCATTTGTTTTTTAACAGGCAGATGGCAAATTACTAAGTTCAGATCTCAGTATTAAATACATTCCATTAACAGATCCCTGGCTACAGCTGTAGCGTACTGAAACACTGGAGGGGATTTCAATGACAGACTCACGGCAAAACAAATCAAATCAGAGTTTTGGGTAACTATTACAAAGAAAATGCCTACCTCTCTGGAAGGCCCATAAGCTGATGACATGTAATCAGCTCTGGAAAGAAGTCATCATATTTGTTTCCTCAAAGACAAAAACCAACCAAGAAACAAATTTTGTTGCCATTGGTTTGTAGCAATTGCTGCTACAGCTACTACAAGAACGCAAACACCAAGAGAGAAAACAAAAAATAATAAACAAAAAGACAAGTGCAGGAAGAGAACTTGCTTATGTTTTTCTAACAATGGTTCTAGATCTACAGCCTGGTAAATATTAACATATTCAATTTTGTAATTCAAAGCATTTTGAATTATTCAGTACTTGGAATAATTCCAGTTTGACTTTATCGTGATTTTCTCAGGTGACAATGAAACTAGACATAATTCACCATGCAAAATGGAAAACATCAATGCTGACCTTAATCATAATAAACCCAAGTACTATGCGTGAGCATGCCACAAGGCGCACAGCAGTCCAATCACGTAAGGGACAACAGTCTCATTTCTTACAGCACAACCACATTTACTGGTCTATTTCTTCTATCGCCTGTGTCCTCCATACAATACGAGTACAGACACGAGTGCCAGCGATTAAGCATCCATTCACCATCACACGAGTTTGATTTACCTTCTCCCATGTCTCTGACACACTGCTCTAAAACATTTGCTTTGCTGTTCAAGAAAAAAACATGTCTAACTTGAGACCACTAACCCCAAGACCCAAGAATCACAGCAACAGCCTACTGTAAGTTGCCAAAATATTTGATCTTCACACAGTATTTAAATGCCTTAATCCCTAGTCTGTGTAGTCCAGAACAACACTATAAACCACATTCCTTTTATTGGTCATGCTGTACAGCTTATAGGATCTCAGCTCCCCAACCAGGGACTGAACCCAGGCCCTGGCAGTGAAAGCACCGACCACTAGACCAGGGGACTTGCATAAACCGCATTCTTGAAGAGGAGTGATAAACAAAGCCACTTGTTAAGTGTCAAGAAAAACTGTCATTTCCTTAGCAACAGAGCTTGTAAATATAATAGAAAATAACTGAAGAAAATGTGGGTTTTAGTAGAAGGAAACAAAATAATTACATCAAATTCTTTTACATCTCATCTGTAGATTTAGACTAGAGAATGTCAAATTACAACTCCTTTGCTGTGTATATATATATACGGCAGCTTAGAAAAATGACTCACTATAAAAAAACTGAACCCTAAAATAAATATCCTTAAGCTATCTTCAAAATAGGGTTGCCGTAAATGTTTTAATGTTACATTTCCACTCAGCATGTCACACCAAGTAGGAGGTGGGTGATCCTGTCATCCAGGCACTGTTCAGTTCAGTCGCTCAGCCGTGTCCCACTCTTCGCGACCCCACGAGCTGCAGCGTGCCAGGCCTCCCTGTCCAGCACCAACTCCTGGAGCCCACCCAAACTCATGCCCATTAAAGTTACGTTTCCACCCAGCATGTCACACCGAGTAGGAGGTGGGTGATCCTCTGTCATCCAGGCACTGTAACAGCCATCAATCAGTGTTTTGGTAACCACTGTTTTAAAAAGACACCAAGGCTGAATTTTCTACACTGGCAACACTCAACTTCCTATAGCCACAACCATATCTGACTAACTCAGAAACCCTAAAGATAACAAAAATATTTTGTTTCATTGTGGGGGTGTGTTTAAACTGGAATATTACACTTGACTTTAATGACTCTTGACTATAATGACTCCCCTCGTAACCTATGGCTCCCAGCTATTTAATTTTTATAGTTCCACATATATCTTCTATTTGCAAAATGCTCAATCTATAGTATCTTGACTCTAGTATACATAAAAAAGCTTTAAAAAATATTTATGTGGTATAATTCATTTCTGGTAATGATAGGCTAGACTTTTTGGATCAATCCTCAAATTATAAACAACTAAAAATGTTGGAAGATAAAAATCTTCTAAAAAACAGTGAAGAGGTATCAAATGAAAATGAAGGTGAAAGTGTTAAGTCACTCAGTCATGTCCAACGCTTTGTGACCCCATGGACTATACAGTTCACAGAATTCTCCGGGCCAGAATACTGGGGTGGGTAGCTGTTCCCTTCTTCAAGAGAGCTTCCCAATCCAGGGATCGAACGCAGGTCTCCCACATCGCAGACAGATTCTTTACTATCTGAGTCACCAGGGAAGCCCTAACCTTTAGAATAACAGAAAAAAAAGATCACTTATCATTTTTATATTAAATACTTTATGGAATATATTTTATGAATAATGTAGGGTAGAATAAAATGAAAATTCTATCAGAAAGTGAAAAATTATATTAGAAATCTTAACATACATTTTAACAGGGTAAGCCCAAATATTTAGTCTATATTTTCCTGAGTCTGAAGGTATACATATACCCACATGCCTATCAACTGTTAATCACAAATCTGGAACATAGCCACAATTCCAGATTTCAAAACTTCTCATTAGTTCTGATTTTTTTTTTGCACTTGAATCATCAAAATGCAGTAGTTTTGAAAATTTGATACTTCATGATCTTGTTGAAAATAGGATTGACCCTGCTTCATCACTGCAAAACATTTTCAGTTATATTGAACAAGAGAACACAAAGACGCCATAGGAACTAGCTGCTCAGCAGCAACAGGGAAAGCCAAAACAGTAGAAAGAAAATGTGCTGCAAGAAAAAATATTCCAAGCGAAAACACTAGGCTGTGATTGATTTGTTTAAGGCCACAAATCCTTCTCATTTCTTTGTCTTTTAACTGGAGTATAGCTGGTTTACAACACTGTGTTAGTTTCTACTATAAAGCACAGTGAACCAGTTACACGTATACTTACATCCACTCGTTTTAGAGTTCCTTCTCACTTAGGTCACCACAGATCACTGAGTAGAGTTTGCTGTGCTATACAATAGGCTCTCAAGAGAGGGAATCTAATTTCACCATTCTTTGGAATGCGGGCTTGGCCATCTGACTTGCTCTGGTCAATGAAACAGTTCAGTTCAGTCGCTCAGTTGTGTCCTACTCTTTGTGACCCCATGGACTGCAGCACACCAGGCTTCCCTGTCCATCACCAACTNTTCAGTGGGGGCGGGGCGTCTGGGGACTCTGCTCTGATCGGTTGTGCTGTGAATCCAAAGCTGCTCCAAAAACTGAAATCTATTTAAAACGCGGAAAGAGCAGGTGCTCGGAATCAGAGCTGTTAATTCTGCATCTGAAGGCGCTGCGGGCCTCTTGCTCCTCTGCAAGCTTGGCTCTGCTCACCTGCCCCTGGCCTCCCTGGCCTCCCTGGCCTCGTGAGCTGCGTGTTCGTCCCTGTCCCTGAGGCCTCAGGTCAGCAAGCCCTTCTCAGAGGGACTGCTTGCCCGCCCGGACGCCCTTGCCCACCCGGACGCACTTGCCCACTGGTCACGTGTCAAGCGAGGCCTCTGCTGTCCGGGGTCCTCAGGGCTGGGCGTCCTGCTGCAGCTACTGCTCGGTCCATGGCAGGCCATCTGAGCCCCATGGACTGGGACGGGGGGCAGTGGGGGTGAGCACAGTTCTTGAGTGGCCCCTGACGGTTGCCCCTGACAGTTAGACCTTTGGCCCTCTCTTAGCCCTGGGAGGGTATGCAGGGAGACCTCCCGCCCCGGGCCTGGAGCAGGTCCATTCTCCTTCTCCTCCCAGAAGCTGTTGGCTGTAGGTGAAAGCTGCCTTGGTCCTTCCATAATGTGTTGTCTCTCTGTCCAGACGGGCCCTGGAATTTGGCCTCTCAGGATCTTTGTTGCCTCTAGATGGGAAGTGAGTTCTCACCTAACCAGTCCACCATTACCTGGAAAAGGTTCGGACGCCCTCTCCTGCCCCCGTGGAGTGTGGCAGAGTTTGGAGGTGATGTTTCTGTCTAGGCTGGAGCCATGAACAGAAAGCTGGCTGTGGAGTGGGGCTCAAGCTTGAGGTCGCGCCTTGTCACAGCTTCAAGGCCACACTTGAAACGACCTTGGTGGACCAGGAGCCCGCACCCTCTGAGCTTGGAAGGGGTGTGGTGTGTGCCCTGAAAGGAAGGGGTGTGGTGTGCGCCCCGAAAGAGCTCCTCACCCCAGTGCCAGCGCTGCGTCGGCCATGGCTTGGAGAGACCAGCAGGGCTTCTGGGGAGAGTCCAGGTAATGTGAGGGGCGTGCCCGGGAGGGGCTGTCCAGCAAGCACTTCAGAAAGGGGGGTGGCTGTGTGAGAGCCATTAGGGAGCTTCCCACGCGGACAAGCTCAGCGAACAGCTTCTGGGCCGATGTTCCCATTGCCTCTCATCCAACAGGCGCAGACCAACGAGGAGGCCCGGCCAGAGCTTAGGGCGCTGGCGGACACAGGCTGACTGGGCGGGCAGGCGGGGCGTGGACGAGTCCAGACAGAGCCACCGGGGCCGACGTGCAAAGCCAGGTGTGAGTCAGGGACCAGCGGCGCTGACTGCAGCATCCACAAGGGTGGGGTCAGCTCGCCCCTGGGCGTGGTCCCGGAGTGAGGCTGGGAAGAGGTGTAAGAGGTCAGCACCAGGGACAGCACCCTCTCCCTCCGGCTCCAAACCAGGCCCCCCAGAGTCCTGGACCCCCGCCTTCACTGAGGACGACAGGCAAGCCCTCCGCTTGGGTGGCGGGGCCTCAGCTGCTTTGGGCCACCTTGAGGCAGACTCCTCGGAACTGAGGCCGGCTACTCTGTCCGTTCCTCCTGGAGCCAGAGCGGCAGGTGGGAAGGGCAGACTCTTCCCTGGGAGGCGGGCGCACGTTCTTGCTCCAGCAGGAATGCCGTGCCGGTAAGCACGTCCCCGTGACGCCGTAGGGAGGTCACACGGCCACTCGCACGTATGCGTTACTCGTCTTGGGGAGTACTGCTCAGAGCAGTTGGCTTGAGAAATGGCGTGAATCAATTAAAATCCCACATCTTTTTTTTTTTTTTCCTGGCAACATTTGGGAAGAGATTAAAGCAAAGCTTTGCCAAGGAGCCCGCAGGCCGTGATGAAGTCAGGTTTGGAAGGAGACCGAAGGACGTGTCAGCGCACCTGCCGTCAGCAAGCTGGTGCACCGCTGGTGGGTCCCAGCCCTGCGAACCGGCCGCCTGAGTTTTAATTACTGCCTGCTCCGGCTTCACTGTCTCTCTCTCTTTTTTAAAAAAAAAATTCCATCTGCACTTGGGACCCTGGTCAGCAGGGGAAAACAAGCTGCTTCCTGATTCTCTGCCCACCAGGTCTGCCCACCCTCTCATTCCATGTAGTAAGAGAGAGGAGGGCCTTTTAAAAAAAACCTTGAAGAAACAGAGGGACTCTTTTCTAAAAGCAGCAGATAAAGTCAGAAATTAAAGTCGGGGGCTCCCCAGAGGCTGAGTGGTAAGGAATCTGCCTGCCAGTGCAGGAGACACAGGTTCGCTCTCTGGTCCGGGAAGATCCCGCATATGCCTCGGGGCGGCTGGGCTTTGGCTCCAAAACCCAGGAGCTGCAGCTGCTGAGCCCACGCGCTGCGGCCACTGAAGCCTGAGCGCCCGAGGCCCGCGCTGCACGGCAAGAGAGGACGCTCAGCCCGACCGGAGGGAAGCCCGCTCACCCCGACCGGAGAAAAGCCTGCACAGCAAGGAAGACCCCGCATGATCTAATTAAATAAGCCAACACACTCCTATATATCTATTAAAACAAAAGAAATGAGAGTCTGCTGGTGGGTCTTCACCAGGAGCCACTCCTGACCCGCCCGATTCCTCTGCCGCGTGGCTCCCGGAGGACCAACCTCGTGGCCGACGCCCACAGCTGGACTAGAGACCACTCTCGGGCCCCCGGGCGGATCTCCGTCAGTCGCTGACGCAAGAGCGGATGTTCCGGGTCGAAACCAGCTGACTCCAAGGGCCCTGCTCATGGCAGTTCCTGTAGGTGACAATGCTCCAAATTGGGGGAAGTCCCTCCACGCAGTGGGTGTCCCCCCAGGGCCTTGGCCCCTGAGCTGGGACCCCCAGGCCATGTGCAGCCAGCCGCTAGTGGGGGCCACCCAAGAGGGCACCGCGGTTTCGTGGAGCTTCCGCCCCAGAGGAGACACCGGTTGAGCTTGGCAGTGTGGACGGGGTGCTGCTGGAGGGTCCACAAGCAGGAGCTGTCGAGGGACCTGTCTCCATGCCTCCTTCGGGACACCAGCTCCACCGAGCTTTCCGTGAAACTGGACGCTTTTGAACTGTGGCGTTGGAGAAGACTCTTGAGAGTTCCTTGGACTGCAAGGAGATCCAACCAGTCCATTCTAAACGAAATCAGTCCTGGGTGTTGATTGAAAGGACTGATGCTAAACCTGAAACTCCAATACTTTGGCCATCTCATGTGAAGAGTTGACTCATTGGAGAAGACTCTGATGCTGGGGCAGGAGGAGAAGGGGACGACCGAGGATGAGATGGCTGGATGGCATCACCACTCAATGGACATGAGTTTGAGTGAACTCCGAGAGTTGGTGATGGATAGGAAGGCCTGGCGTGCTGCAATTCATGGGGTTGCAAAGAATCAGACACGACTGAGTGACTGAACTGAACTGTGGGTCTTCAGCAGAGCTGCCCACAGACAGAAGGTTTTCCCAGACTGAGGTGGGGGTGGGTGAGAAGACAGGTGATGGCAGGATGGGACAGAGCCCTTCCATACCCAAGGACCTCTCCGCAGCTGTGACAAGATGGTTCAGTGGGATAAACACGCATCTTAGCATTGAGATGGTTGGTACAGTTTTCTGCGGTGTTCTTTGGCATCTACGGAGAGGAGACTGCAAGGAGATCCAACCAGTCCATCCTAAAGGAAATCAGTCCTGACTATTCTTTGGAAGGACTGATGCTGAAGCTGAGACTCTAATACTTTGGCCACCTGATGTGAAGAACTGACTCATTTGAAAAGACCCTGATGCTGGGAAAGGTTGAAGGCGGGAGGAGAAGGGGACGACAGAGGATGAGATGGCTGGATGGCATCACTGCTCGATGGACATGAGTTTGAGTGAACTCCGGGAGTTGGTGATGGACAGGGAGGCCTGGCGTGCTGCGGTCGCAGAGCCGGACCCGCCTGGGCGGCTGAGCGGAGCTGCACTGAGCGGCGCTTCGCGCAGTCTGTCCTGTGTTTTCTCGGCACTGGGTTTCGGTCTAGTGACCGTCTTCTCAGGGTCTGGATGTGGGGTTCGTGGTTTGGGATGTAGTCTGTGGAGCAGGAGCCCCTTTCCTGCCAGCGGGGTTCAGGGGTGCCTGGGAAACAGCCGTCCTGGGGCACCAGGGTGNGCGGAGTCTGGGGGGCCTTCGCAGCGTTCGCCGGGCCGCTCTCCCCCCGGTGCTCGTGTGTCCTCTGTGCCCTCTTCCCCGCGTGGCCGGCTCTGGGGCCTGGGGCTGGGCCCCCACGGCGGGACAAGGGCAGCTGTGTCCTGTGTTTTTAGCCCCATGACAGGGGCGTCTGTCCAGTCCCAGCCTGGGACAACGTCCACCTCACTGGCCCAGAGTGAATGCGCCTATTCTTTGCCGTGGCTTCAGATGAAATGAGCCAATTAGCGCTGGGCACAGTGGGCTGTGTCCTTGGCAGACAGGCGTGGGGAGGGGGCCACCCAGGGCTGCCCCAGCAGAAGGACCACGCTCCAGCCACTTGCAGGCCAGGTAGGGGCTCAGGCAGCTATGTGCTAAACCCTTGCCTGTGAGCCGCACCGACCCTTCCCTGGATCGCAGTGCCTCGGGCTGCCTGATGGAAAGGGGGCTTCAGACCCTCGTGAGAGCGGTGGGCGGGGGGCGTGGCCTGCCCGACTGCGACTGGGAGTCGCTCCAGGCACAGGGCTGCCCTCCGGGCGAGGGACCTGCTCGGCAGCTGTGGGTGGAAACGGAAAATGGGGGCCGAGGAATTACCTTCTTTCTCTCTCTTTATTATTATTTTGTATATAACCATGTTTTATTTCCAAATTATAAGATTGTGAGAGCAAGTTGGTTTTGCTTTTAATTGGAGGGTAATTGCTTTACGATGTTGCGTTAGTTTTTGTAGAGAGGTGTGAGTCAGCTGCACGTAAACTCGCGTCTCCTCCCCCCCCGAGCCTCCCTCCCTCCCGCCTGCTCTCTCTCTTTCCCTTTAATTTGGCTGTGTGGCGTATGGGGTCTTCGCTCCCCAGCCAGGGACTGACCCTGCGGCCCTGCTTTGGGAGCGGGAGTCTCAGCCACTGGACCCACAGGGCTCCTTTCCGACACCACATTGGCAGGGACTCTGGGCCTAGCTGAGGCGCGTGGCTGTACCACCTGCACGGGGCAGGGTGCCGGCACCCAGGTGTGTGCTGGGCGCGGCCTCAGGAGGGCTCGAGGCTGAGTTCCCTCTGTTCCCCGGGGAGCGCCCCACACGCGCCCAGGGACTGAAGCTCGGAGACGCGGGCCCCACCAGGCAGAGCTATGGAGGTGCTTCCAAGACCGTGCCCACCACGCACCCACCGCGTGCCCACCGCATGCCCACCGCGTGCCCACCGCGTGCTCACTGGGGACCCACCTCGTGCCCACCGCGTGCTCACCGCGGGACCCACCTCGTGCCCACCACATGCCCACCGTGGGCCGCGCGGGCCGCCCTGTGGATGCGAGTGGGGAAGGGGAACAGGATCGCGTGAGAAACGGCGGGGTGGCCGCGGGCTGCTGGGGGCGGCCGTCGGTCCTGGCGGGAGGCCCTGGCGGGAGGCCCTGGCGGGGTGGTGGGGGGGAGGCTCACTCGGAAGCAGAGCTCTGGCCAGGATTCCGCCGCGACCAGCCGCCGGCCAGCTCGGGGCCCCCTCTGCGGCTCCGTATTCACAGGCCAGCATCCTCGGTCTCGGGGTGCTTGTCCCCCCAGGCTCTTGGGGTGGGAACCGCTCAGGTCCACACTCCTGGGTGACTGCTCTCTCCTGCCTGATCCTGAGGACTTGCTCAGCCGCCAATGAAAAAGCCTTAGCTTCTGTCACGCGCGGGGTTCAGCGGCGGTGCCCTGGCTAGAACACAGAACACGCTTTGGTTTTGCCAACCCTCCCTGTGGGCAGGAGGAGAGTCCTTCCTCCCCGAGAGCTTTATTCTGGAAGCATCTGGTGCCGCCAGGACCAGGGGACACAGAGATGGGTTTCCAGGAGCAGGCCATGTGGTGGCCTGGGTGCGGGCTCACCCTGGGCCCGTGGGAGGGGGTGTCCCATGTCCAGCGTGAGCTGAGATCGACTGAGTCTCTCTCCTTCTAAGGAGGGAGGTTTACTGAGGAAGAAAGTGTGAATGGTCCCTCGTGCACACCAGGAGGGACTCTGAAAACTCCAGCATTCACGTATTTCTAAATAAAGACGGCGCTGTACGTGGCAACACATGGATGACCAAGCCACGCTGGGAAGGGGGGCCGGAGGCGCTGGCCCCTGTGTCTGTCCCTCCCCAGCCTGGAGGGCAGCCCCGCAGGCCGTCTGAGCTCAGGGGTTGCACTGGGGCTGCCAGGCTTCAGAGCTGCCAGGGCGGCCTCAGGACGGACATGTGGCCGCCAGCAGGGGCAGGCGGGCGCTTGGAGCTGCGGCTCCGAGCAGGGGCCCAGGCTAGGGTCCCCAGGCTCCACCTCTGCCCACCCACCTGCCCCTTCTGCCAGGCTCACCCACAGGGCTCAGCTCCCAGAAGAAACCTGACCCCACCCCGGAGCCGGAGGGGACGGGGAAGCGGACGTTTCCTAAGCTTTGTGTGCTGGGGCGGGGCTGCTGCTTGAGATAAATGGAGCTGCTGGCGAGGCGGCCAGTGGGGGAGGCGCTCCCTCCTCCACGCCCTTGAATGTGGGATGGAAGCAACCGGAATTCCCAGTCCATTTTACAGGGGAGGGTGCAGAGAAAGAAGGAGGGGAGACCTGGGAGCCGGGAGAGGACGTTTCACCTGCTGCCTTTGCCCCCCCATCCGCTGGGGGCCCAGGACTGCAGCTGCTGCTGGTGGGGAGGGGGGCTGCTTTCCCAGGGCAGGGAAAGCAGAGAGCAGGCAAAACGTAGCTGGATGGACTGGGCCTCACACGACGCTCAGACCCTTCCTGAGCATGGACTGGAGGACCCAGCGGCCCCGCGAGATGACCTGGACCTTGTGAGTCTGCTCCCTCCGGCGGGGAAGCATCTCAGGAGACCCTGAAGAGCCCAGTCCATGCCTCGCCCTAGTTTGAGGCTTGGAATGATGTGACCCCAGCTCCCGGTCAGGAGGAATGGGCAGGTGGGTCCCCGCAGGTGACCCTGGAGAGGGTGAGCAGAAGCAGACACAGGCCGGCTCTGGAAGATCAGGGAGAGAGCAGTGCGATTGTTCTGACAGACCCAGTAGAAGGGCTTGATACAGTGCAGCACCCAGCTGCAGATTTAAAAACCTGGCCACCTAGCAAGTTTGGAGTACAGATGCCCTGGTTCGCCTGATAAAGGGAACCTTCCAGAATCCTGCAGCGAATGTGGTTTGCGAAGACAGACCAAGCATTTCTCTTAGAGGAAGAACACAAGAGAAGGATGCAAATGTCGTCACTCCTCCACAGCGTGCAGAGGTGCCCCCAGCACAAGAACCACTCCTTCTCCAGAGCGTGCGGAGGTGCCCCCAGCACAAGAACACAGGAGGAGCCCCGTGGAAGTGCGAAGATCAGAAAGGAAGAGACAGAACTGCCCTCCCGTGGAAACTAAAGGAACCTCAGTGCGTTGCTGGCACAAGGTATATGTAAAGAAATCCAGCGTTCCTATCCACCCCTTCTCACTGGTGACGCACGGGCAGGGATGGTAACGCACGCAAATGCCTCTCGTGGGGGTAGCACGCATTTCCAATGCTTGCCATGAGGAGTAAGTGTGTCAAAAGTTGCTCAAAACCTTTCAGAGAAAATGACACAACAAAGGCATTTAAAAGTTGCAGGTAAGCGGAGAACTGTGCTGTGTCCACGTAGAAGAAGATTCAGTGTCAGAGGTGTTAATTCTCTCTCATTAATCCATAAGTAAAGTGTAATTTCAGCCAAAGTCCAACCAGGTTTTCATTGCTCTGGACAAATTAACAAAGAGAAATAAATGGCCAAGAGAGGCCAAATTTGAAGAACAAGGTGGAGGAGAAGGCTTCAGGGCAAAGATTAACCAAGAGGCCAGCACCAGGGAGCAGGCAGCTGAGAGTCCATGAACGCGAGAGGCCAGGGTGGACCAGGCCGACCTGGCAGAGCAGCAGAGGACGGCGTGCCCAGCCGGCTTCCCTGCGCAAAGCACGTCGGTGAGATGTTCAGAAGGAAGCCTGGGAGGACGCCCTCATGCGTCAGGAAAGTGTTTCTTCAGTAAGAAGCAAAAACATCCTGGGAAAAAAGAGATACATTGGTTCCATTACACCATCAACAAAGGATACTGACCAGAGTGTGTAATGGGCCCCCTCCAAGCAATGAAGGATGACCGACGCAGGAGAGACAAAGGGTGGAAGAAGGGTCAGATGCCCGCGATGCACAGACCTGGCCCACGATCGGCTCGTCAGAGACGAGCTCACGTGTCAGGGAAACGCATGTGTGTACTGGGAAGCGCAAGGCAGGGCAACAGTAAGCTCTCCTGCCAGCCCCGCAGAGCAGCCGTCGGCTCGGGGAGGTGCCACGGGTGGGCATCTTACGTGGCCCGGGTGCTGCTCCGAGAGCGGTTCACGCCCTCTCAGCCGTGAGTCAGGGGGCCTCCGCTCCCCCGGTCACCCCCTCCCACCCCTGCTGCAACACATCCGGGCAGGTGGGCCTCAGACGTGCACGAGGGGGTCCACAGTAGCACTTTCTGGAAGAGCAGACTGTTTACTGTCTCTTATACACATCTCCTGATCCTGAGGACTTGCTCAGCCGCCAATGAAAAAGCCTTAGCTTCTGTCACGCGCGGGGTTCAGCGGCGGTGCCCTGGCTAGAACACAGAACACGCTTTGGTTTTGCCAACCCTCCCTGTGGGCAGGAGGAGAGTCCTTCCTCCCCGAGAGCTTTATTCTGGAAGCATCTGGTGCCGCCAGGACCAGGGGACACAGAGATGGGTTTCCAGGAGCAGGCCATGTGGTGGCCTGGGTGCGGGCTCACCCTGGGCCCGTGGGAGGGGGTGTCCCATGTCCAGCGTGAGCTGAGATCGACTGAGTCTCTCTCCTTCTAAGGAGGGAGGTTTACTGAGGAAGAAAGTGTGAATGGTCCCTCGTGCACACCAGGAGGGACTCTGAAAACTCCAGCATTCACGTATTTCTAAATAAAGACGGCGCTGTACGTGGCAACACATGGATGACCAAGCCACGCTGGGAAGGGGGGCCGGAGGCGCTGGCCCCTGTGTCTGTCCCTCCCCAGCCTGGAGGGCAGCCCCGCAGGCCGTCTGAGCTCAGGGGTTGCACTGGGGCTGCCAGGCTTCAGAGCTGCCAGGGCGGCCTCAGGACGGACATGTGGCCGCCAGCAGGGGCAGGCGGGCGCTTGGAGCTGCGGCTCCGAGCAGGGGCCCAGGCTAGGGTCCCCAGGCTCCACCTCTGCCCACCCACCTGCCCCTTCTGCCAGGCTCACCCACAGGGCTCAGCTCCCAGAAGAAACCTGACCCCACCCCGGAGCCGGAGGGGACGGGGAAGCGGACGTTTCCTAAGCTTTGTGTGCTGGGGCGGGGCTGCTGCTTGAGATAAATGGAGCTGCTGGCGAGGCGGCCAGTGGGGGAGGCGCTCCCTCCTCCACGCCCTTGAATGTGGGATGGAAGCAACCGGAATTCCCAGTCCATTTTACAGGGGAGGGTGCAGAGAAAGAAGGAGGGGAGACCTGGGAGCCGGGAGAGGACGTTTCACCTGCTGCCTTTGCCCCCCCATCCGCTGGGGGCCCAGGACTGCAGCTGCTGCTGGTGGGGAGGGGGGCTGCTTTCCCAGGGCAGGGAAAGCAGAGAGCAGGCAAAACGTAGCTGGATGGACTGGGCCTCACACGACGCTCAGACCCTTCCTGAGCATGGACTGGAGGACCCAGCGGCCCCGCGAGATGACCTGGACCTTGTGAGTCTGCTCCCTCCGGCGGGGAAGCATCTCAGGAGACCCTGAAGAGCCCAGTCCATGCCTCGNGCTGGGGGCCCAGGACTGCAGCTGCTGCTGGTGGGGAGGGGGGCTGCTTTCCCAGGGCAGGGAAAGCAGAGAGCAGGCAAAACGTAGCTGGATGGACTGGGCCTCACACGACGCTCAGACCCTTCCTGAGCATGGACTGGAGGACCCAGCGGCCCCGCGAGATGACCTGGACCTTGTGAGTCTGCTCCCTCCGGCGGGGAAGCATCTCAGGAGACCCTGAAGAGCCCAGTCCATGCCTCGCCCTAGTTTGAGGCTTGGAATGATGTGACCCCAGCTCCCGGTCAGGAGGAATGGGCAGGTGGGTCCCCGCAGGTGACCCTGGAGAGGGTGAGCAGAAGCAGACACAGGCCGGCTCTGGAAGATCAGGGAGAGAGCAGTGCGATTGTTCTGACAGACCCAGTAGAAGGGCTTGATACAGTGCAGCACCCAGCTGCAGATTTAAAAACCTGGCCACCTAGCAAGTTTGGAGTACAGATGCCCTGGTTCGCCTGATAAAGGGAACCTTCCAGAATCCTGCAGCGAATGTGGTTTGCGAAGACAGACCAAGCATTTCTCTTAGAGGAAGAACACAAGAGAAGGATGCAAATGTCGTCACTCCTCCACAGCGTGCAGAGGTGCCCCCAGCACAAGAACCACTCCTTCTCCAGAGCGTGCGGAGGTGCCCCCAGCACAAGAACACAGGAGGAGCCCCGTGGAAGTGCGAAGATCAGAAAGGAAGAGACAGAACTGCCCTCCCGTGGAAACTAAAGGAACCTCAGTGCGTTGCTGGCACAAGGTATATGTAAAGAAATCCAGCGTTCCTATCCACCCCTTCTCACTGGTGACGCACGGGCAGGGATGGTAACGCACGCAAATGCCTCTCGTGGGGGTAGCACGCATTTCCAATGCTTGCCATGAGGAGTAAGTGTGTCAAAAGTTGCTCAAAACCTTTCAGAGAAAATGACACAACAAAGGCATTTAAAAGTTGCAGGTAAGCGGAGAACTGTGCTGTGTCCACGTAGAAGAAGATTCAGTGTCAGAGGTGTTAATTCTCTCTCATTAATCCATAAGTAAAGTGTAATTTCAGCCAAAGTCCAACCAGGTTTTCATTGCTCTGGACAAATTAACAAAGAGAAATAAATGGCCAAGAGAGGCCAAATTTGAAGAACAAGGTGGAGGAGAAGGCTTCAGGGCAAAGATTAACCAAGAGGCCANATATATATATATGCACACATTTTCCCCATGTTTTTATTGTGTTAAAATGCATATAATATTAAATTTACCATCTTAACCACTTCATTTATTTTCTGACCACACCACGTGGCTTGTAGGATCTTGGTTTCCTGACCAGGGATCAAACCCCAGCAATGAAAGCACCATGTCCTAACCACTGGCCCGCCAGGGAAGTGCACAGTTCAGTGGAATTACAGGCCCACATTGTTGTGCAAGTCACCACCCCATCTGCATGGCCCTTTGCATCTCTCAAAATGAAAGCCACTCCCTCTAAACAGTAGCTCCTCCCCACTCCCAGCCCCTGGAGACCCATAGACTTGCTCTCTGAGCCTGGCTGCTTTTAGGGACCTCATACGAGTGAGATTCTGTAATGCGTCTTTTTGGGTTTGGATGGTCTCATGTAGCCTCGTGTCCTCGAGGTTCATCCACGTTGTAGCATACTGTGGAACTTCCTTCCTTTTGAAGGTGGAATAACATTCAGTTGTGTGTACACATCACCTTTTGCTTATGCATTCATCCATCTGGGGGCATTTCCACCTTTTCGCTCTTGTGAATTGTGCTGCTCTGAACACAGAGACACAATATCTCCAGACCCCGCGTTCAGTTCATCTGGGTGTTTTCCTAGAGGTGGGATTGCCGGGTCGCGTGGTAATTCTATACCTAGAGGTGGGATTGCTGGGTCGCGTGGTAATTCTATACCTAGAGGTGGGATTGCTGGGTCGCGTGGTAATTCTGTTTCTTTGAGGCGCCATCATACTGTGTTCCAGCTGCTGAGTCATTCTACACTCTTGTCACGAGTGCTCAGGGGTCCCAGTTCCCCCATCCTTGCCAGCACTCGTCTATTGCTGTATTTTTTAGCAGTTCCCTCCTGATGGATGTGGGGTGACATCTTGAGTTTCTCTGATGGCTCAGCTGGTAAAGAATCTGCCTGAAAAGCAGGAGACCCCAGTTCACTTCCTGGGTCAGGAAGACCCACTGGAGAAAGGATAGGCTACCCACTCCAGTATTCTTGGCCTTCCCTTGTGGCTCAGCTGGTAAAGAATCCGCCTGCATCAGGAGACCGGGATTCGATCCCTGGGTTGGGAAGAGCCCCTGGAGAAGTAAAGGCTGCCCAGTCCAGTATTCTGACCTGGAGAATTTCCTGGACGGTGTTAGCCCACGGGTCACAAAGAATCAGACACGACTGAGGGGCTTTCACTTTCCCTGACAGTCAGTGACGCTGAGCGTCCTTTCATGGGCTTATTGGCTGTCTGTCCACCTTTAGAGAAACGCCTGTGCAAAGGGCACAGGCATTCTTTCTTTCTTTCCCATTCTTTCTTAACTTTTTTATTTTTAATTTTTTAATCTTTTAAATTATGAAAGTATAACAACACATTTACAGGAGACTTCGAAATTACAGAACAAAGTTACATATAGTTCCACTGTATGTTACAATTTTTTAAGTAGATAAACCATGGTTTTCAGTCAGAGTTTCAATATCAAACTCTCAAAAGTTAACAGAATGAATAGACAGAAAAGTAGCAGGATATAACAGAGCTGACAGGCACTGTGAACCAATTCCGCAAGCTAAGCCTTATACGGTCTTCACATAACAGCAGGGTACAAGCTCCGTTCCAGCTCCCACAGACGATGCACCTGTGTCCATGTCTCAATCTGGCTGGTTTTTGTTGCTGAGTTTTAGGAGTTGTCCTTGTAGTCTAGATACTGATCCTTTACCAGATGCAGGGTTTGCAAATATGCTCTTACGCTTGGGGGTTTCCTTTTTGCTCTGTGGATAGTGTCATTTGATGCACAAAATTTTTAAAAATGTTCATGAAGTCCAGCTTGTCTATTTTCTCTTCTGTTGCCTGATAGCCAAGAAATCACTTTTCAGCCCGCCCTCGTGAAGCTTTTTGTCCTGTATCTTCTCCTAAAGGTTGCACTGTTTCAGATCTCGTGTTTAGGTCCTTCCTTCGTCTTTGAGTTGATCTTTGCATGTGGTGTGAGGTGAGGTCCAACTTCACTCTCTCCCATGGGATCCGCGGCTTCTCCGGCACTGCTTGTTGAAAAGACTGTCCTCTCTCTAATGGATGGTCCTGGCACCCTTGTCAAAAACGGTTTGAACACGTGTGCGAGCTCTGCGTTCTATTTCGGGGCTATCCACTCTATTCCGTCTCCCTATGCGTCTGTCTTTAATGCATATGCTTGTTTTAAAATGGAAGCGTGACCCTACTGTATGCACTTTGCACAGCCGGCTTTTAACACACTAGCAGCATGCTGTTTCCATGTCTCCCCATCAGTACAGACCCTCAGGCCGTGCTGCGTGGGGCCGCGGCATCGTGGCCCGTGCTCATCCGCGATTCGTGTAAATCATCTGTCATTGGACTTTCAGGAAGACCCGCTGGAGGAGGAAATGACACCCACTCCAGTATTCTTGCCTGGAGAACTCCATGGACAGAGGAGGCTGATGGGCTACAGTCCACAGGGTCACAGGGAGTCAGACTCAGCGACTGGGCACGGGCATTCAGGAGGCCTCCACTGAGAACCAGGGGAAGGCGCACCCTCAGAGAGCCCCTCCCAGATTCCGTGCAGCTGGAAGGATGCCTTCCACTGAGCCTTCTCTGCTGTGTGCTGGGCGGTGTCGTCATAGTCATCCCTAACTGGGCTCTACTTAAAGTGCCTGGCACAGGCTAAGTGCTGTGAGAGTATCTGTTAAATAAAATCTATCATTTCCTCAGGATGCTTTCTTCGAAGTCCCGTTTCCCAGTTAAAGCACATCTGGTCTGCCTCCCACCTGGAAGGACGCCGCCCTGAGCTGGGCCCGAGTAGACCCCACAGAGCGGGCGGTCCTGTGTCTGGGCCCCGAGTGCCCCTCAGCAGGGCGTGGGGCCTGGATCTCGGCCCCGGAGCCGCCCTCCTCTCTCCACGCCCACCTTGGATCATGGCCCCAGCACTTGCCAGCGGGGTGACCTGGGCAAATTACCTGACTTCTTGGTGGCTTGGTTTCCCACCTGGACTCCAGCGTGGCTGCAGGTCTGTCCTGCAGGGCAGCGTGTGAGGCCCCCGGCAGCCCAGTCCCGCTTCCTTCATCAGTTGGAGCAGCCGGCCTCCGAGTGCCCTGAAGCTCGGACAGCCGCGAGGCCCTGCCTGTTCTAAGCACCACCTTGCTCCCGTCGGGTTTGTGACGGGGCGCGGCCAGCTGAGAGAGGGCAAGCCCGTGAGCTCCTCCGTTGCACGGGTGGGCCCGGCTGCACTGGACTCATCTCTGCGTCTCCATTCTTCAGAGCTTGCGGATCCTAATCGCTTCTGTCACCTCCCCGTGAACACCCTCAAGCCGGACGTTCATTCATATCGTGCTGTTATTGTTTGGTTGCTGAGCTGTGTCCAACTCTCATGACCCCGTGCACTGTAGTCTTCCAGGTGCCTCGGTCCGTGGGATTTCCCCGCAAGAATGCTNTGTCACCTCCCCGTGAACACCCTCAAGCCGGACGTTCATTCATATCATGCTGTTATTGTTTGGTTGCTGAGCTGTGTCCAACTCTCATGACCCCGTGCACTGTAGTCTTCCAGGCGCCTCGGTCCGTGGGATTTCCCCGCAAGAATGCTGGAGCGGGTGCCTTCCAGCTGCATGGAGTCTAGGAGGGGTCCTCTGAAGGTAAGGGGGCCGGGCGCCGTCCTGGAGCACTGGACGTGGAGGGGAGCACTGTGGCAGGAGCTTTCCCGGGAGGATGTGGCCAGACCCGCCGAGTCTAGGGTTCCTGCTGCGTGAGCACAGAGAGGCCTCGGCAGGCCAGGCAGCGCTTCCCCACCGCCTCCTCCCCGCGGCCTCTGAATGGAGCGGCGCTTGCCTGCAGCATCTCCGAGCCGCTCGGAGAGCTCGCGATCCTGCTTGGAAACGGCAGGAGCTGGTCCCTCCCCCTGGATGTAGTCACCGCGTGGTAAATTCCATCTGCAAAGAGGAGCCGTGCTTTGCTGAGTCACAGAACCCGGGGAGCTGATTGCACAGGCGGCAGAGAGTGCCCGGGTCAGAGGAAGGCGGAGGAGAGGCCGCGGACCGAGGGCTCGGCTGTGAGTGCTTCGCTTGGAGCGCTGTGGGGGCTTTGGCCGTGTTCAAGCGGGGCTGAGGGCTTTCCGCACGGGCTTCCCGTGTGAGCTGGCCCTTGTCTTCAGCGTGCACACGGATGTAGCTGGAGAGCTCACGGGCAGCAGGGGCCAGATAAGTCGTCTTACGTGTGCAAAGGGCATCACAGAGGACGAGGGCCCCACCTGCCCTCTGCTCGCTCTGCCCCTGCGGCATNTGAGTTGGACCATAAAGAAAGCTGAGCACCAAAGAATTGATGCTTTTGAACTGTAGAGTTGGAGAAGACTCTTGAGAGTCCCTTGGACTGCAAGGAGATCCAACCAGTCCATTCTAAAGGAAATCAGTCCTGAACATTCATCAGAAGGACTCATGCTGAAGCTGAAACTCCAATACTTTGGCCACTTGATGCAAAGAATTGGCTCATTGGAAAAGATCCTGATGCTGGGAAAGATTGAAGACCGAAGGAAAAGGGGATGACAGAGGATGAGATGGTTGGATGGTATCACTGACTCAATGGAGATGAGTTTGAGTAAGCTCCAGAAGTTGGTGATGGAAAGGGAAGCCTAGTGTCCATAGGATCACCAAAGAGTCAGACATGACTGAGGGACTGAACTGAACTGAACTGATGTAACAGAGCTGGTATTTAGTCAGCTAGTTGTGGCTTTAGAAGTGTGCTCCTATCAATATACAAGTTGATAAGCCTGTAAACCTGTAAGCCTGTACCATACCTCTAAAAGCTCTATGGGAAGAAGCATCAAGGGAAGAGTGTCTCTAAGTCTGGGGCACTTTTTCATATTTAAACTAGCAGCAAACTTGACAAGTAAGAATTCTCTGTATTTTTCCGAGGAAGAAATAAAGGCTCAGAAGGACTGAGTGGCAGCATCAGAGTCAGGAAGGGTTGAGCTGAGATTTCAGCCCAGCTGGTTGCGCCGAAGCTCTCCCCACGCCCACCCTGCTCCTCTCTGGACTGTGCTTCTCAACCTGCACTGCACATTTCAGTAACATGGCAGCGTGTGTGTTTGTTAATTTCCAGTCGGAGGACAGTCGCTTGTCAATGTTGTGTTGGCTTCCGCCATACAGCAATGTGAAGACGGCACAAGCCCCAGTGGCCAGGCCAGGCCTGCAGCCGCCTGGATGGGCACCTCTGGGGGCGGCCCTCTGTATCCGATAGAGGCCCCATGTTTGAGCACTTCTTCCGGGTGAGCGTTCTCTGAGTAGTGGGTGATCGTAGCGTTAATAAGCCTGGAAATACGCCCACTGCCCTTACCTGTTTTCCCACGAGTGAGGTGACTTGCTAACCAGCATAAGGTTTTTCAATAAACATTAAGGGAGCTGAAAAAGAGGTGGACAAACACAGGCTAGATAGCCTGTTTCCAGGGCCTCTAACAAACCCTTGCATGAAGTTAAGGGCTTTGGGAAAAACTTCATAGTTACTGTGAAATATTGACTGTGGTTTCGCTGTATCTACTGTTATTACATTCCTTGCTAGGAATTAATTTGAAGTGCCAAAGCCCTTTGCGGATCTGCTCTTCACACTGAGCATCATTCATCCACCTTGGTGGAGTTTCAGGGATTTAGGCAGATCTATTTTAGAATTCAGGCTTCCCAGGTGGCGCTAGTGGGAATGAACCCGCCTGCTAATGAAGGAGACCTAACAGACACAGAATCCTGGGTGTGAAAGATCCCCTGGAGGAGGGCGTGCCAACGTGCTCCAGTATTCTTGCCTAGAGAATCCCCGTGGACAGAAGAGCCTGGCAGGCTGCAGTCCATGGGGTCTCAAAGAGGCAGACAGGACTGAAGTGACTTGGCATGCAGACACATTTTAAAGAGCAGCTAAAATAAAAATAGAATTGATATGATGAAGACTCTTCAGATTGTATTTCCCTCTAGTCCACTGTGAGTCCTGGTAGCACAGAGTCCTGTAGCTTTCGGGTGCCCAGGGCAGCTCCCACCGTCCCTACAATATGTGGGAGGCGAGGGCAACTGCCCTCTGCCCTCAGCACTTCACCTTTTTTACCTTTCTCCTCTCAGTTCACTTTTCATACAATTCCCATCTTCATATAACACTTATAACACATAGAATGACACTTCCTTTCTGTCTAATCCACCCACTCACCGACCACAGTCCAACAGTGTCCTAAGTGTCTCAGTGATTTCACATACGTGCATGCTAAGCATACAGTAGTTATGTATGGATGTGAGAGTTGGACTATAAAGGAAGCTGAGCATCAGAGACTTGATGCTTTTGAACTTGGAGAAGACTCTTGAGAGTCCCTGGGACTGCAAGAAGATCCAATCAGTCCATCCTAAAGGAAATCAGTCCTGAATATTCATTGGAAGAACTGATGCTGAAACTGAAGCTCCAATACTTGGGCCACCTGATACAAAGAACTGGCTCATTGGAAAAGACCCTGATGCTGGAAAAGATTGAAGGTGGGAGGAGAAGGGGATGACAGAGGATGAGATGGTTGGATGGCATCACGGACTCGATGGACATGAGTTTGAGCAAGTTCTGGGAGTTGCTGATGGACAGGGAAGCCTGGCATGCTGCGGTCCATGGGGTCCCAATAAGTCGGACACGACTGAATGACTGAACTGAACTGAACTGATGCTAAGTCTGTTCAGTCATGTCCCACTCTTTGCAGCCTCATGAACTATAACCCTGCTAGACTCCTGTCCATGGAACTCTCCAGGCAAGAATATTGGAGTGGGCTGCCATGCCCTCCTCCAGGGGATCGTCCCAACGCAGGGATCAAACCCACGTGTCTTGTTCTTTACCACTAACACCACCTGGGAAGCCGTTATGCATGAGGCAGTTCTGGCCTTTTGAGAAGCAGAAATATTCTTGATGTCTGGAGAGTCAAGAAGAATGGTTCCTAGACAACTTTTCAGGAGGCTAAGCATAACATCCAACATAAGTGATAGTTTTGGCTCTTGAACATTGCTTTCCCAAATACACACAAGTAATCCAAGTCCACATAGTTTCTAAAACCGCATCAAAAAGTAGGAAGTATATTAAAAGATAGATCACCAAACAAGGTGTGTAAATGGTCACCACATATACTGAAAACTCAGTATAATTAGTTGCTAAAGAATTGCTACTTTAAAGCATAATATATAACATGATGGACGTATATTCAAATGAGGTAAAATATGAATTTAAATATTCCTGAAAAGTGATTTGGCAAGTCATATTAGAGCTCTGAAATGTTAGCAAACTGCCTAGAAGCCTGTCCATGCATACATTCTCTAGATGTTGCAAATATTCAAGGGTGCAGGCCCGTGACAAGGGCAGAGGAGGAGACAGGTGCAGGCAGGAGGGTTGAAGGGCAAAGGGGAAAATGGAAGTGAGAACAAATGACAGATTAAGGGGCCTTCCACGGGCTGGTGAGAGTGCGCTGTGCACAGAATGATCGAACACAACTTACATCTAAATCCTTTAAAAAATTAAAAATCAAAATATGCAGCCTGTCCTCCTCCTAGACCCTCAGTTCAGTTCAGTTCAGTCGCTCAGTCATGTCCGACTCTTTGCGACCCCGTGGACTGCAGCATGCCAGACTTCCCTGTCCATCACCAACTCAAGGAGCTTAAACTCATGTCCATCGAGACGATGATGCCATCCAACCGTCTCATTCTTTGTTGTCCCCTTCTCCTTCTGCCTTTAATTTTTGCCAGCATCAGAGTCTTTTCAAATGTGTCAGTTCTTCATATCAGGAGTCCAAAGATCTTGACAAATTGTAATCAGTTCAGTTCAATTCAGTCGCTCAGTCGTGTCCGACTCTTTGCGACCCCATGAATTGCAGCATGCCAGGCCTCCCTGTTCATCACCATCTCCCGGAGTTCACTCAGACTCACNAGCCGCGCGCGTGGGCTGCAGCTGCGGACACTGTTGCCTTTGACTCTGCTGTTCACGCAAAGCTCAGGTCCGAGCTGCAGATTTGAGGATGCTCGCGGTGGCGCTGGGCCTTTGCCGGGATGTGCTCAGTGCTCTCCGAGTTCTGGTGGGGAGCGGCACAGCAGAGCATAAAGCCAGCCGCAGGGAGACTTCAGTTCGTTTCGACGGCACCACTGACCCGGGGTCAGCCTCTGAGCTGCCCTGGGGTTTTAGAAAGTCGGTAACACCTGCCTGGTAGAGGTCAAGGGCCAGGTGGGCCAGTGCAGGCATGTCCGAGCCGTCCGTCCTCGGCTCTGGGAGGATTTGACGGCTCGCTTATGAAATCCAAATGCCGCACCCATCAGACTGGGTCCTGTTCCCATGCAGACAGTGCTGGGCAGACCCACCACCTGGA
The DNA here is from genome assembly GCA_006410875.1 of Neotragus pygmaeus. Lineage (NCBI taxonomy): Eukaryota > Metazoa > Chordata > Mammalia > Artiodactyla > Bovidae > Neotragus > Neotragus pygmaeus. The sequence goes on from SJYV01021317.1 coordinate 1,137,685, forward strand.
GGCCTTGCCTGACAACGTGGGACCACTGGGCGCAGCCCTGTGGCCGGGGAGCTGGTGGGGGCAGGAGGGAGGGGGTAAGATGAGCTCTGCATCAGCCCCAGACCAGGGACTCCTGCCCTGAGACGAGCAGAGAGCCCGCACGTGCCCTCACCGCTGATGGGACTGTGGGCTTCCGTTCTGGGCGGTCCCACCCCTTGCGGGTTTTCACTGCTCTTCAGACTTCCCAGGTGATGCTGGTGGTAAACGAGCCACCTGCCAATGCAGGGGGTGTTATAGACTCGGGTTCAGTTCCTGGGTCCGGAAGCTCCCCTGGAGGAGGGCACGGCACCCCACTCCAGGGTTCCTGCCTGGAGAATTCCATGGACAGGGGAGCCTGGCGGGCCACAGTCCGTGGGGTCGCGAGGAGCCAGACAGGACTGAGCGCACAGCAGAGCTCCTTCGTTTCCAGACGATCCAGCCGACGCAGAGCAGGCGGTGCTGCTAATTCTCCTCTCGGACCGCGAGGTGGCCCTCTGCAGTGAGGGACTGGAAAGCCCGGGACTCGGGTCCCCGCGACAGGACACCGTTTAGGGATGTCAGCCCGTCTTCCTCCCTGAGCCTGCGGGGCGCGGTTCCTGGCTCAGAGGCTGGCTGTGGTCCCCAGCCCACGACGAGCTGTGCTCCAGAGCTCGGGCCCGGGGCGGCCCTGCACCGCCCTCCCAAGGCCGCACTGTGGGTCCGGCGCTTGCGGTCCCTTTGACACCTCAGGAGGAGGCCACCTCGGGTGGCGCAGCTAACAGGTGGGGAGAGGGCCGTGGGGACCCACTCCCGGGGCAGCGAGCAGGGGGTCGAGGACAGGGTCGAAGGCAGCCTGGCCTCAGAGTGGAGCCAGGCCCACGCCTGGGGAGGGAAGGCATTCCACGCTGGGGACTCTGTCCCAGGCGGCCTGGAGGCTGCGACTTAGCCAGAAGGTCCTGAAGGCTCGAGGCCAAGAGACCCTGTGGGTCCCGGGGACCCCGTGCTCCGCGGCTGGTGGCTCTGACGTTGGAGCTGCGCCCTGCTCCCTGCTGGGTGAGTGCGGCCCGTGGGTCGGGTGTCTCTGCCCTCTGCCAGGACTCTGCCGGTGGGTGCTGGGCTGGCCCTCTGTNGGGTCCCGGGGACCCCGTGCTCCGCGGCTGGTGGCTCTGACGTTGGAGCTGCGCCCTGCTCCCTGCTGGGTGAGTGCGGCCCGTGGGTCGGGTGTCTCTGCCCTCTGCCAGGACTCTGCCGGTGGGTGCTGGGCTGGCCCTCTGTGGCTTTGGCTTTGAAGAGCCGCCGGGGTCTTCCTGCACAGGGAGAGGTCTGTGCGAGCCCAGCGGTGGTGGGGCTGAGGGGACGTGGCCGGGAGGAGGCTGGGCAGCGCCCCCAGGAGACTCCCGCAGGCGCCCCCACCGTCCGCTGCCGGAGGTCGCCAGAGCTCCTGCGCCCTCTTGGATTACAGGAACAGGAAGGACCTCGGAACCATCGCGTCCACACTGAGGTCCCCCAGACTGACCTTTCTGTGGCTCCTGCGTCTTTGGGAGGTGGGCCACGTGCAGGAAGGGCTGAGCTATTCCTAAAGCACCAAGGGGTGTCTGTCAGGGTCTCGCACATTCAGTCTGAGGTTCGTCTGAGGGCAGGCCCCAGCGTGGCAGCTGATGCATGCGTCTCAGAGTTTTATTAGATAGCAGCTCTGACTGTGTCCTGCTCTGGTCTCAGGGCTGGAAGGACCTTCCGAGGCCTTTAGCAGATGTGGGGGTGGGGTGGAACCTGGGGGCTCCTCTGAGCCCATCGCTGCCACTTCTGCCCGCGGCAAGTGCTCCCTGAGACCCTCACACGCGGGTGTCCATGGGGTCAGGCCCAGCGGGACGCGGGGTGGGGCGGCCCCCACCTGTCTGACCCAGTTGCAGAGCCCAGAGTGGCTGAGCCCGTGTGCACGCTCGCCAGCACCTGCGGGAGGCCCCGGCTCCATCGCCCGCCGCTCCGTGGGGCCGGGCGTGCAGTGCTGGCCCTCACCTGCGAGCCCCTGAGGAGAGGAGGCCCGCGTCTTCTCATCTGCTTATTTGCTATCTGTTCACTCACTTTCGAAAGTGAAAAGTGAAAGTGAAAATCGCTTAGTCGTGTCTGACTCTTTGTGACCCCATGGACAATATGGTCCATGGAATTCTCCAGGCCAGAATCCTGGAGTGGGCGGCCTTTCCCATCTCCAGGGGATCTTCCCAACCCAGGGATCAAACCCAGGTCCCCTGTATTGCAGGCGGATTCTTTACCAGCTGAGCTATCAGGGAAGCACTTTGGTGACAGGTGTTTAAAATCTTTTGCTAGTTTTTAAATTGGATTTGTTGTCTTCTTATTAATGAATTTTGAGATGTAAATATATCCTGGAAACAAGACCTTTATCAGATGTGTATTTTGTAAATGTGTTCTCCCAGCCTTGGCTTGTCTTTTCATTTTCTTAACCATACCTTTCAAAGACTAATTTTACATTTTTATAAAGTCTAATTTGTCAACATTTTCTTATATGATACTTGTGCTTTTTTTTGCCCTCTAAGAATGTTTTTTTTCTAATCCAAGATAAAGGAAATTTTTATCTATTTTCATCTGGAAATTCTATAGTTTTAGTTTCACACTAGTTCCATGATTTATTTCTACTAGGTTTCCAAACATGAACTGAGCTGTGGGTTGTTTTTTTTTCTTTTTTGTTTGTTTTGGTATATAGACGCGTAACTGTTACAGCACTGTTTGTTCAAAGGACTATCTTTTCTCCACTGAATTTTCTTGTACCTTTTGTCAAATATTAATTGGCCAGGTAATACATGGGGCTCTTTTTTGGTTCTGCTTCACTGATCTGTGTGTCTTTGCGTCATACATTACTTATACATCATTTAATATTATATGTATACATATATACATATATGGGGCCTCCCAAATGGCTCTGGGGGTAAAAAACCCGCTTGCCAATGCAAAAGACACAGAGACTCGGGTTCGATCCCTGGGTCAGAAAGGTCCCATGGAGGACGGCATGGCAACCCACTCCAGTATTCTTGCCTGGAGAATCCCATGGACAGAGGAGCCTTTCGGGCTATAGTACAAAAGGTTGCAAAGGACACAAACTGAGCATACAGCATATACACATCCATGGCATCATATATTGTACATGTATTACCGTGGCTTTATTGTAATCTGGAAGTCCCAGTGATAATTTCCAACTCCAAATTTGTTATTTTCCAAAATTACCTGCTAGATTTTCCCGAACTGCAAATGTAGACCGTTTGCTTTTTCCATATCTGTTTTAGAAACAGCGTTTCAGTGTTTACAAAACAAAGTCCATTGGAATTTTGAGGTTGCATTTGACGTCTAAGTCAATTTGGGGGAAATTAACATCATAACAATATTAAGTTTTGTGACCCACAAAGTGTAGCTCTCCATTTAGACCGTTAACTTTGTCTCATGAATGTCTTGGGGCTTTAAGCGTGTAAATATTGTAACTATTTCGTCTGATTCCTAAGTTTTCCCGCGGTGGTTGCAGCAGTGTAGCACCTCTGAAGCTAGTTCTGATTGCTCTGTCTGTTGACAATGGGTTCTGCTTTCTTCTGAGTCTCATAATTTCTTGTTGAATGTCAGGCATTGTCTGTGGAAGAACGTGGAGACTGAGCCAACACATACGCCAGAAATGGGCACCTGTCTTCGTGGGTTAGTGTGTGGGTTTGAGGGGCCCCCGCATGGGGTCACAAAGAGTCGGACACGACTGAGCGACTGAACTGAACTGAACTGAGCAGCAGGGAAGCGCGTCAGGGTGTGTTACCCCAAGCATGCTGGCCTCAAGCCGCCGTGCAGCGTGGTGCCCGGGGCCAGGAGGGGTAGCCACTGTGTGCTCCTGCTCCGCCCTTGGTGTCGGACGCTGTGCCTGCTGGCATCTTGGAAAAGTCTCTGAAGCGGCGCTCCTTGCCCAGCCCTGGATTGCTGCTGCTTGTACCTGTGCAGGCTTGTTTGGGGGAGGGCGTCTCGTTCTTCTGGTCCAGCCTTAGGAGTTGAGGCCCGTGTGCCTGTGGGTTCTCAGCCTTCCCGCCCCTTCCCCATCCCCCAGCTCTGCTAGCGTCCCGGCAGGATCCCGACCCCCAGGGCCTCTGTCTCCCTCCCGAGGGGAGGCGGAAGCAGGGGTTTCCTCCCACCCTGTCCCCACGAGCCTGAGGACTAGAGGCCTTGCTGATTTTCTCCCAGCGGCCGAGGCGTTCACTGTGCCTGTAGAAGGGGCTGGAGGTGGGGCATCTGTCCTGCCCTCCGCCTGCCTCACATCTGGGTCCAGTGGCTCCAGGCTGGTGTGCTGGCCCCCGTCCAGCCCGCAGAGACGCGCTGCGCTTGGAGCCGAGTTCTTCCCCTGAGCTCTGCCCACGGCGAGCCAGCTCAGGCGCCCGGGTCCCCTGGGACCCGCTTGTCGCCCTTAGGTTCTCTCGGACCTGACTCTTCTGGGCCCAAAGAAACATGTGATTTGGCAGATTCTATGGCCCGTTGTTGTTTTTCACGACAGGAGGGACATTTTCTCATGACTTTCCACATCTTAAATGGAGGCAATTTTCTCCTATGTTTTAAAAATCACTTTTCGTTCCTTTTTTTTTTTGGCCAGGTATGTCTTTTGATAGTTACCTGTTTATCTTGTGAGATCTTAGTGTTACTGTTGAGTTTCACAATCTCCTGATACAGTGAAGACACGAGCTCTGTTGTTGTGTTTATTGCAAATGATGCTTCCACTTGTTTTTAGCTTCTTAACTGCATCTCGCTGGTGATAGAGCGACGTGACGATTCTGTGTGGTGGAATCTATTGAGCTTGCCTCCTGTGGGTTCCTTTTATCTCCTTTAAGCCTAAAAAATCCTCTCTCCAGAGACTTCAGAAATGCTCCTTTCTGCATCTCCCCAATAGTTTTAGTGATCTGATTTTTTTGCCTTTAATTCTCTTAATCCGTTTAGAATTTCATGTCAGAAAGGCAGTGTTCCCCAGGTTTATTCCTTGTTCACGAACGGCCGGCTAATCCCCCAGTGCGTGTGCGTGGCTCCCTCCCCTTGCTGGTGAATGTGAAGCTTTCTGTCCTTAGATGTAACACGGGGCCTCTTTCTGAGCTGTGCGATCTTTTTCGCTGGCCATTCATGAGGCTGAGTGTTTCCTGCTTAGTAAAACTGTGTAATTTAGACTAAAGAGACTGTTTTCCCATTAGGGAAGCATTTGCCTCATCCCTCCCAGGCCCATTTCAAGCTGGTCCGGGGCAGATTAGTCAGAACCGTCAGCACGCGGTGGCAGGATCCGTCTCTTGCTCCGGGATCTGTGCGGTCTCTGCGGGGCCTCGGTGGAGGCGGGCGCAGAACGTGGCCAGGCCACTGCCCTGGGGCCTGAGCCGGGTGGCGTCCGGCGGGTTCTCCCAGAACCTCCTTTTCCTTGCAGCCTCTGCTCCCCTCTAGGGCTGGGCCCTCCCCTCCTGGGCAGGCTGTCCTGGGCGTTTGGGAACTCTGGGCACCCTTCCTGGGGCCATCCAGGGTCAGCGCCCAGGGCGGGGTCAGGATAGGAGGCCCCCGGCAGGCCCAGGCGCCGAGATGCACCCGTGATGCCCGCAGGCCCCCTGGTTTGGTTGTGCAGTGGCTGGGGCAGGGGGGGGTCTTCGAGCAGTGACCGCTGCACCGACTGTGCACACTTAGAAGGCTTTCCAGGGTGGGGGGCTGCCCATAGACCCCTCCTCACCTCCCGGCCCTCTGCAAGCAAGGCAGACCCCACCTCCCGCAAGTGGAGAGCTCTGGGGCGCCAAACCCAGGGAGGAGAGGAAGTTTAACTAAAACACTCAGATCACCAGCCCCCTTCAGCTTATTCAGAGATGTATTTCTCATACAACTTTACTTCTTGATAATTTATCAGAATTTATAATATATTTGTACTATTTGAACCAGTATAGAGCAATAATTGGAGAAGGCGATGGCACCTACTCCAGTGCTCTCGCCTGGAAAATCCCACAGAGGGGAGGCCCTGGTGGGCTGCAGTCCATGGGGTCACTAAGAGTCGGACAGGACTGAGTGACTTCACTTTCACTTTTCACTTGCATGCACTGGAGAAGGAAATGGCAACCCACTCCAGCGTTCTTGCCTGGAGACNTTCTTCCAAGGAGCAAGCATCTTCTAATTTCATGGCTGCAATCACCATCTGCAGTGATTTTGGAGCCCAAGAAAATAAAATCTCTCACTGTTTCCAGTTTCCAATCTATTTGCCATGAAGTGATGGGACCTGATGCCATGATCTTAGCTTTTTGAATGCTGAGTTTTAAGACAGTTTTTTCCACTCTCCTCTTTCACTTTCATCTTTCTCCTCTTCACTTTCTGCCATAAGAGTGGTGTCATCTGCATATCAGAGGTTATTGATATTCCTCCCAGCAGTCTTGATTCCAGCTTGTGATTCATCCAGCCCAGCATTTCACATGAGGTACTCTGCATATAAGTTAAATAAGCAGGGTGACAATATACAGCCTTGACATACTCCTTTCCCAATTTGGAACCAGTCCATTGCTCCATCTCCGGTTTTAACTGTTGCTTCTTGACCTGCATAAAGATTTCTCAAGAGGCAGGTCAGGTGGTCTGGTATTCCCATCTCTTAAACAATTTTTCAGTTTGTTGTGATCCACACAGTCAAAGGTTTTGTCATAGTCAATAAAGCAGAAGTGATGTTTTTCTGGAACTCTTGCTTTTTCTATGATCAAATGGATGTTGGCAATTTGATTTCTGGTTCCTCTGCCTTTTCTAAAACCAGCTTGAACATCTTTAAGTTCTCAATTCATGTACTGTTGAAGCCTGGCTTGGAGAATTTTGAGCATTACTTTGCTCGCATGTGAGATGAGGGCAAGTGTACAGTAGTTCGAACTTTCTTTGGCATTGCCTTTCTTTGGGACTGGAATGAAAACTGACCTTTTCCAGTCCTGTGGCCGCTGCTGAGTTTTCCAAATTTGCTGGCATATTGAGTGCAGCACTTTCACAGCATCAACTTTTAGGATTTGAAATAGCTCAACTGGAATTCCATCACCTCTACCAGCTTTGTTCATAGTGATGCTTCCTAAGGCCCACTTGACTTCACACTCCAGGACGTCTGGCTCTAGGTAAGTGATCACACCATCATAGTTATCTGGGTCATGAAGATCTTTTTTGTATAGATCTTCTGTGTATTCTTGCCACCTCTTCCTATATCTTCTGCTTCAGTTAGGTTCATACTGTTTCAGTCCTTTATCGAGCCCATCTTTGCATGAAATGTTCCCTTGGTATCTCTAATTTCCTTGAAGAGATCCCTAGTCTTTCCTATTCTATTGTTTTCCTCTATTTCTTTGCACTAACCACTTAGGAAAGCTTTCTTATCTCTCCTTGCTATTCTTTGGAACTCAATATTCAGACAGAAATAGATAACTGATATCTAGACCCAGCAAAAATATCTTTTAAGAGTAAGAAAATAGACATTTCTGGACAAACAAAACCTGGTATTATAACCAAATTTATTTCTTTTAAAATTCTTTAAAACTTTTCTATTAAAACTCCCAACGAAATCAACCACACCACCCAATTTAACATCAAAATACAGCCTCAAAGAAATAACACTCTCTATGCAGTGGGCAAAGATATCAATGAAAATATGTTGCATTTATGAAGAAACAGCAATATTCAAGTTCATTATCATTCCTAAAGCAGCAGTACACCCCCAAGACCAAGCACAAGGTAAGAACGAGCACGCGTGGGAGTGCTCTCTTTCCATCTCAAGCCCCAGGCTAGCTTAACAGTGTCATGCCCACAGCTTCTGGTTAATAAAAGTCCACACTGGATACAAGTAGAGACTATCATACCAAATGATTTAAGTCAAAAACAGAAAGACAACTACCATCTGACATCACTGATGTGTGGAATCTAAAACAAGACACAGGTGAACCTATCTACGAAAGTGAAGTAGAGCTACCGACAGACAGAAGCAGCCAGTGGTTGCTGAGAGAGAGGGGACTCCCCTGGGAGCGCATGAAGTGGGAGCCTGGAGTCAGGAGATGTCTGCTCTTTAAATAGAAGGGATAAACAACAAGGTCCTACTGCACAGCACAGAGAACTATATTCAGTATACTGTGACAAACCATAATGGTAAAAAAAAAAAAGAATATTGGGAATTTCCTGGCAGTCCAATGGTTAGGACTCTGCACTTTTATTGCCAAGGGCCAGGGTTCAACCTCTAGTCTGGGAATTAATAAGATCCTATGAGCCTTGCAGTGCAGCCAAAAAAAGAAAAAAAGAATATATCTATATATGTATAACTGAATCACTTTGTTCTACCACAGTAATTAACTCAATATTGTAAATGAACTATGCTTCAAGAAAAAAATAATTTTTTAAGAGTCCACACCAACTATAAAAACTGACAAATTCGGTAAATTCTATAAAAATGAAGGCTATATAATGAGATACAATATGACATTTTTCTTACTGAAGGTGACATTAATTCAGATGGATTGTAAACTATTTAAAGAGTTGCACCAGGACTTCTCCGATGCTCCAATGGTCAAGAATCCACCTGCCAATGCAGGAGACACTGGTTCGCTCCCTGGTCCAGGAAGGTTCCACAAGACACGGGGCAGCTAAGCCCGAGCACCACAAACTGCTGAGCCCACGTGCTGCAGTGAAGCCTGAGCACCACAGAGCCAGTGCCCGGAAACCAGACAAGTCACGGCAACGAGAAGCCCGCGCACCGCACCTCGAGAGGAGCCCCCGCCGGCCACAACCCGACAGCCCAAGCACAGCGACAAAGACCCTGCACAGCCAAGAGCACACACACAAAGAGTCACATGCACGTCACACACTATACAGTGAGAAAACGCTCTGCGTGCTCTGTACAGACACACACGCACAGCCAAGAGTACACACACGAAGTCACACGCACGTCACACACTATACAGTGAGCAAATGCTCTGCGTGTTCGTACAGACACACATGCACAGCCAAGAGTACACACACGAAGAGTCACACGCACGTCACATACTATACAGTGAGAAAATGCTCTGTATGTTCCATACAGACACACAGAGTTTAAGGTTTTATGCTGTACAAACAACCTCCACAATCTTGCAGTGTCTTCTTTTAACCTTTTAAAAACTGGAAAGACAGCTCTTACCTGCAGAGACACAAAACCAGGTTGTGGGCTGGTGTGGGGCCATGGGCTGTAGTCTGCAATCTTCAGTCTAAAATACTAATGAGCATAAATAGGGGCTTCAAAAGACAAGGCTGTGAATAAATTAGAGAACTAATCTACTCTAGATCTTAATTTAATAGCTATTTGGTAATGCTTTAACAAGACTTGCTAAGCCAAAAAAAGCAAAGAACCTTACTGAAGAAAAAGATTATATTTTATTCTTTTCACTTAAAATGTACTGAGGTTCTGATAACCATCAAGAAGGAGAATTAAGTCTCTAGGACTACTAAAAAGCTAAGCCTAAGGCAAGAGTTTTTGTATTTGTCCTGCCTAATATATACTTGCTTATCGAAGGGTAAATAAGTTTACTGCTGAGTTTTATATAATAGTGTTTTCAGTAGCTATTAAGAGAAACTTAGAAACTGAATGCAGTTCAGGAGATGTCTGTCAAATGACCCAGATATGTACCCTGAGCTCTTTCTATGTAGCGTATGAGAAATGGAATAGTTGAAAAAATGAAGTATGTCCTGCCATATCAGTAATGTCAAAGTCATCAGCTGAATTCCTAAACTTGCTATCTGGCTTCTTTAGTCAGCGGGAACCTTCTAATGTTCTGCCTGCCTTCTCTTGCAGCACTCCTGTATATCCTGGCTCCTCCCCTCGCCTCCTTGGAGTGGTTTCTCAGAGCTATCTGAAACGCTGTCTCCCCGGGTTGCAGCCCTCATTTTGCCCCAAGTAAGTTAAAATTTAACCCCAACTCTCACATTGTGCAATTTTTTTTTCAAGAGGTAAAACTTTTCCAAATTTAAAAACCAGACCCACGCAAGTTCTAAGTAAATCTATCCTGATATTTGAACCACAAAGGAAATCAACACCAAAAAGCAGGTTCTAGAAATGTCTTTTAACAAAAGAACTCTGCAGAGTTAACATTGGCCATGACTGTGGAGCCAGAAATGCAAAAGAAGCAAAGCTTTCTAAAACACTGTAATCCATAACCGAAATCCAAAAGTGAAAATTATAAAACACAAAGGGGAAAAGCAATAATTGCTTGAAGTATTCTGACTTCACACTAAAACAATCTTCAGCCACGACCTGAACTTGTTCCCCATTCTCCGTTACAACTAAAAAAAATAAGTAAGACATAATTTTGTGGGGCTTTGTAAGTTTTTTTTCATGTGTTTGCTTTTTGTTTGTTTTTAACTAATCAGACCTAAGAAGCAATGAATTTGATCTCTTTTTTAAAAAACTGTTGATTACTCAGGATTTATAAATGAGACAAGAAGGAAATGGACCAAAATTGATCTCATTAGAGTAGGTAAAAGCTTTCTATAGAACTTGGCCAATTAATGCCACAATTCCAAAGCCACTGACTCACATGAATCCTGTCTGTGGTACAGCACAGTCTACTTTATCCCTTAGCTTTGCAGGAGTTCATGCTCTACAAAGTTCAATTTCAGAGCAAATACAGTTTGTGTGTTTTATGAGAACTAAATATAAATCGTTTTTTTAAAAATCAATAGACAACGTCTAATATAAAAAGAGAACAACCTAGGTATTCTTCTTAAAAATCAGATAAATACAAGAATACAAGAACTAAAAACAGTTGAAAGTAGGGAAAGCTAAAATAGGATTTAACAGTTTTACATTATAAACCTGGTTGTACTCTGATCTTAATTTTTATATATTAAAACTATGTATGTACTGCTGAATAAAAAAAGAGGACAAGACAAAATCCACATGCCTGCCAGGACACCTGGAACCGATGCAAATGCAGGAGCACTTTCTGAAGATGTGCTCCTATTCTATTCTGCTGTGCTTCAGATACAAAGAAAGCTGTCTGGTTTAGAGACGCTGGCACTGCTTAACTTCCCCAAAACACTATTTGCATGGATTATCTCAAATCATCCAGCTAAGACAAGATTTAAGAAAAGATCTCTGAAACAAGGCTTTTCCAAGATAACATGGTCTAAGAAGGCATTTCAGTAATCTTTAACTAGCTGAAAACAAGTAAATGTGTCCTGAAAGCTCTGCACTGAAGAGCCAGCTCTTAATAAGGGTTTCTCAGGTGGCTGAGGTGGTAAAGAATCTGCCTGCAATGCGGGAGACCTGGGTTCAATCCCTGGGTTGCGAAGATCCCCTGGCGGAGGAAATGGCAAACCTCTCCAGTGTCCTTGCCTGGAGAATCCCCACAGACAGAGGAGCCTGGTGGGTGGGCTACAGTCCATGTGGTCACAAAGAGTTGGTCAGAACTGAGCAACAGGCAAACAGCACAGCACAGCTCTCGATAATCCACATAAATGAGTTGGTATCCTAAATTAGAGTATTCCAGGCTGCCCCCGGAATGTTTAACAGCAATACTGTACCAGGATTTGAGATAGTAAATACATAAACTGTTTTTAAAATTCAAGAGCTCTTCCAGAATAGGTGAATCTTATGCTGCATCACTGTTTAAAACTAAATCCTAAAAAGCTATAAAGATGCTAAATCAAAGAACTAAATTGAAAATGTTGCTTTAAATGGGATCAAGAACAAATCCCAGGGACTTCCCTGGTGGCCCAGTGGTTAAGACTCCATTCTCCCATGGGTTTAATCCTTGGTCAGGAAACCAAGATCCCACATGCTGCATGGTGCAGCCAAAAAAAAGAAAAAAAAAGAACAAATCCCAGTGAGGTTTTTCTGGCTACCAGGAAAATGAGAGATCCAAGGGAGGGGTAAGAGAAAAGCAACCGTTCATCATAGAAAGTTCGTGAGAAGCAAACCACACTAACAATAAATTCAATGAGGTTTCTGTTTGATTTTTAATCAGGGACCATTTTTTCAAATTATAAGTACAGTTAATAAATGTTTAGCTCTTTTTTCTAATGAGCGACAGGCCTGCACTTCATTCGCATTATTTGCAGAGATGTACATGATATAATCTTTTCCCAAATATTCCAACTAAGAATTACTAGTTAAGAAAAATAGTTATGAAACATATACAATGTTTTGTGACTTAGAAGTAAGCAGTTAACCAATCTGAGATAAGGAGATGCTTCCTGTTTTACTTCACCATGTTCACTTGGAGGACAACTCAGGTGAGATTCTTCTGTCAGGCTACATCACCCTGTAGCAGACCTTTACTAAGAGACCTTTTGAAGAGATCAAAGAATGTTTGTGAACAACAAAATGTACAAAACTTCAGAAATGTTTAGTTTGCTTTGAACTTATATGCTGTTGGTGCAACAACAAAAGCCAACAATACTGCACCTTCAGGAATATTATCTGCAACAATATGAAACTACGTATGTGTGCGTACTTAGTCGCTCAGCTGTATCTGACTCTTTGTGACCCCATGGGCTCCTCTCCATGAACTTCCCAGGGAAGAACACTGGAGCAGTTTGTCACTTCCTTCTCCAGGCAAGCTTTCCGACCCAGGGGTCAAACCTGTGTCTTCTGCACCGGCAGGTGGACCACCACCCGAGTGGGGCACTGAAACTACAGAGGCACAAGCCTATCCACTGCAGCATTGCTCATTACCGCAGAACACAGGAAATAAGCACTCAGGCACAGGAGATGGCTGAATAAACTGAGGAAGATCGCTACGAATGATATGAAGTGATTTCTAAGACAATGCTTTAAAAAAGCAAAATACCAAAGAGGATCAAATATGTTTAATCTTCAGGTTACAAAGAAAGGGATATAAGAAAATTTACAGCTATCTGCTCACGGTACCAAAAATAATAATAATAATAATAAGGCAAAGAATAAACTAAAAACTGAGACTGGCTATTCCGGCAGCGGGAAGGAAAGGGTGAGAGGATGGGAATGGGTGAAAAGTGTGGCAGGGAAGCAACTCCAGAGCCATGTTTTTACTGACTTATTTTTAAATTTTAAAAATAAGAGTGAGGGGAGGCAAAAATGCAATCCAAAGAAAAGCAAACGAACCTAACTGGATTTCAGATGAACTAGCATAACCAGAGGGGAGAGAAGGGAAACGGAGGAGGGAAGATTCACTTGAGTTGCTTGTGAACACTGTTTTTTGACTTCGCTTCAGTCCAATGACAAAAACAGCTGCAAACAAATACTGAACCCTGGTTAGTGGGTTTGCTTTCTCATAATGACCTGGTTTTAGCGTTCTGAAACTGTTTCAGTGTCTTATATGATTCAGCAATCAAATAATTTGTAGAAAGTAAGAACCAAGTTTTTCACTGTCATAGAAGGGAATTATAAATACAAAAAGGGAAAAAGCTAAAATGAACCCTGTGGTAGAGAAGGCATCAATATGAATCTAAATCTACTTTGAATGTGTTGACTTATAAATGTACACATAGATATGAAGAGACGTCTGTGTATACACACACATGTGCACATATATATACATCTGTGTACACGTGTGTGCATACGTCTATCTGCATGCATGTATATAAATACACGCACACATCTTCTGGCTCTGTCTGCTGAAGCAGTGACACCTGAGTAGCAATGAGCACATCCAGCATCCAGACCTTGGCTTCTAACCATTCTCCCCAGAAGGAAACAGAGTTCCTTACAGAAGTGGTTGATTCCAGGTCTGGGACTGAAAAAGTACAAGATGAGCCTAGAAAACTTCTGGTTTCTGGTCCGAAAGGACCATACTCATTCCCATACTCACAATGAGAAAAATGCTGAACAAACTGAAAATCAACAACTCTTCTGAAATCCATCAGACCTGAAGTCACAGGGCAAACCCCTGTCCCAAAACTGGAAGTGGTGAAAACAGGAAATCCCAGTTTACTGGAAGCTACAGCCCAGGAGCAAAAGCCCAGAAACGGTCACTGACGATCACACTGGTGTGCACAGAAATAAACTGTAGCATATTTGGTCAAATGATTTTCAACAAGGGTACCAAGATCATTCAACGGGGAAGGACAGTCTTTTCAACACATGATGTTGGAAAAATTTAACACCCTCACCCAAAAGACTAAAGTTGGATCCCTTACCCTACAGCATGTACAAAATTAACTCAAAATGGAGCAGAGACCTAAATTTAAGAGCTAAAACTATAAAACTCTTAAGAGAAAGCATAGGGGAAATACTTTTCAATGTGGAATTTGGCAATGATTTCTTGGATATGATGGCAAAAGCACAAATGAAAGAAAAAAATAGATAAACAGGACTTCATTGAAATAAAAACTTCTGTGCATCAAAGGACACAATTGACGGAGTGAAAAGGCAACCCACGTGATAGGAGAAAATGTCTGCAAATCATTTACCTGATAGGAGTTTAATATCGGGAATTCATAAAGAACTCCTACAATTCAACAACAAAATGCAAGCTGACTAAAAAAACGCCGAAGGACTTGAGTAGATATTTCTCCAAAGGCAGCATACAGATGGCCAGTAAGCACATGAAGATGCTCAACATCAGTAAAAAATCAGGGAAATGTAAATCAAAAGCACAATAGCACTTCACATCCATTAGGATATTATTTTTAGGACTTCCCTGGTGGTCCAGTGGTTAAGACTCCACGCTTACTACTCAGAGAATGTGTGTTCAATCCCTGGTCAGAGAACTAAGACCCCCACATGCTACATGCTATATATATTTATGTATAATTTTAAAAATTAAAAAATAGGAAAGTCTCTGGTGATCCAGTGGTTAGGACTCACTCACTGCTGCGGCCTGGGTACAAGCCTGGTGGAGGAACCAGGATCCCACAAGCTCTGCGATGTGGCCAAAATAATAACGTAATAAACGAGTAAACAAACAAGTGTTGGAGAAGATGTGAACAAACTAGAACTTTGTCCACTGCTGACGGGAATGTAAATTGGTGGCAGCCACTGCAGAAAACAGTATGGTCACACCTCAAAAAATTAACAACAGAATTATCATACGATCCAGCAATTCTAAGCCAAAATAACTGAAAACAGAGTCTCAGATACTTGTAAACCTTTGTTCATAGCAGCATTATTCACAAGAGCCAAAAGGCGAAAGCAACTCAAGTTGATTGATGGCTGAATGGATAAATAAAACATCGTCTGGACACACAATCAAATATTATTCAGCTTTGAAAAGGGCAATTCTGACACATGCCACAACATGAATGAAACTTGAAAACACTAAGTGAAACAGGCCAGACACATGAGGACAAATACTGTGTGAGTCCACTTCTATGAGGTACGAGAAGAGTCAGATGCAGAGACAGAAACAGAACGGCGGCTGCAGGGGCTGGGGAGAGAAGTGGGTGGTTAGTGTTCAACGGCTGCGGTGTCACTTGGATGATGAAAAGTTCTGGAGACGGACGCTGCTGATGGTTTCACAGTGTGAAGATACTTAATTCATTTTGAACTGCAGATCTAAAAAAATGTTGTAAATGGTAAATTCTATGTTATATATATTTGACCACAATAAAAACTGGGAAAAAGTGCATGGCACAGTTTGGGGTTGTTTTTGAACTTGTACCTTGCTGGTACAACAAAAAAACAAGCAGTTTGGTAGATGCCAAGGCTGAAAACAATACAAGCCCAGATACTCCTTGTGTGCATCAGTGCAGAGAGGCTGAAAATAATTGAGTTTCCACTTGCTCACAGCCAATGGGACGCCCCTTTCTTCTTTCACCCGGGCCCTCCTGCGCCCTGGGAGAGGCACCAGCCTAGGAGTGGGACTACAGGAGCCATGCTGCTGGGAGCGGGCACACTCGCTCAGAGACGAAGGGGCCAGGTGCCAGCACACAGTCAGGTGGCACCCCGACAGAGCTCTGGCGCTACACGATGGACCGAGACGCTTCTAGCTCAACAGAGAGGGCTCACTCTGCGGTCCTGACATTTTGTATTCTTAAAGCGATCATTCTTCCTTACAGAAGCTACTTATGGTGTTTTTCCCAACTGTCCTGGATCTATTCCAGAACGGCATATATACCACTGTTGGTCTGCTCTCCTATAGGCAACCCAGGTTTACTAGACATTATTTGTGGGACACAAAGCCCCCGGTGTTTGGCTCCACCTCAAAACTACCTTGCAATACTAAACAACATGATGACTATTCAGTGAGTGACTACATAATTATTTTGGACAGTAGGGATAATATCTCTTTCACTGAAATTTAGCTTAAGAAGGAAACAGTTCTGCAGAAGGCAAAAAGAAGAAAAGCAAAATAACCTTTACTTTGTGAGGCATAAGTTAAACCTAAAATAGGAACTTTCCTGGTAACTGGTAAGGTCTGTGAAATTCAGAGTTATAGCCTTTAGGTTCTCAGAAAAATTACAAATCATGTTTTCTGACACCAAATTGATTTGATTCTCCTCCTCCTTTCTCTCTTCATGAGCATTTATAGTCACCTTCCTCGCCAGCATCTCCCTCTTTCACCTTCTACTGGTTCCTTTCTCTTTGCCTTTAAACTCAAAAGAATTTCCTTAACCTTGAAAAATCTTTATTTAACTGAGATGCCCTCTCTTCCAGATACTCTCACCTCCTGTCACTATCAAACTTCTGAAATAGACCAATAGAGTTTTAGATAGTCCAAATCCAGGTTCTACAGAATCTATCTCTGTTTTACAAAAAAACCCAATGCTCTTTCCTCAATCATTAAATCTTAACTGTGTTCTTCTATTTACCCTAGTGACTACCACCAGTCCTTTCAAAGGTCCCTCTCCTCAGTTCCCACAACTAAAATTTTCCTCCTTGGCTTCCACAGTTAAACACTCTTCTAAATCTTCTTTTAACTCTCAATCATTCCTCCTGTTCCCTCTAATTCTCTCAACAAGCCTCTTCCCAACCCTCAATTGTGAGCATTCCCCAGGGCTCAGTCCTTGGAATCATACTGTATTTACACATGCTTTAAGAGAGCTCAACCATTTTCATACCTCCAATTATAGCTTTTTAAAACTGAACAACTAAAATTTAGATTCAGCTCAAGATCTATTTCCAAATTTACACCCTCTTACTGGAAATTGCTTGAAATGCCTGGCTGTCATTTCAAATTCAACACCAGCTAAGAATTACGTACTTTTGGAGGGAGCCTAACAGTTAAGACTACCCTCTCTTCACTTGGTTAAAATTCTACTATTTCTGCAGCTCAGTCATCATTTTCTCAGGAAAATATTTCCAGATTCTATGATTAGCAAAATGTACATGTAGATCTCTTTCAAAGTTTTTATCTTACCTATAATTTTCCATTTATTTTGTGAGAACAAGGACCATGCCTTTCGGGAATGGGAGGTGAGCTATATAATAATCCCCATGTTCCCAGCACCGACCATTAAATTTCAGACATGAAGTAAATAACAGTTATCCAAAGTCTGGCAAATGAATGAACAAAAGCACTCTCAACTTCTCCTGAGTAAGGAGTCTCCCTTCAATCCCACTGCTATCTCCACTGCTACTAGTCTGCTGTGGCTCACAGTTCAACGCCAAGCACACTTTATTCAGCGAGCTCTCTCAGATCTTCCTCACTTTAATCCACATTCACAAAAATAATTTCCTTATTTTATTCTCTACCCAAGAACCTTCAGTGACTTCCTACTTTCCTCAAAAACAAATCTAAGCTAATGCAGACATTTCACTAAAGAGCTCAAAATGCCAAGAACAAATAACATCAGTTGCTCGGGGCAACCTTCTCACTGGCCATGGCTCTGAAAAACACTGACTAATTCTTCATTCTAAATTCTTTGCAGACCTCCATCAGTAATATTACCTTGAAAATGTTACTATTAATTGCATCACAAATGCCAAACATTAACCAAGTTTTGTTGGCAATACATTTACAAACTCTTAGGATGTTTCCTACAAGGTATGATTAATACTATTATTTGTAACATTCTTACTAATTAGAATTTCAGGCAGTTGCATTTTATAAATTTGTCCTTAAATTCTAATGCTTGCTCACAGATTCAGCAGTTTTAAATAAAATTACAGCAAATAAATTTAGCCACCCAAAATAACAAATAAACTCTGGTTCAACATTAGGAAAAAAATGTATTAAAATCATATACCCCATTAAGAAACTTCAAATTTCTTTTTCAAGAGACAGTTTCTGTACAAAATAAAATTTATAAAACATGTACCTAAAAATAAGAAAAAAAATTCAACCATAATATGCTATGATATGATACTCAAATGTTTATGAAATAGTATATTATGTAATATAAGAAAGTGCCTTAGTTTCTCTTCTTATTTACGTCCAATTATACAAAACAGATTATTCACATCATTTATAGCAAGAGCCACATAGAACAAAATATTAACTTTCAAGATTCTTTATTTTCAAAACTTGTAACACTTCTAAGTGATTTAATCTGATGCCTGCAGAGTTTTATGAATGTTTCAATACAAAGAACTTCCTGAACTGAAAAATGGCGTTATTAGAATACCCTTGCATCAGAAAAAGCACAGAATGAACAAGTTGGGAATGAGTCGGGAACACAGGGAAGGTACAGAGACAGCAGAACAAGTATTAAGTCATTATGATGCTGCCCCTAGTGAAGGAGAGCTACCCGATCTGAAGACAGGGATGCAAGAAGAACCCCCACTGGTTACATTCAATCTGAATTTTTCTTTCAGTGATGACCGAAGCGATGACTGGAAAAAAGACACAGACCAACTTTGGAAGATATCCTTCCTCATGCTTTTGAGGTATTAGATCCAGCTAAACATGGGTTTCTTTCTAAGGAAGAACTAACTGATCAAGCAAAGGACTAAAGAAGGTGAGCTTTTTTCTCAGGAGGATACAGAAGAAATGTCTGCTACAATTGCCCAGAATCGAATTCAATTCATTACAAGGACTATCTAACAACAATAGTGATAAGATAAAAATGTTGGAGAAGACTCTTGAGAGTCCCTTGGACTGCAAGATCAAACCAGCCAATCTTAAAGGAAATCAGTCCTGAATATTCACTGGAAGGACTGATGCCGAAGCTCCAATACTTTGGCCACCTGATGAGAACTGACTCACTGGAAAAGACCCTGATGCTGGGAAAGACTGAAGGCAGGGAGAGAAGGGGCCGACAGAGGATGAGATGGCTGGATGGCATCAATGACTCGATGGACACTGGTGATGGACAGGGAAGCCTGGCGTGCTGCAGACCATGGGGTCGCAAAGAGTCGGACATGAATGTGTGACTGAACTGAAACACTCTGAAGACTTCATTTCTAATTGAAAGGATAATTTTAAGAACTGCTTGTCCCTGTTATTAATAATTTCACATTTTATCTTATACTTCATACATATGCCAATTAATGCCTTCTAACAACAATTTCTGAATATTTGGTTTTTAAAGGTGATCATAACAATTGAAAACATAAATTCAATATACCTGGCCTTATGGAATGACAAATTGCTAATTATTTTTAAAACTATTTATTTTTGGCTGCACTCGGTCTTTCTTGAGGGTGCGGGCTTCTCTAGTTGTGACTGTGGGCTCAGTAGGCGCTGCACTCGGACTTATTTGCTCAAGACATGTGGGATCCTAGTTCCCTGCCCAGGAATCAAATCAGCATCCCCTGCACTGGAAAGCGGATTCTTAACCACTGGATCACCAAGGAAGTCCCACAAATCGCTAATTATTTTTAAACTATTCTTAAAACATTAAAAAGGAAAAGAAAGGACTTCTCCAGTGGTCCAGTGGCTAATAACTTTGCGTTCCCAATGCAGGGGCCCTGGTTTGATCCCTGGTCAGGGAATTAGATCCCACGCCACAACCAGGAGTTTGCACGCTGCAACTAAAGTTCCTTCGTGCCACAACTAAGACCCTACACAGTCAAATAAGTCATTAATAAATCAATATTTTAAAAAGAAAACATATATGTATACCTATCGCTAATTAATGTTGATGTTTGACAGAAAACAACAAAAATCTGTAAAGCAATTATCCTTCGATTAAAAAATAAATAAAAATTTTCTAAAAAAGGAAAGGAAAGAAAAAGCACACAGGTGAACAAATAGGCAGATAGGTACCTCACTGCTAGAAAACCACAAATCAATGGGACCCAAGTCTTGGAAGAAAGGGAAGGCTATCAAATTGTCTTGCTAAATACAGTGCTTATGGAGAATCAAGCAGATCTCAGCTCATGACTGGAGAAGGCAATGGCACCCCACTCCAGTACTCTTGCCTGGAAAATCCCATGGATGGAGGAGTCTAGTAGGCTACAGTCCATGGGGTCATGAAGAGTTGGACACAACTGAGCAACTTCACTTTCACTTTTCATTTTCCTGCACTGGAGAAGAAATGGCAACCCACTACAGTATGCTTGCCTGGAGAATCCCAGGGATGGGAGCCTGGTGGGCTGCTGTCTATGGGGCCGCACAGAGTCGGACACGACTGATGTGACTTAGCAACAGCAGCAGTAGTTCATGATTAAATGCAACTAAAAAAAATTCTTAGCAGTAACACTCCTTTGAAGGAGTGTTATAAAGTTGACTTTATAAAATAGTCCTGTTCTCACACCACATCTAAACTCAAAAAAAGACAATAAGACTCTTTTACCACAACTTTTAAAACTGAAGTACAGATGATTACAATGCTTCAGGTGTACAGCAAATTGATTCAGTTATATATATATATTCTTTTTTTCAGATTCTTTTCCATTATAGGTTATTACAAGGCACTAAATATAGTTCCTTGTGCTTTACAGTAGTTCCTTGCTGTTTATTTTACATACAGTAGTGTATATCAGTTAATATTAAATTTGTAATTTATCCCTCTCCCAACTTACCACAAATTTTCAAAAAGGATTTCAACTTGGTTTTTCAAAAGGAATTTAAACAAGGACTCCAACTGTTCTGTGTTTTACCTCCGTATTATATCCAGAGACACTGGGCAATTTGCTCAAAATCAAATGAGGGAGAAAGGGTGTAAAATGACATAGTGTTATAAACAAACAACCTGTTTAAAAATGGTACTGAGTAATTACCCCAGATAAAGGTTTAAAGTAAATACAGAGGTCAAGGCCCTCAAGCTAAGTTAAATGGTGAAGGTGCCTAACAGCAGAAGGTTTCCATTATGAAGTTTATCATTAACATAAAAAGCAGCCTATAAAGCCTAATGCAAAGTATCAAATCTAATCCAACTTTACATACAAATATCAAATTACGTATTCATATGTTAATAGGAATGCTTTCAAATTATCTAAAAACAACGTTTAAATACTTGTTCATAAACTGTTCTAAACCTTGAATTAAAGAGCCACAACTCTTCCCTGTGACACTGACCTGACATCAGGTAATCTGCCGACTGCCACAGGACACCCAGACCAGCAGCGTTCCTTAGAGTGCTCGCAGACCCATAGCACCTCAAGCCTCAGTCTCACAACCGCTCAATCTTTACAGTTAAGGAAACTGAAGCCTTGCATCAGCCTGAACTAGCACCAACTCTCTCAACTAGGTTGCATGACACACAGAACGGGATAGTAAGAGTCCATCTGAAATGAGTAAGTTTAAGTGCTTGACCAGCAGTTTTCAATTTGCTGGTAGGGAAGACACCAGCCATCTTCCGAGTCCAGGAAACAAAGGCAATGCACAGCAAGAATAAACCCATGTCTAGACTTTAGCATGCCTGCAGAACTGATGTGACCTTCCTTTGTTCTATTTTCGTGGGCTCTTCCCTTGTCTTTTAGCCACCACCATTTTGGACTCTTGTTTCCTATTCTAACTACCTAACAAGAGGAACCAATAATCTGCACTTCTGCTATACTCTACTTGCTATGTTCTAGTTAATCTAAAGAGTGAATTCACTATTGTCCCAAAATAATGTATAAACCAGCATTACAAGGCATTGTTAAACTCTCAGGAAAATAGCAAAAGTTCCAGCACTTGTCAAGCTCAATTTTCCAGGCTAGGTATACTTGAATCCTAGAATTCCTTTTCAGTAACATAAATGGATTGGAGAAGGAAATGGCAACCCAATCCCAGGGACGGGGAGCCTGGTGGGCTGCCGTATGTGGGGCCACACAGAGTCGGACACGACTGAAGCAACTTAGCAGCTTAGCAGCAACATAAATGGATACAATAATGGAAAGGCCAGATCTAGAAAAAGATGACTGTGAAAATAGCATCTTTAGAAACTGAGGGGAAAAAAGCAAAGTCTAAGGATTTTGGCTCCTCACAGCAGAATGAGCAGACCTCCTTCAGAAAGACATTGGTTTTCCCAAACTCTTTGAGGAGGGGGAAAAAAAAGACTAATACAAAATAAATGCAGTTACTTTTAACTGAGATACAAGTTTTCATTTTTTGACTTTTCTTTTTAAAGTTCTGGCAGTAGGAGAGTGTTTTGTTTTTATTAAGCACAAGAAAAGCTATGATTAAAACTGACATGGAATGCAATTTTTTCATACAGCTTACAGAAAATGCTTAAACATTTATGTGATAAAACAAATATAGTAAAAATGTTAATGGTAAAATTTTAGTGGTTGTGTATATAAGTGATCAATGTATGAGTTTTTTAAAAAGCTTTCTGTAAGTTTGAACTATTCCATAACAAAGTGAGGGCTAAAACTAAATCACCTCTTACCATAACAGTGGTGATTAAGTAAAATTAGGTACACAAGCACACAGCAGTTGCCCAATAAATGTTAGTCTACTTCCTCTTCCCTTTTGAACAAAGTCAGTTATCCAAAGAATGAGCTGCCTCAAAATTCATGAACTTCAGGTTCTAGAAATACACGTATGTTCAGAACTTGAAAAGTCTTTGACAGTAAATGGAAGTTCTTTTAAAGGCACAGATGAACTCAAGAGAAAGAGGAATCCCCTAGGTGCCAGGAAAAGGAGGGAGGGAGGATTAAAAACCACAGCACCAGAAATAAAGGAAGGAAGAGGGGAGACTGTTCCATTAACTTAGGGCTTGGGGTTTAACACCAGGAACAGGACACAAGGTCCTGACTGTTACCAAGTGTAAAACTGAAACTGGAAGCGAGATCACTACACAAGGCTGAAACTGCTTCCATAGTTTAAATCAAAGAGACTGTAACACTAGAAACCGATCACAAGGAAGTATTTCCATACATTCAGAGCATAGCAAAGAAAAATCTGACTGTTCATCAACAACTTTCACCTTTCCTAGAGAAAATGGGAAGGAACAGGACTGCTATGGTGTGACACATCAAAGGCTGGCACACGAGCCTGACCTGACTTGCCCAGACAACTGGCGGGCTCGCCCGCTGCCTGGGGACGGTCGCAGGAGCGCCGCGCCCGCTGCCATGTCCAGGTGCTGACGTGAGCCCTTCTCACCAGACTGACTTGAGGCCAGGGCTTTTATGAACTTGTGGTTGAAAGGGTAAATTCTATGGTGTGTGAATTACAAGAAAGGAAGGGTAATAAGGAGTTAAAAAGAAAAAAAAGCAGTGGGCCAGGGCAGCTAACTCTCTTGTCTGCTTGAAGGCAGAAGGCTCCACAGCCCCAGGAAATGAAACCACAGATGGAGAGGAACCAGGGCCTCCAGATCACCAGCCACCAGCAAGTCTTCACAACCTCTCTTGTGTTAAGCCACTGCATTTTGGGGTTTGGCATAACAGCAGTTAGTTTTGCCCTAAACCATGTATTAAGGAAATCTTTTATCTTCTAAGTTGGTAAAAGGTTTGGCTCAACCCAGTTACAAACAAACTCACCTTGACACAAAATGAAACTATACCTGTGGAACTCTCATTTAAGGTAGTTTCGTCAACATGAATAATGGAAAAATATTTCTTTATCTTAATTAAAAATAAAAAAAAGTTAAATAGGTAATATATACATAACAGCTCAAATATTATTTAAAAAATCAAAAATATAGGGAATTCCTTGGTGGTCCAATAGTTAGGACTTGGCACTTCCACTGCCATGAGCCTGGGTTCAATCCCTGGTGGGGGAACTAAGATCCTGAAAATCACATCACATAGCCAAAAATAAATTAAAAATATAAAAGAATAAATAAAAATAAAAGAATATAATGGAAAGTTTCCCACCTATTTTTATCCTCCATTAGCCCTAATTTCTTCTGTATCCTTCTGGTGCATTCTAATGCAAATACAAGCAAATATTGATAAAAAATTTTATTCTTATTTTTCCTATTTGATTAAAAAAACGGTAGTATACTATACTAAGCAATAACTTTACTTTCCTAATTTAGTAACAGATCTTGGAGATCTTTCCATACGTGACATAAGGAGCTTCCTTTCCACAACAACACAATAGTTCATTGTAATGATGCACAGTAATTTATTTAATCACTCCTTTATTGAAGGGTGTTAGGTTGCTTCCAATTGAGGTTGCTTCCAATTATTTGCTATTACAACAACAACAAAAAGCTTCAATTTAATACCTCTTACACATTGACCATACTGTTATGTAATAATTTTCAGAAGCAGAATTGTCAAAAGATATATTTGCAATTTAATAAATAATTCTCAATCTCCTTTTCTAACAAATTCTCCTAATTTCCTTTTGATATGTCATAAGTTAAAACTCAAGGGATGGTGATTTCTACTCCAGCTCATGAAGGATTAATTACCACAGAAAATGCTGTCGTAGTAATTAACAACTAGGCACAATATATGAAATAAATGTCAGTCACTGGCCAACAGGCAGCATAAGCCTAAAATGCCTGAGAGAAGGGAAACCCGTGAGCCTGCCGCTTACCCAGCTTACAGCCTGGAAGGGGTTTCCAGGAGGCAGCACAGAGAGGGGGAACTCAAGCAGACTCCTGGTATCTGATGAGCAGAGAGGTCAAAGTGCAGGTGCTCCAAGGTGGCCAAAATTTGCAAGACAGAGTGGGTAATGGACAGGAGAGCCAAGGAGAAAGTCAACGGGATCTCCTGAGTCAAGCTGTATCCTATGCGCCTGCAGTGGGAAATGAAACACTGAGAAGCCAAAGAATCCTCGAAGCTCACACAGGGCCGGGAGCGCATTCCCACCAGCCAGAGAGGAAAAACCTCACAAAAGCTGGCAAACTGAGGAGAGTTGCAGCTCATTAGCAGATTAAATTAGGCCTAGGCTAAAGGCTGCTCTGGACTTGCCCTAACCAAGTTTAAAAGTCTCAAAAGGATCAAACTGATCTGCATGTAACCTGTGTGCCAGACAAAAGCCAACATTCTTTAGGAATTCAACAAAATGCAGCAGAGATGTACAACACACATTGACCAACACCCAGCCAAAAAGGAAAAACACCACGCAGGCAGGAAGGAGGATGTGGACACCAGAAGAAAAGCTCATCAGCAGAAAAAGCCCAAGAGATGACCGACGACGGGAGGCGCAAGGAAGGACCTTAAAACAGCTGTTACAAAGAGCATTCAAGGTCTTAAAGGAAAATATGAACACAAGGAAGATAGAAATGGTATATATCAGATCCATATCAAACTTCTACAGATGAAACTAGAGTATCTAAAACAAAAGGTACACTGGACAGTTGCCATTAATAGCAGACCGACAACCACAGAAGAAAAGATCTATAAACCTAAAAGATACAGCAACAGTAATAATGCAAAATGAAAGACAGGGGGGAAAAAACCCAACCACATTGCTGGTGGGGAGAGGAGGGTGAAGAACAAAGCCTCGTGACTGAGATGACAGCAGGCAATTTAATCCCTTTAACCTATGAAAGATTAGTGTCCAGGAGAGGAGAAACAGAAAAATGATTTGAGGACTAGGAGCACATAGTATGTTTTCAAATATTCCTTGGCATATTTAAAATGGGCTATAAAAATACTCTTAAAATTATGAAAACATATCATTTATGTAAATGTGAAAATTACCAGAACAATGTGGTAATACACAACAACCAAAAAAAGATTTTAAGTTTTAAAAGACTTGGATTTTAAAATTTAAAACTTCAAAAGAGTTCGGAAGTCTAAGCTCCATATCTTAATACTTACATGACTTGGGAAAATCACAACCCATCTGATTCTTGCGGTGTTTCTGTCTATAAAATAAGGCCGACATCTGTCCTATCCACTGCATACCATTATCAAGAGCTCCAAATGAGATTACAAGCATTCCATAAACTAAATGTTAGTCCACAACTTAACTCAGAGTAATTCAGGTTTTTACAAGCAAGTGTATCTGGTGAGTCCTCTGACATTTATACCTAGTTCCACATCCCCCCTATTGTGAGAGAAGAAAAGTTTTTCAGAATACATTATTTTTTAAGAAACAAAACTCTCAAGTCACCTTTTCTATACGCCAAAAAATCATGCTATTTATTAATTAACCCATATAGTGAGTGCTCAGTAAATATTTCACAAATAAATAAGGTATAAAACAATCTACACTGGTTCCCTTCTTTTAACCTTAGGGACAGATAAACCCAAACAGAAGCTGGGGAAAACAATTTCAGGAAGACTCCCCAGGTGAAAGTCCTACACCAAAATGACTAAATTTCTCCTATCCCCTTGCTTTTAACTCTTGATATTAAAATAATGGACTTCCCCTGATGGCTCACATGGTAAAGAATCTGCCCGCAATGCAGGAGACCTGGTTTGATCCCTGGGTTGTGAAGATCCCCTGGAGAAGGGAATGGCTACCCACTCCAGTACTCTTACCTGGAGAATCCATGGACTGAGGAGCCTGGTGGACTACAGTCCATGGGGTTGCAAAGAGCCAGACATTACTGACTAACACAGTACTTTAAGATGATACAAAAGGAAACAATGACTATTGCCACATAAGCAGATACTATTGACTCAACAACTGATTGAACCATATGAAGCTGCTTCTTATAAATCAAATATGATTGGTTCAGTTCAGTCACTCAGTTATGTCCAACTCTGTGACCCCATGGACTGCAGCACGCTAGGCCTCCCTGTCCATCACTAACTCCCAGAGCTCGCTCAAACTCATGTCCATCGAGTCAGTGATGCCATCCAACCATCTCATCCTCTGTCGTCCCCTTCTCCTGCCTTCAATCTTTCCCAGCATCGCGGTTTTTTCCAATGAGTCAGTTCTCAAGATCTTTTCCAATGAGTCAGTTCTTTGCATCAGGTGGCCAAAGTATTGGAGCTTCAGCATCAGTCCTTCCAATGAATATTCAGGACTGATTTCCTTTAGGACAGATGGGTTTGATCTCAAACATTAGTAATTCTTATGGTTCAATCTGCTAGTAAAAACAAGCCAGAAAACAGTGCTTAAAGGAGAGCTGGTAGTGGGGAGGGACAGAGGGCTGTGCAAAGGGAAAGATAACGAGCAACAGTCTGGGGCTGAAATGACTCAAACCACTGAATATAAAATCTTTGTCAACAAACAATACTTACATGAAAAGCCTGTCAACTCAACAGCTGTACCCTGGTACCCTCTGGAAGCCATGAACTACTCGGCGGGGCAGGGGTAGCAAACAGTAGGCTGTCACGTAGGGAGCTAGTGGGAAGCAGAGCTGGAGAAGGAGAAGCAACCTGAGGCCACATTTATTTCCTAAAGAGGATGGAACCATATCCCTCTCCTGACTTCTGCTTTCACTGCTAATGTCTCCTGCATCAGATAATATTTTCAAGTTGAAAACCAATAGACAACCTTATAAATTCTTGAAACTTCTCATAATGATTTAAAAAAAGAAAACCAGCAATTCTACACACTAAACATTTTTATCTATACACATCGTCACGTCTTAATCTAGCAAATAAGTTTTAAAAAGATTGTGGAATTCTAGCTATTTCGAAACTATTCATAACTAACTCTACTACCTAATAACATCAGAAAGAAGGTTTACATACTGAAAATACCTTGTGCTGTTTTTAATGTATGAGTAACTTATGTATTTATACTTTAATATAGACTGTTTCACAGGCCAGCGAATGTTCCCACCTTAGCAATTTTATAAGTCCTTACATTTTACTTTCCCTCTGAAAAGTTGTCAACTTTCAGGAAAATTTATGTGATTTTCATATTTACCTGTTTTACAAAGGGCAAAAAGATAAGTATCAATGCCTTCTGTTTCTCAGCTGATAAAAGAGCTATTTAGTCATTCCAATCTGCAGAGTAAGGATGTTTCAAGCAGTACTGTCTTAGGAATAGAATGTTTTTTTCCCTTCTCACATCAGAGAACAAAGATTTCCTTTATCTTGATGGGCAGTATATCCCAAATTTAGGCATCATTTAGGCCTAGAAAATGAAAGAACACTTGGTAGAACTGAATTCCTTCACCCAAGGAATTCACTCCTTTACCTCCACAACCTCAAATTGTATTTTAAATACCTGGTAAAGACTCCATAAGTTTTTGACCTTACTGCTCTTCAGGTAAGTTCAACTACAGCCTTTGTGAAGAAGTCTTGGATGGATTATATAAAAGGTATGGCTCATTAAAGTTCACATTTCTCTTAAGACAGTGAATATATAGCCATATCTTGAAGGGTGTCATCTGCAACAACAAAGGACCACTGATGAGCAAGTACAATTTGATGAATATTTCAAATTTTTTTTTCATTCTCATCATAACCCTGTGGAAGTAGGTTTTATACCTTAACTTTACAGATAAGAAAAGTGAAGGTTGAAGAGAAATCTGTCCAAAGTCACAGTAGGTGGCAGGTGAGCGAGGACTTGAATCCGGACTGTAGTTTCAGAACCCATTCTTTTCCCACTCACTCCACAGCTTCTCCTATGAAGAGCGCCACATGATAAAAGGGCCTTGACAGACTATTTCATGTGCAGCAGGTATGCTCAGTAGATGGCCATTAATTAACAACTGGCGGACTCTATGCCTGATTAAAACTCTCCATTACATCCCCTTTTCCTTCTCAAAGTTTTTATTGACTTCGTGTTGTTTATCACATTACAGAGCTGATTTGGCTGGCGTGGGAACTGGAAGTTCTGTAAGTGACTTTCTAAGTTAAATTACAAATGAAACCTTTCTAGACATCAGAGCATTTTCTTTAAACATGATTTTTAAAATCTTTTTTTGTAATTCTGCATTTGAATTGATTTA
Source organism: Neotragus pygmaeus (assembly GCA_006410875.1). Classification (NCBI taxonomy): domain Eukaryota; kingdom Metazoa; phylum Chordata; class Mammalia; order Artiodactyla; family Bovidae; genus Neotragus; species Neotragus pygmaeus. Next base: position 1,166,695 of record SJYV01021317.1, read on the forward strand.
TAACATACATACATTCCCCTGGTTAATTTCTCTCACATATTTCACTTCACTGTTTATCTTACGATTTAAACTATGCATCACATATGTTTTTTGTTTTTAAAGGAACACAAAGAATTTGTTCTATTTCACAAGGATATAGATCCAGTATCCATTTTCACTATGATTCTCCCTACATACAGTTATAATGTTATTCAATCCTTCAACAGAATTTATAGGTTACTGTAAGCACCATGCAACTGATCTAATTTTCTAACTTCAGTATAAATGCCTGGTTCTCTTAATTCACTGTTTTTAGATTCCAGTCCACACTTCTTGTTCTCCACACTCTATTTTAATGCAGATACAAGGGTAAGTACTGGCACAGTTCTGAGGACCATCACTTGAGATTCTTTTTAAGTTTTAAATATATCTAACTCAACCAAATAAAGATGAGTCACTTACTGACTCCCAGTTTTATGAGTTCAGCTCCTCTCACTCTGAAGGAGCTATTGTACCCCTGACAACTCATAAATTCAGCATGAGGAAGATGACATCCATCCATTAACCAGATCGGCAGGCACTTTAAGGCGGCTAAATTAAGAATTTCATGATACGAACAACCAATTTAAGAATGAGACGCACTGACAGGCTTTATATGGATTCTCCCAACCCTTTTCTCCACCATATGCTCATAGAATTTATTTATTCTTCTCTTATGGTACTTACTACTTTATAACTTGCATTATGGTCTTAATAAAGATATCTTTTACTTCTTCCAGGCTGGTGTTGCCCAATAGGAATATAATGGAAACCACATATGTTATGTCTTCTAGAAGTCACATTGAAAATTAAAAAGTGAAACTGGCTTTAATAAAGTTTTTAACTCAGTATACCCAGAATGTTCTCATGTGAACAGCAATCAATGTAAAACGAGAGGAGACTCCCCTGGTGGCCCAGTGGTTAGGACTCCGCGTTTTCACTGCTGAGGGCGGGGGTTTGACCCCGGGTGTGGAAACTATGATCCCCCAGGGTGTGCAGCATGTGCCCCCACAAAAACTGAAACAGTTTATTTTCCTATGTGTGCAAAGTCTTCAAAATCAAGTGTGTGTTTTACACTGACAGCACATCTCAACTCAGACTACTCCGATTTCAACTGCTCGGTAGCTACATTTAGCTGGTGACTACCATGCTGGAATACCCAGGGAAGGCGGAGGGGTATGAGCCAGTTTACAGTTGGACAAGACTTGCTTTCAAGTCTTAATTTCACTATTTACCAGCCCAGAGGCAGCTCCCTCATTAAAAAAAATAGTAATCATTGAAATAATACTAATGATACATTTTTCATAAGATTAAATGAGATGCATAACATAGAACAAGGCAAAGAAAAATCCCTCGATAAATGCTACTATTATCATATATTTGTAGCCTTTAACACTAAGCTCAGTGAGTTGCACATAGTATGCATTCAATAAATGTTTGCTGAAGAAAGAGAAATTACTTTGCATGACATTATACAAGTCATCCTAAAGGCTTCTCTTTAAAATACATTTCTCATATAAGCAGAAGTTTTCTGGGCAGATTGTTGCTGATGAAATTTGTTTTGAACACATTAGAAGAAATGTACAAAGAGAATGAACCACCTCATCTCTTGGACTGTTCTTTATTTTCTTCCAAAGAACAATGAATTATTAAGCACCTATTTATGGGAAAGCATTCTTATCAAGAGACTTCTTAAAAACTTCATTGCATAAGTGACAGTGCTATTTTACAAGTAACTCAATTGTCTGCAGGAATATTTTATCTCAGATTGGGATAAAAACATACCCTATTTCTGGGCTTTACTTGAAGAACAGTGGTGCAAGCAAGACCCTTTATAATCTGGACTCAAAAAATTCTCAAACTCTCTACTTGAGTCAGTACAGTCCCTTTAATATCTCAAAGCATCTTTCCTTTTTACCCGTGCTTATGACTCCCTTACACATGTCTCATATTCCTACAGATGACAGAATCACAGAGTACCAAAGCTGAAAGGATCTTAAGTGATAACCCAGTCTTCCAAAGCATATGTGGTAAACAAGATGATTTCAAGTGGTATGTGTTATTATGGCTTACTTTAATGGTCACATATTTTGTTTAATGTAAAAAAAGAAAAATATAACTAGCACATCAAATTCAAGGACCCATGTAGGAAGTTCCCTGGTGAACTAGCGATTAGAATTTGGCGCTTTCACTATCATGGCCCAAGTTCCCACTGGTTGGGGAACTGAGATCCTGCAAGCCATGTGGTGGGACAAAAAATAAAATAAAATTGGAAGAAAAAAAAAAAAGGAACTTATGTATATGTTCACTTACAACAGGGTTAAACTGTCCCTCAGTTCAGTTCAGTAGCTCAGTTGTGTCCAACTCTTTGCAATCCCATGGGACTGCAGCACACCAGGCCTCCCTGTCCATCACCAACTCCCGGAGTTCACTCAGACTCACGTCCATCAAGCCCGTGATGCCATCCAGCCATCTCATCCTCTGTTGTCCCCTTCTCCTCCTGCCCCAATCCCTCCCAGCATCAGAGTCTTTTCCAATGAGTCAACTCGTCGCATGAGGTGGCCAAAGTACTGGAGTTTCAGCTTCAGCATCAGTCCTTCTAATGAACACCCAGGACTGATCTCCTTCAGAATGGACTGGTTGGATCTCCTTGCAGTCCAAGGGACTCCCTCAAGTCCAAGGGACTTTTGAACCACAGTTCAAAAGCATCCATTCTTCGGTGCTCAGCTTTCTTCACAGTCCAACTCTCATATCCATACATGACCACTGGAAAAACCATAGCCTTGACTAGATGGACCTTTGTTAGCCAAGTAATGTCTCTGCTTTTGAATATGCTATCTAGGTTGGTCATAACTTTCCTTCCAAGGAGTAAGCGTCTTTTAATTTCATGGCCGCAGTCACCATCTGCAGTGATTTTGGAGCACCCCCAAAATAAAGTCTGACACTGTTTCCACTGTTTCCCCACCTATTTCCCATGAAGAGATGGGACTGGATGCCATGATCTTCNTTTAAGGAACTACATGTACCAGTATATGTGGAGTATTGAGTGTAGAGGGAGGGAGAGATATGTAGGGCCAGATCATTCAAGGTCTTTTAGGATATTTTTATAATTGGAGTATGAATATATATTTAAAGGAATGGGAATATACTGAAAGATTTTAAGCAGGAGGTTATATGATGAGAATTGCATTTTGAAAAAATATAGAGAGATGAGATTAGAGAGAGGCAAAATAAGTAGAGGTGGAAACCAATTAGCAAGCTATTGCTGTGGTACTGAAAAGAGATGATGCTTCTGTGGGACTAGGGAGTAGCATTGGGAATAGACAGAAATAAGCATAGTCAAGAGAATTAGGGAATAAACTTGGATATGAAGATGGAGGAGAGGGAGATAAAAGAATGACTTCCACATTTCCAGCCCATGCAACCAAATGATGGTCATACATTTACTGATTTGGGAAATGTTAAAAAAAAATTACCTCATTTGAGAGAGATGACAAATTAGGTTTTAAATATGTCAAATCTAGGTGTCTTTGTAGAAACTAGGGCAAGAATTTTAAGTAGGCACTCTGATATATAGGAAATATATAGGAATGTAACTCAGAATTCTGGGCTTGAGTTAAAAAATTGGGGATCATTAACAGTGCAGATGACAATAGGAGGCAGGAGCTTAGATGAAATTGCCTAGTGAGATATTTCACCCCTTCCCAATTTAGCTTCAGTGTATGAAGTAATACACACCCCCACCTTTACTTTTAATCTCCGAGTTTACTTTTTAACCCACTGCAATCTGACTCGTGCCCTCTCCTCTATGAAGCTACTCTTGCCAAGGTCACCAGTGATTCTCAATGCTAAACACAATGGATGATTGTCAACCTTTACCTTATTTGATCTCTTTGTAGCATTTGAAGCTGTTAACAAGCCCTCCTTGAAACTTTTTCTTCTTTTGGATTCTGTTAATCCATTACTTTTGGATTTTCTCTCACCTCTTTAATCACTTTAAAAGTCCCTTTTATGGACTTTCTACCTGGTATTTCCCAGGGCTTTCTTCTCATTTTGCTATACGGGAGGAATGGAAAATACAAATATTTACAGGAACAAGGACATGAAAATGACTGAAGGACTACTTTCATATTAAACTCGTTGCCTATAAAACCCTTACTTGCATGGCAATCCCTTTGTTTATATATAAACAGCAATATTCTTTACTCCCACAAACAACCATAGGAGCCCAATATAGACAGATCTTTCCATTTTTCAATAGAGGTGGACAATATTGATCTTGTATGTGAAATACTCAATTTTCTTCAAATTATGATGACTGATTCAATTCCATTTCTTTTTTACACACTATTCTGGATTGGAAAGAAATGTTGAAAGACCTCATGTAACTGTTGGCTGCCAGTTTGCCATCTCTCCTTGAGCCATGGTATTCGTTCTTATGGTTCTAATAAGCCCTGCTTCTCAGATCTGGAAAAGCACTTCATCCATCTTCCTAATAAACATCTGCCTTTGGCTATTCCAGAAACCTCTCAGACATAGCATCTCTATTTCCCTCTGAATCAATTTCTAATATGTTCAGTCCCAAACCAGATTACTCTGGTTTTGTGTACCCAAACCAGATTACTCTGCCCCTCATCAACATTAATCACTCCCTTATAACTGTTGAAGGAGCTGTCTTTAATGTCTTTCAAATAACTCTCCTCACCTTTTCTTTCTACCCCTAATGGCACTATTTTCATTTAGGCTTTTATTATCTCTTGCCTATATTACTACAATAAGAGCAGTGGCAAGCAGTATAACATAATGATAAGGAACATGGACTTGAGACAGACTGCTTACTTCCACCAGTTACTAACTATGTGGCTTAGGATGAACTATTTAACTTTTCTGAAGCTCAGTTTCCTTATCTAAAAAATGGAGATAATTTTAGTATCTAACTTACAGGGTTTTCATGAGAATTAAATGAGTAAATAAATGTTAAACACTTAGAACAGTGACGAGTTTGCTATTATTACTATTATTAGTGGATTGTGTCCTTCATCTGGGCCACATACTACCCACTTTTATCATTATACTTGTTACCTTACATTGCAAATTTTGTATATGATACTCTCCCCAACTAGACTGTTAGCTCCTTGAAAGTTTAGACTACGTCTAATTCATCTGGATCCCCAATACCTGGCACAATGCCAGTCACAAGTAGGTGTTCAGTCTCTCTCTCTCTCTCTCTCTCTCTCTCTCTCTCTCTATATATATATATATATATATATATATATATACCACACCATGCAGCCTGTGGGATCTTAGTTCCTTGACCAGGGGTCAAACTTGTGCTCCTTGAAGTGGAATTACACAGTTTTAACCACTGGATCACTAGAGAAGTCACTCAACCAGTATTTTTTTGACTAAAAGAAACCTATCTGAGCCTCAATTTCCTTCTCCATTAAACAGGGATTTGAATTACTTCTTCACAGGATTTTTGGAGGGATCAAATGGCAGGACAGATGTAAAAGAACTTGGAAACTGAGGAACTAACAAACTGTAAGGACTTCATAGTATCAATCATAGTGGGTCCACTTTGGAATTTTCAGGGCTGGTTTGTGCCTGTTTTCACTTTGGGGAACTAGTTGGAGACCCTGCTCGAGGTCTCGGCTCATACTTTCTTCTGCTGAATTACGAGAAGCAAGGGTTCCTCTGACAAATTTTCAGTTGAACAAAAAATGCATATAGTCATATCAATCTGTGAGCTCAGAAACTTCAGCTTTGCTTCTCACAGAACTGAGATTCTAAGGCCTCACTACTCCCTCCCCAAAGGAACTTACAGTCTTCATTAATTTCAGGAATCTTTCTGAACCTGTCATGACCTATAGACTTCACAAAGAGCTGGTCTCTGCTGCCAGTAAGTATTTATGTTACTTAGTTGGTTGTGTTTTCCTGGCTTCTAACTAATATTTACAACAATAAGCCTAGAAGACTGCTTGAGGGAAAGTAAGGGAAAAAACAAACATACTTAAAGGTTTTGTCCACTGTCAAATGAGGATATTCTTACTTGCTAACTCATGTGCTGTATTAATTTTCATAAATCAGTGTTAGTTGAGTAAATTGGAGAAAACTGGCTAACTTGAGGGAAGCAAAAGTTCTGAGGACTTGATTGATTGTGCCTTATATCAGAACAAGCATATTGGCTCACATTGCCAGGAAACAGCAAAATGGTTCCATTACAGTTATTGTTTCAGCTTTTTTTCAACACCTTACCATTTCAAATGCTTTTCAATTGTGTTGTGAATTATTACTCTTAATTTTTTAGTGCTAGCATCACAAGGTTTAGATTATGAGACCAATGGTGAGACTGGAGGAGTACGTAGGAAATAAGGTATATAAAATCACTCAAAAAGTCAGCAGCTGAAGAAGCATTAAAAGCTTTGGCTGAGGCCACTGTATGAGTATCCCTTCCTACCTCCATGTGACTCTTCTGCATTGTGCCTTGTATGGTATTGAGGAAAAAGATGCAGGGGATTTGTCCTCATAATGAATCTTTGTTGAGGCAAGAGAGCCTTGATTTTTGCTCTGAGCTCTCTCAGTAATTTTCATAGGAACTCAGAGGCAGCAGCACACCTCCCAGTTCCACAAGGAAATTTGCTGGGCAAGCATTTCCAGCTGGAAGTTTACATGTGGAACTTTAAGAGCAACCTGCTGTATCTAGAATTCTGACTTGTTCTGATACAGTCTTCTCTTCTCTCTTGTATATTATTCTTCTTTCTAGACTAATTTATTTGTTTTTAATCTATGTTTTTATCTTTTAGTCAGTCTCTCTCTTCCCCCTTCAGTGTCTTTGTTTCTTGATCTCTTTCTGTCATTTTGTCCCTGTGTCTGTATATCTCTCTCTTTTCATCTCGCAGACTCTCTATGTGTCTCTGATTATCTCTGCATGTACACATGCATGGGTGTGTGTGTGTGTGTGTGTGTGTGTGTGTCTGTGCATGAGAACTTGCTTAATCCAGTTGCCCAGAAGGCAAAACTATCTCTCTGTTCTCTCTCAGAGTCTGACAACCTGGATTATCGATTGGGAGCTATTCACTCCCTGGTATATAAGCTACCAGAAAAGAACCGAGAGATGTTGGAACTTCTTATAAGACACTTGGTCAAGTAAGTAACTTCTAGGTTTTCAGGAAGAATTCCTGTTAGAACAATGACCCACATGATAGCACTGCAGATAAACTTTCTTTAAGCTCATTAAGTCCCAACCCCCAATTGCTTCATCCTAGGCAATCTGAGTGCTCTGTGAGAAACATGATTTTGCCTTTACCCTTGTGTGTGTCTTATCTGGGTCATTGCGCATCTTGGGGTTTTCTCAGTTTAGGGATTAATACCAGATAGAATGGGTAAAACACAAGCTTTGCTGTCAGATAAATTTGGTTTCAAATACCAGCTCTACCCTTTAGTTTTATAATCTTAGGAAAAGTTCTCTTGACCTCTGTTTGCTGCTGCTGCTGCTAATAAGTCACTTCAGTCGTGTCCGACTCTGTGCCACCCCATAGATGGCAGCCCACCAGGCTTCCCCATCCCTGGGATTCTCCAGGCAAGAATACTGGAGTGGGTTGCCATTTCTTTTTCCAGTGCATGAAAGTGAAAAATTAAAGTGAAGTCACTCAGTCATGTCCGACCCTCAGCGACCCCGTGGACTGCAGCCTTCCAGGCTCCTCCGTCCATGGGATTTTCCAGGCAAGAGTACTGGAGTGGGGTGCCATTGCCTTCTCTGAACCTCTGTCTGGCCATCTTTAAAATAAGAGTAGTATTGCTTGCCCCTTAAGACTGTTGTGTGGATTTGAATGAACACAGGTAAAGTGCTTGGGAAATAGGAAGTTCTCAAGACATGGGAGTCATGATTATAGTCACCTTCTTTGCTTGGGTATGGCAGGTAGGAAGAGAGCAGCATTTCAGAATAGATCTGGTGATAGGCTCTAAGTTGGGTGGGTATAAGGGGCATGTATGNTATTTCTCCCGGCAATCTTGATTCCAGCTTGTGCTTCATCCAGCCCAGCATTTCTCATGATGTACTCTGCATAGAAGTTAAATAAGCAGAGTGACAATATACAGCCTTGACGTACTCCTTTTCCTATTTGGAACCAGTCTGTTGTTCCTACTTAAGGGTAAAAAAAAAAGTGGTGATATGATTTTTAAGCCAAGAGTAGCAGAGCTGGGCTCCATCCAAGTCTAAATCCTAGTTCTGTGCTCTTTTCATTGCTCTAAAGGATTCACTGCCCATGTAACATGCAGTGATGAACACTCTCTTATACAACTGTTTCCTGATCACTATCCCATTTATCAAACCAACTGTAAGCAATGCTGGTATCGTAAAATACTAGTTCTCTTCCTTAAAATACAAGTTCTCTTCTACTATGGTAAGTGCATAACCGATCAATAACACCTTGATTGTGGTTAGACTGCTTCCAACCACTGAGAGTCAGCACAGGAGGCAATTCCATGTTGGCTCAAACAAAATAATCATAATATATCCTAAAGTCAAACAATGTTTGGACTAATTGCTGTTTGCATTATTCATTTCACTATTTTCACCCATGAATGAACAAGATGGTACGCACATAAATTCTACAAACTATAAAATACATACAAGGCAGAATACACAGAAAACAACTCATACAGATAAAATAAAAGGGATCTTGAAAACTTAATTGTAAACATGAGGCAACTGAAAATCAGTGGTAAGATGACTGGCTCTCCCTGGCAGCTCAGTGGTAAAGAACTCGCCTGCCAATGCAGGAGACGCAGGAGACATGGGTTCAATCACTGGGTCAGCAAGATCCCCTGGAGAAGAGAAAGGCAACCCACCCCAGTATTCTTGCCCAGGAAATCCCACAGACAAAGGAGCCTGGTAGGCTATAGTCTATAGGGGTTGCAGAGTCGGACACGACTGCTGAGCACGCACATACTTCCAAGCCCAGTCCAAGCTTGAAAAACTCTAGTGCAGTCCTCTTACCTTCTCTTTTCCCATCTGATGGCTGGATGCAGTAATCATCCAGAACCTAGAGGAGGGACCCGGGAGAGAAGAGAGAGAAGAGGCCTGGTACATGAGTCACTACAGAAAGAGCATAAAGTGTTGCTGCATGAATGGAATGGAGAAACAGTCCTCCAATTAGTTAACAGCAGTGCCAGCTCTAGTCCTAATTTACACTTGGTGGTGTTCCATTGATTCAATACAAATAGTAGGGGGATACATCTAAATTCTTCCATTACACTTGTACAAGTTGTGCTTAAGGTAACACGGAATCTGAAAATCTTTTCATGAAGCAGAAACTCGGAATGGACTCAGATTAGTAATTAAATTAGCTTTGTCTAATGATGTCGGTCTGTCCACCTGAGAAATCTATACAATACTGCAATGCTAAGATGCTGCTGCTACCCAACTGTTCCTGGTATTGAGGAAAAGAGAATTCTAACTCCAGGCTACTCTTCTCACTTTGTATCCATTTATGAACCCCCGGCATTCTCAATAGCCATATGCTAATTTTCCTAGCTGCAATCATCCATGGAGGATTAGAAAGCATACAATCTTTGAAGTCAGAGACAATTTTCTGAATACAAGCCTTACCACTTAGGTGAGGATATAACACTGGACAAGTTACTTCATCTCTCTGAGTCTGCTTCTCAACTAAGATAATAAGATAACACTATTCACCTCACAGGATAAATAATACAGATACTGTGGCCTACTATCTTAGGATACAGTTAAGAGAAAGACTATGAATAGAAAAAGAAAATGTTCACCTATGAGTCAAAGCAGGTTTACGGTTTGTAATGTAATTCCTCTTCAATATATATTATTGAAAGTGAAAGTGAAGTCACTCAGTTGTGTCTGATTCTTTGCGACCCCATAGACTGTAGTCTACCAGGCTCCTCTGTCCATGGGATTTTCCAGGCAACAGTATTGGAGTGGATTGCCATTTCCTTCTCCAGTATATATTATAGTCCATCTTAAATAAATATTTACAAAGCATTCACTCTGTGTATAGAAAGTGGTCAAAATGTATAACTTGAAACTGATATATCAAAAGAAGGTACCAAGAAATTCAGAAGAAATACTCATAACGATTTTATTTTGGCTGAGCTGTGCGGCATAGTTCTCAAGCCAGGAATCAAACTTGTGCCCCCTGCATTAGGAGTAGGGAGTCTTGGCCACTGGACAGGCAGGGAAGCCACCATAATACTTCTAAATGCTAAAAAATAACAATCAGATTCTGGTTTTATCTTGTTTTAAGTCCTTATCAGAGACTTACACTGAAGTATTTATAAATGAAATGACATAGTGTCTGGGACTTGCTTTAAAATACGCCATTCCCCCAAGCCCTGTAATTAAACGAAGTGGAGACAGTTTAACCTGGGGGATATGTATGGGGCAGGGAATCATCAAACCATTCTCACTACTTCTGTTCATGTATTAGAAAGCTTTTGTTTCTTTTTAAAAAATCTAACAACAAAAACTATGCACATCACTAATAAACTTCTAAAGAATCAACATCTCCATGTGAAACTTCTGTCATTTCAGCCAAAAATATATAAAGTATTTTAAAATTACTCTCAACATAAAGCATGTCTTCTTTACAAACTTTAAACTAGACAACAGTACCTTCTCTTTCTTTGGTATTACTTTTCCTCTAACTGCCAGAACAGCCCAGGGTGTATTTTTCCTTTTACTTATACTAGAAAGTATATGTATGTGAACTAGTTATATGTTTTCTTAACTAGAACTACTGCTAACTACATATAGAGATACACACATAACCAGGACTACTATTCCATCATTACTGCTAATATACCCACTATGTAACAGCAGCCCCATTGGGTATACTTGATCTTTTAAAAGGCATGACTCATCTGAGAGGGTTAAAATAAAGAAAGAAAAATCCCCCACAACATGTATCTTCAAAATAGTAACCAAAAAAACAGAAAAGCTGTGAACTAATCTTAGTCTATATGCTGTTTAACTTATAGTTTACACATAAAATTTTAATTTGCTGGCATTAGACAAACTGTAAGTATCCACTGAAATTATTTAAAGGTAACTATCAGTTCAGTTCAGTCGCTCAGTCGTGTCCGACTCTTTGCAACCCCATGAATCGCAGCATGCTAGGCCTCCCTGTCCATCACCAACTCCTGCAATTCACCCCAACTCATGTGCATTGAGTTGGTGATGCCATCCATAAATACCTTCAAATAGATTCTGTAAGTGAATTAATACATAACTTTGAACACTAAAGGGAACCTTAAAATATTTGAACTTAAGACTTAACCTAACACCATATACTCGTGCTACTTCAAAATAAAAATGTGGTTTACCACACTACCATTTAAATAGTCATATGTTTTGCATTTTCGAAATACTAACAGCAAGAACACAGAGAACAATCTTCCCCCAAATAAGTATCCAAAGGAATAAAGAAGCACAAACGTCTGCGTTCCTATCAAACAGTCCTACATACCGAAAAGCACGTAAGCAACACGTTCCATACTTCCACTTCAAATGTGCCTAGCCAGTTCCCCTTCTTATATGCTTTCAAACGCATAAAGTAGATTGAACTAATTCTCTAAGTGGAGTAAAATTTCTTTTTACTGTCTTTAAAGGAAAAAAAAAAGTAGTTTAAAACTAGCTCCACCTCTTAAAGAATATATATAGTTGTTCATGGTACTATTCTTTCAATTTTTATGTATATAAAATAGAAAAAAAAACAAAACTGGAAATTTGAAAAAAACCCTTGCCCTCCAAAAGCCCTCTCCTTCAATTCACATGACATCTTTTCTTCCATAAAACAGACTCCATTAGTTTACTTCTCCTTCAGTCAGTCAACACTATTTACTGAGTCTAGGCACTGAATTAGGTACTCTGGAAAGCTACAAAAGAAGTACAGGACCTAGTAACTACCTTCAAAGAGTTTAAATAACATCCCCAGAAAGGAAGGAAAATGTAGTTACCGAAACAATGTCCCTGCTGAGAGTCTTACACTCAAAGGTGGAACTACAGGAACTACACTTTCAGGCCAGGTTTTTTACAGTAAATAATGCAAGAAATACAGTATCTAGCTAACTAAACCAACTCCAAAAGTGCTCAAATCTGTTATTTATGGATTATATATGCTGCTACACACTTCTACAAGCATGACAAAGGAACACTGCTCCTGTGAGTGACAGAATCCACATGTCCCTAATACATGCCAAGAAAGATGTATTCCTAGAAAGGGCCCCTTTCCCTAATAACATCCTGTTTCTGCCACAAACTACTCACCAAATGTTTGGTCTTCAACATGACGATCCTAGTTTGAGAAAACAGCATGTATTTTATATCCTCAAAGGCCAAACAGAAAATTTCAAGAAGCTTGACACAGTTAAGAATCTTAGTTGTACCGCCTAGAGGAGTAGGTGAAGAATAAAGAACAAGGGATTCTTTTTCTAATTTTCAAATTGTAGATAAGTCATCTAAGGCTCCACATTTCTGGTGGCTCTAGAAATTTCCTTTCTCTCTGTCCCCTGAGCATGTATATCTTTTCCTCTTGTGAATTACTCTGTATGGACTACCAGAGCAAATATCACAGTGGGATGAAGGGGGAAAAAACTGCCAAGACTAGCCTTTTTCTACAAACCAATGGTCTTCCTGTGACCATGAACATCTTAGGTAATTCTGACAACAATTTTCCAAATAAAACTGTATCAAGCAGTGGTTTCATTCTACTTGTCAACTTTTGGGCCTTTGTTTAAACGTTGGAAAAAAAGTGTCCCTACCAGATGTGCTCCCAAACTTTGATAACTGTCAAAAATGCACTTAACGTCCGCAGCATTAAATCTAGAGAATTCTGTGTTACTAAACTGAATGGCATCAAATAACATCAAACCAAGACGGCATTAAGAGGTACAGACGGGCAAAAAGATCAGAAAGCAAAGACCTTACAGCCCAGCTTCAAACGCTGCCTCAACTTTTCAAGCTTTGGGACCACTTGGGATTCATTACAAATTGACCAAAAGACGTGAAGGAAAAAGAAAAAGAGCACATATTAGTTTCAGCAGCTGGTAAATAACAGGAATTTTTGAATTACACAAGAATAGGGTAAAGAGTAAATCTGGATGCGGACTACAATACACATCAGAACAGAACCCGAGCTGTCTAAACATTATCTACTGCCAATAAACAGCAGGGCATTCTTTACCAGCTGAAGTACGCCAACCATTTTTCACGTTTTAAAGAGCTGCTACAAATTACCCAAATCGAAAAGGGGGGCAAAATCCTACACAGGTCTTCACCGAGGAGCCACCGCGCTTAGAGCATCACACAAAAGACCGGAGCAAACACAGACTCGCTTTGGGCCCCAGCCGACGGCGGCCGGGAGCCGGGAGGGGCGTCCCAGACCCCCGCCCGCGAGCGAGTAAGGGCTGGGGGTGGGGTCCCCTCCCCGGAGCGCGCCGGGGAGCGGACGGCCAAGCAAAGGAAGCGAGAGGCGCGGCCGCGGCGTCAGCGGCTGCCCAGGCCGCCCGGCGTCCGCCGCGGCCAGGCCTGCACGCCCGGCGCCTCACCTCTCGCACGTCCTGCAGGCACTCCAGCACCGCCAGGTTGTTGCTCCAGGTGTGCTTGGGACACACACGGCTCACGTCCTCCCGGCAGGATTCTTCCTCCGCCAGCTTCCAGCCCCCGCCAGCCCCGCCGGGCCCTGCTCCGCCCCGCCGGACCGGAGACCCGCCCGCAGGGAACGGCGGCTGCTGCTGCTGAGGCTGCTGCTGCTGCGGTTGCTGCTGCTGCGGCTGCTGCTGCAACTGAGATGACTGAGGCAGCAGGAGCTGACCTGGCAGCACGCCGCCTCCCGGCTGCGCTCCGAGGGGAAGAAGGTTGCTCCCCGGGCCCGGGCCCTGGCCGTGGCCGCCCGGGCCCTGGATTTTCTGCGCGCCGTCCGCCGCGAGCAGCAGCAGCGGCAGCGCCGCCGCCAAGCGGAACATCCTCAGTACACGTCCACACGCCGCCATCTTGAGTCCGCGGCGAGCTCGACGTGCCCGCCGGCGCCGCGTATTTAAATGAGGGGGCGGGGCGGGGCGGGGCCAACTGGGTCCCTCCGAACCCCTCCCGCCGCTCTGACCCGCCGCTGGGCGCCGAGCGCGTGAGTCGCCGCGCTCTGAGGGCCGGCGCCCTGGACCTCGGCCGGCGAGAGGGCGACGCTGGGCGTCCCTGGCGCTCCTTCAGATCGCTGGGGAGGTCCGCTTTGCCTAATTTCCTTGGTTGTCCGTCTCCAAAAGAAAAAAAAAGATTGGGATTGCCACAACCAAGATGGCCGGTAAAGTGTGTCACCCGTTCTGTGACTTGAAAGAAAAAACTTTATGTGTAGAGGTGAGCCTTACACGGTAAAGTGTATTCCGATATCTAAGAACCTCTTCTTGCACTTCTCCCTCATCTGCCTCAGAAGCTTCTCTTACCCAGAGAGGAAGGCAGCGCTGAATCAGGGTTAGGAGCATTGGTTCCAGAAGAAAGAGCCTGTTATTCTAGCTCTTGGCAGACTAGACAAATCTTTTAAGTTCTCTGAGCCTCCTCGTCTGAGAAGGCAGAGGAGGAGATCAAATGTAAAGTATAATTGTGAAGATTAGAAATAAAGTGGCTGGCCCACAACATGGGATTCAAAAAGTTATAACCAATATTATGAATAAACCGGGAAACTCTTTGTATCTGAGCCAGATTTTAAACCCACATTTCAAGGAGGAAATAGCAAAACATGCTGAGGCCTCAGGTTAAGTTTGTGCCTGGTAATTGGCTTGTTGTCCTGCATGCAGCATCTTTAGCAGCACTATGGGTGGGAATGTTGTCTCACTTTTCACTAGTCCCCCTCCTCCACAGGAGAGAGATACCTTCCCAAAGCATCTTCACATCTATTGTGTCATTTGAGCTGTGCATCAGGCCTGAGTTGGGTTCTCACTCAAGTGAAGAACGGCAGAGATGGTAACAGTTCTGCACAGCAGGGTTAAATGTCCTGCCCAGGATGAACTTTGCCAGCCTGGAACCAGAACCCCTGGCTTCTCACTTGGTGCAGTGCACTTTTATCCCACCCTGCCGATATACCGTGGTGGGTAATAAGGGCAGCTTGGGACATGTGATCCCCACTGGTCATCCATGTTCACAAATGCAGCTTCTGCTGTCCTGACCCACAAATGGGCAGTGAAGACCAAGACATAACTAGAACCTGAGAAATTGGGTGGGGTTCACGGACACCATAAGGAACCGCTGAAACTGAGAATATTCTGGGGGTACCAACTGCCCACTGTGGCTGACACAGGCCTCTATTTTTAGAAATGAGGGCATGTCCCTGACATTTCTACCAAAACTTCCTCAAGCTACTGCCATAATGTGGTCCTAAGCATTAGTCACTCAGTTGTGTCTAACTCTTTGCGATTCCATGGACTGTAGCCTACCAAACTCCTCTCCATGAAATTCTCCAGGCAAGAATATTGGAGTGGGTTGTCATTCCCTTCTCCAGAGGATCTTCCTGATCCAGAGATCGAACCCAGGTCTTCTGCATCACAGACTTTACCATTTGAGCTACGAGGGAAGCCCCATGTGGTCCTAAGGCTATGGCTAACTTTGACTAAGATAGTCCAGGGTAGACCAGATAAATGTACATGTTCCTTAACAGATGATGGCACCCCACTCCAGTATTCTTGCCTGGAAATTTCCATGGACAGAGGAGCCTGGTGCGCTGCAGTCCATGGGGTTGCGAAGAGTCGGACACAACAGAGAGACTTCACCTTCACTTTTCACTTTCATGCATTGGAGAAGGAAATGGCAACCCACTCCAGTGTTCTTACCTGGAGAATCCCAGGGACGGGGGAGCCGTCTATGGGGTCGCACAGAGTTGGACACTACTGAAGTGACTTAGCAGCAGCAGCAGCAGCAGCAGCAGCATAGGTAAGTCTCAGGCAGGCTAGAGACCTGAAGTTCTTGAAAAGCCACTAAGGGTCATTACTTTTTTGAGGGAGGTTGGGGGTGGGGAGGGAGGCATGCCATGCCATTTGTGGTATCTTAGTTCCCCAACCAGGGATTGAACCTGGGCCCTCAGCAGTGAAAGCACTGAGTCCTAACGACTGCATAAGAGTCATTAATGTTCAATAATGGGTCTGCATGTACTCAGACAACAAATGAGAGTTTATTTTAAGCCAGTTTAAGGCTAGAAATTGACCATTTGCTAAGAGAAGCCAGCAGTTGCCTGTCTCAGCCTGCACTGAGGAAACCCTGCACCCGGCCACAGATTGCCTCGGGAGATAGGGAGGAGTATATGTGCCTATCTTGAAATCACAGTGACCAAGAAGCAAAATCTGGGAACCTGGCCAGCTCAGGCTGTGTTAGGCAAGTCAGACTTTACAAAAGACACAAACCACAAGCCAGTGGGAAGAGGGTTGACTTAACCTGGGTCTCCTGGACTCTGTTTCTGTAAAAACAGACTATCTTCTACCACAAGCTAGGAACTTATTTTACCCTTTACTGTACTCCTTGTTTCTTGATCCTCACTTCCATAACTCATTCAATAGCTATGTGTTGAGAATTTTAATATGCCACACATTGCTCAAGAACTGGTGTATATGAGAGATAAATAATAAGACAGTGAACAAAGATCAAGACAATTTAAGATACTATAAGTGTTATGATGAAAATAAAACATATGGGATGATGGAGGGAGGAGCTTTTATATATAGGCAACTAATAATCATTGAGCTATGAGTGAATTGGCTTAAATTTATTAAAAACAAAAGAGGGCGGAATCTCAAGATGTCTTAGTCTGTTTAGGCTTCTATAACAAAACATCACACGCTGGGTGGCTTATAAACAATAGAAGTATTTCTCATAGTTTTGGGGGCTAGAAATCTAAGATAAGGGTAGCAGCATGGTCAGGTTTTGGCAAAGGCCCTCTTCTAGATTGCCAACTGCCAACTTCTGTCCTCACATAGTGGAAGGGACTGGGAGCTGTGTGGGTCTCTTTTATAAGAACACTAATCTCATTCATGAGGGTTCTACTCTTATGATCTAAGCACCTCCATCCCTAATACCATCACAGTGGGCATTAGGATTTTAACATATGAATTTAGGGGGGACAGAAACATTTAGACCATAACATGAGTTCTAAAAGCAAAGGTTAATGACAAGTTCAAGACAGGGGAATAAGCATTCAAAATGAAGGCCTATGTGGCTGCATTCAAATGAGGAAAGAGGGGAAAGGATATATGGGGCCATATAGGCCCTGCAGGCCCTACATATACATAAATGGGGAGGATTCTGACCCCAAATATGAGTGAAAATACAAATATGTATTTACAGTGAAATAAAACCATAAAAACTAGATAAAATATATAAAGTATCTTTTGAAGGGTTAGCAAGTAACTAACCCAGTGAGGAAATGAAGGGACTACAATCTGTGAGAGAAGGGAAGTACACAGTGGAATTCCACCCAGATTTTTTTTTTTCAGAGGACTGTCCAAATTGTGGCTCAGAAGAACTGAGCCTATGAAGACAGCAGTAATCTTATTGGACTGAAAATTCACAGTGGCTGGGACTTAAGGGTCAAAATACTGGAGAGAAGAAAACCAAAGAGAAAGAGCCAACAATCTGTGAACAAATTTCTCTCGAGTGGCTAACTGACTCCTAAGCTGTACATGCACATAGTCAGACTCCAACAAACCCAGAAGAAAACAATAACTGAGAGAGCAGTAAATTGAGAGAGACTTCCACACAGTGATCCCTGGCACAGTAGTAAAGAATCTGCTTGCCAGTGCAGGAGCTGCAAGAGATATAAGTTCGATCCATGGGTGGGGAAGATACCCTGGAGAAAGAAATGGCAACCCACTCCAGTATCCTTGCCTGGGAAATCAGAGGAGTCTGGCACGCTGGTCCACGGGGTCACAAAGAGTCAGACATGACTGAGTGCACAGCACAAGCACACAGAGAGCTGGGGAAAGAGAAGCTAGAGCTTGCACCCTACCGTGTGTAGAGGTCTTGGTAAACACCCTTAGCTTTTGTTTTTTTTAACTGGAGTGGGTTGCCATTTCCTTCTCCAGGGGATCTTCCTGACCCAGGGATCAAACCCAGGTCTCCTGCATTGCAGGCAGACACTCTACTGTCTGAGCCACCAGGGCATCACCCTTAGCTTTTAACTGAGGCCTCAGAAGGTTTACACCCTAGAAACAAAGGCCATACTGCAGGAGAAAGGACAACACCGCTAGGATAAGAACTTGCCCTAGAAGAAAAGGCAAAACTACGATACGCCACCTCTAATTAAGCTTAAAACATGTCTCAGTGGGGCCAAGGTGACCCTCCAGTACTCTGACTTTAAGAAGAAAAACTAACCTTTTGGGAGAAAGATTAATACTATCCAGAGCTTCTATAATGTTTAATCTGCATGATCCAACAATGAATCAAAAATCATGAGGCATGCTAAAAACAAAATGAACCCAAACTAAATAACCAAAAAGTCAACAAAAACATGATTTGGATATTGGACTCATCAGATGGGGACTTTAAAATAACTGTGAAGATAAAAAAAGAGAATGGGTAAAAATAGAAAATTTCAGTAAAAAANCCTTTTTTTCTCCAGATCTCCTCCTTTCCCATAGATATTTGCTCATCCCTCCTCACAAATTGAAACTTCGCTGAAGTTTTCCAGATGAACTCTTTCAGTCAAGGGGCGATTCTGACACTGTTCTGACTACCAACACCAGTCTTTTACCTTCTCCCTCCTTCCTATTTGTCGTCCAAGGTATTCTTTCTCCCACTCACAACCTCCCCACCCTGACTCATAGAAAACAAAGGAAGTGCTGTGAGGAAGAAGTGTACAGATGAGCTATGGAAGGACAGGTTTCAATATCCACTGTAAAAGCGGCCTGGTGAGCCCTTTAGGTGCCTGGCTGTCATCGCTTGTCCTTGGGCGGATGCTCTCTGCCCTGATGCCTGCTACTCAGAGCAGGAAGGAGGCACGTGGCTCTACTGCCTAGACTCAGTCACAGGAAGCAGGAGGAAGGGAGGGTTGGAAGGCCGGGGGAGCTCGCGTGTGCTCCTGCAGAGCAGCCAGAGGCGGCAGGAGACCCAGGCTGCTTCCCATTCGTGTGTTCTCGTAGACGATGGGTGCCTTCCCTCAGATAGTTGTGAGTGCTTAGAGGAAGGGAGGACGGCATGGCAACCCACTGCAGTATCTCACCTGGAGAAGCCCACAGCCAGAGGAGCCTGGGGTCACAAAGAGTCGGACGCGACTGAGCAGCTAACACGCACGTAAGGGCCTCTCTTGGTAGCTCAGATGGTAAGGAGTCTGTCTACAATAAAGGAGACCCGGGTTCCATCCAGGCAGATCCCCTGGAGGAGGGAATGGCTACCCACTCCAGTGTTCTTGGCTGGAAAATTCCGTGGACAGAAGAGCCTGGCAGGCTACAGTCCATGGGGTCACAAAGAGTCAGACATGGTTGAGCAGCTAACACAAGACTGTTGCATGAAGTGAGTGCCTTGTCTCTCCTACTTAGTATTCCTGTGTGTGTACTCAGTCATGTCTGACTCTTTGCAACCCCATGGGCTGTAGCCCACCAGGCTCCTCTGTCCATGGAATTTTTCAAATAAGAATACTGGAATGAATTCCCATTTCCCACCCCAAGGGGCCTTCCCGACCCAGGGATTGAAACCCCATCTTGTGTCTCCTGCACTGGCAGGTGGATTCTTTACCACTGCATCACCTGGGAAGTCCACTTAGCATACTATTGTATACTAAGTATACACTATAGTATACTAGTGTACTTAGTACAATATTTTATACTAATAGTGGAAATGAAGTCTCTTGTGCTTTTTTTTTCTAGCTTTATTAGGAGACAGAACTAATTTTAAGGAAATGCTGAAACAGGAATGCATTTGTTTCCCTGACTATGTATGAGGAACTGAACTTAGGGACAGTATGAGAAGGAAAAGGAAAGGAGAGGTAGATGCTGACTCAGGTTTGTTGAATACCACCATATAGCAGGAATGATTCTAGGGAGCAGGCAAGGTGCCATGCTCAGATTCCTCATATACTGAGGGAGGTAGGCATATTCCCACCTTACAAATAAGAGAACTAAGGACCAAGGCCACATAGCTGAGGATGAAGCCACGATTTCAATCTGGGCCTGATTCCAAAACTCCTGATCTTGCTTTAAAAAACATCAGTGTTGAGGACTTGTCTGGTGGGCCAGTGATTAAGACTCTCTGCTTCTACTGCAGGGGACACGGGTTTGATCCCTGCTTGGGGAACTAACATCCTGCGTGCTGTGGGGAGCAGCCAAAAAAACAAAGAATCTGAACATATTTTTTAAAAAAAGAAAGAAAGAAACCATCAGTGTTACAGAGGATTTACACAGTTGCCAGAAGATACATGTTAACTTTCCAGGAGTAAAAACCACAGAGGTGACCGATGATGATTTTCCCTTCCCGGGTGACTAACAGGAGCGCTTACTCTGTACAGACCCTCCTGCAGAGTTTTTCAAGCATGGAAGTTTCTAGTGGTTGTTTTAGAACTTCCCTTCCTGCTTTGCTCACAGTTATGGTTTCTCCATTATATAAACAGAGGAGATCCACTCATACCACAGACTCTGTCCACCTGTAGCATTTGTCTCCCAGATAGCATTCTCTCACCCAGGGAACTGGTACCTTCCTAACACACAAATTCACTTAACTGTTTGTTTGTTTGTTTGTTTGTTTTTAAAGAAAAGCAAGATCCTATTACCAAAATGACTCTTAAACTCTTCTCCAAACTTCATTGCCAAGGAAATGAAACTATTAAAAGACCATTGCTCTGTAATTCAGGAAATTGAATCAAGTTGTGTGGAGCTGTAAGCAGGGGAGGACCTGTGCTGTTCTGAGCCACGTACTGTGAGACTCAGTACTGCCCAGCTGTACAGTGACTGTACCAGCAAGGGAGATGAGAACCGGCTCTTCACAGCAGCGTGCAGCCCCTCTAAACCTCACTGTTCTTCACTGTCCACAGTTACAGTTCTTGGTGCAAAATGAGAATATTCTGGCAGATGTCCACATATTGGTGATTTTTTAACTTTAAAATTTTCATTATTTTTCCTATAATTGTGCAATGAGATACGCTTTTTTAAAAGACTCTCAGATCTTGAGCATTAAGAATTTCTGCAGGTAAATACTAATAATTGAGGCTGCATGATAGGTTCAAGAGGGTTGACTATACTCTTGTCTCAACTATTAGTATGTATTGAAAATATTTCCATAATAAATGGCTTAAATTATGTTTATGTTCAGATCAATTTAATTCACGTTTTCTAAGTTCCTATACTGCTTCAGCCAGGAAGAACAGCCCTTCCTTCCCCCATACCACCCCGCCTACTGATTTGTTGCTGTTCAGTTGCTCAGTTGTGTCCAACGCTTTGTGACCCCATGGACTGCAGCACACCAGGCTCCCTGTCCTTCAGTGTCTCTCAGAATTTGCTCAGACTCATGTCCTTTGAGTTGGTGATGTCCTCCAACCACCTCACCTCTGTCGTTCCCTTCTCCTCCTGCCTTCAGTCTTTCCCGGCATCTGGTTCTTTTCCAGTGAGTCAGTTCCTCACATCAGGTGGCCAAAGTTTTGGAGCTTCAGCTTCATCATCGGTCCTTCCAGTGAATATTCAGGGTTGATTTCCTTTAGGATTGATTGGTTTGATCTCTTTGCTGTCCAGGGGACTCTCAGGAGTCTTCTCTAGTACTACAGTTCAAAGGCATCAATTCTTTGGTGCTCAGCCTTTTTTATTTTTCAGCTCTCACATCTGTACATGACTACTGGAAAAACCATAGCTTTGACCATATGGACATTTATAGGCAAAGTAATGTCTCTCCTTTTTAATACAGTCTAGGTTTATAATTTCTTTTCTTCCAAGGAGCAAACATCTTTTAATTTCATGATTGCAATCACCATCCGAAGTGATTTTGGAGCCCAAGAAAATAGTCTGTCACCGTTTGCATTGTTTCCCCATCTATTTGCCATGAAGTGATGGGATTGGATGCCACAATCCTTGTTTTTTGAATGTTGAGTTTTCTTCACTCTCCTATTTCACCTTCATCAAGAAGCTCTTTAATTCCTCTTTGCTTTCTTCTATAAGGGTGGTGTCATCTGCATATCTTAGGTTATTAATTTAATATAATAGTCTTGATTCCAGCTTGTGCTTCATCCAGCCCAGCATTTTGCATGGTGTACTCTGCATATAAGTTAAATAAGCAGGGTGACAATACACAGGCTTGACATACTCATTTCCCAATTTGGAACCAGTCTGTTGTTCCATATCCAGTTCTAACTGTTACTTCTTGATCTGCATATAGGTTTCACAGGAGGCAGGTAAGGTGGTCTGGTATTCCTATCTCTTTAAGAATTTTACACAGTTTGTTGTGATCTACACAGTCAAAGGCTTTATCATAGTCAATGAAGCAGAAGTAGATTTTTTCTAGAATTCTCTAGCTTTTTCTTGATCCAACAGATGTTGGCAATTTGATCTCTGGTTCCTCTGCCTTTCCTAAATCCAACTTGTACATCTGAAAGTTCACATACTTTTGGTTCACATTCTTTTGATGCCTAGCTTGAAGGATTTTGAGCATTACTTTGCTAGCATGTGAAATGAATGCAATTGTGGTAGTTTAAAGATTCTTTGGCATTGCCCTTGTTTGGGGCAATGAAAACTGACCTTTTCCAGTCTTGTGGCAACTGCAGAGTTTTCCCAATTTGCTGGCATATTGAGTGCAGTAGTTTAACGTCATCGTCTTTTAGGGTTTGAATTAGCTCAACTGGAATTCCATCACCTCCACTAGCTTTATTTGATGCTTCCAAGGCCCACTTGACCTCACACCAGGAGGCTGGCTCTAGGTGTGTGATCACACCATCATGGCTATCCAGCTCATTAAGATCTTTTTTGTATAGTTCTTCTGTGTATTTTTCCCACATTTTGTTAATATCTTCTCTTTCTGTTAGGTCCGTACCATTTCTGTCCTTTATTTGCATGGAATGTTCCCTTTGTATCTTTTTTTTTCTTGAAGAAATCTCTAGTCTTTCCCATTCTATTGTTTTCCTCTTATTTCTTTGCCTCGTTCACTTTAAAAGGCTCTCTTATCTCTCCTTGCTATTCTCTGGAGCTCTACATTCAGATTGGTATATCTTTCCTTTTCTCCTTTGCCTTTTGCTTCTCTTTCCTCAGCTATTTGGAAGGCCTCCTCAGACAACCATTTTGCCTTTTTGCATTTATTTTTCTTGGGGATGGTTCTGATCACCGCCTCTTGTACAGTGTTATGAACCTCTGTCCATAGTTCTTCAGGCAGACTGTTTATCAGATCTAGTCCCATGAATCTGTTTCACTTCCACTGTATAATCGTAAGGGATTTGATTTAGGTCATACCTGAATGGCCTAGTGGTTTTCCCTACGTTCTTCAATTTACATCTGAGTTTTCCAATAAGGAGTTCATGATCTGAGCCACAGTCAGCTCCCAGTCTTGTTTTAGCTGACTGTATAGAGCTTCTCTATCTTTGGCTACAAAGAATATAATCAGTCTGATTTCAGTGTTAACCATCTGGTGATGTTCATGTGTAGAGTTGTCTCTTGTGTTGTTGGCTACTCTATAGGTATGGGGCCTAGAACATAAGATGACCCTTAGAGGGGCTTGTTAGACAGTGTTCTAGTATGACACTGAAGAAGTGGTAGCAACCTTCTTGCCTTATTTACAGGTTTTGAATAAATGTTCTTAAAAAGGAGGGGCCCGTAATCACTGATAATGGACTTCCTGAAAACCCTGGTAATGACAGTTTGAAAGATATGTCATTTCTTGCTTGGTCACAGCAATTAATTACTGTTTTAATAGTGATCTAGAACCTAAAATATGCATGATGGCTATTCTTATTACAGACTTTATTATTCTAAAAAGTAGCAGATCACCTTACTCCTTCCCTTTCTTTCATTGCCCAACGTGTCTAAATTTGACCAGTGTTAAATCAGTGGATGAGGTAAGGTTTAGTTACGCTCATGTTTTAGGTTCTAGATCACTATTAAAACAGTAATTAATTGCTCCAGAACAAACAAAAAATGACACATCTTTTTTTTTCCTTTCTAAAGAAAATTAAACCTAGCTCTAAACTGTCACTACCAGGGTTTTCAGGAAGTCCATTATCAGTGATTGCAGGTCCCTCCTTTTTAAGACAATTTATTCAAAACCTGTAAATAAGGCAACAAGGTTGCTATCACTTCTTCAGTGTCATACTAGAACATTGTTCAACAAGCCCCTCTACAGGTTGGTCTCTTATATTCTAGGCCTCAGACCTGTAGAGTAGCCACAGGTAGCTACTGAGTTCTTGAAATGTGGCCAGTGCTATTGAAGAATTGAGATGTGCTGTAAATGTAAAAAACACACTAGATTTTGAAGACATACCACAAAAAATAAGTCCCAATAATTGATACGTGTTGAAAGTATAATAGTATAGACCTCCTGGTTTAAATAAAATATTAAAATTAATTTTACCTATTTTCTTCTCTTTTTAAACATGATTTCTAGAAAATTTTAAGTTATACATGTGGCTCACATTATATTTCTAATGGACAGGGCTCTCTAAAGTTTATGGAAAGTAACTTCATTTCACTAATTGTTTACTTCTGATTAAGACTCATCTGTGAGGTTAGCTGTGTGCTTATAGATCATTAATAAGTTTCAGATGATTTCTGTTTATAATCAAAACCTGAAAAGTTGTTTTTGTGTGTGTGACCCTTGTAGGACTTTAAGTAGTTCTGTTTCTAACTTGGTAGATTTCCTTCATCAACATTTTATTTTCTTTAACAGTTTGACTAGACATCTCTGATGGTTGTACCAAGCAGAATCATTGTCATAAGTCAAAAATGAGGTTACTTTTGTTTCTGGAAATTCTCAAGCTATTTATGTACTCAGGGAAGCTATTAGTAGCTGTTCAAATGATGTAATGGATATAAATTTGCATCTTAACCCTCAACTATTTTTTAGGTAGATTTAGAATTAAGCTTCATTGAATTGTCTTGCCTTTCAAAAGAACAGTGAAAAGGAAGTGAAAATATTGAATAATCCTGATACTGAATTTCAGTTGTTTTCTTTCACTTTATCTGCTTACGTATTTGTGTAAA
This sequence comes from Neotragus pygmaeus, assembly GCA_006410875.1. Lineage (NCBI taxonomy): Eukaryota > Metazoa > Chordata > Mammalia > Artiodactyla > Bovidae > Neotragus > Neotragus pygmaeus. The sequence goes on from SJYV01021317.1 coordinate 1,191,877, forward strand.
TAAAGGCAGAGGAACTGTTGTATGCTTTAAACTTCTAGACCTTGTCCCCAGCAAATTTACAAAGGTCCCCCTTCCTCGTGTTGAGCCCACAAAACTATCTACCTTCCACCATGGGACATGGGTTGTGGCCTTACCCCCACCCATAAGGAAGGAGAGTTTTTATGAGCCCTTCATAAAGATACGGCAGAGACAGCAGCAGCTGGGCTGCTGCCCCAGATGCGCACAATCCCTGTTTGTAGCCTAATTGAACTCCTGTTTTGCTAACCCTTTCGAAATCACATTTTAGATGGGGTAGCAAATATAAAACTGTTCAAGCTTCCATTTGGCTAGTTTTTGTTTGTTTGTTTGCTCATATTGTCAGCATGCTGCTGAGGATCTAAGGAGACAAGACAGTAATAAAGGGAAATGTGGAAGACCGGAGGTCTAAGCTCCAGATCTCTTAGCTACCAAAGTAAATAAATACTACAAAGCTGTAGTCTAGGGGAAGGAGAACGTCCAGAATAAAGATGAAGTCCCTTTTTTTTTCCTCTCTTTTGCATCTAGAGATTTGGAAAATTGCTATAACCATGAATTATTAGGCATGCTTTATTTTATTAGGTTGGAATGAAATACAGAAAGCTGATCCTGAAACCTGGGGGATCTCTGGACGGCATGGACATGCTCCAAAATTTCTTGACACGTGAGCCAAACCAAAAAGCGTTTCTAATGAGCCGAGGCCTGCCTGCTCCGTGAACTGGGGCTCTTTGGGATCCGTCCATGTTTGGAGGACAAGCCGACATCACCACGTTTTACTGGCTGGAAACTGAAGGGAGTTTTGCAAATGAAAATGAAGATTTCTATTAACTTCTTTTTGTTTTTTAATTTGAAAAATTATACAGATGTAAATGGAATTCTAAATACTGTGACCTAAGAAAAGATGTGTTAGAAAATAATTGTACTATAAACTTTCATAAAAATGGATGTGATTTCTTTTTATAAAAGTTTCATATGAATGCAATTTGATTTTTTTATGATTATAATCTAGATAATATAATGTAAGAGGGCTAAGAATTTTTTAATTAAATCATATACATTATCTACTTTGATCCTCCTTATATCTCAAAGTTTTGTACTTGGGATTTCTCGGCTGATAAATGAATCATCACATCCCTCTGATATTCTCTCAGAGCCTTGCATCCGCTTTAACTCTCTATCTCCCAGTAAAGTGTGACCTCTTTGCGTGCATACCTCTGGGCCAGGGGACTATGCCTCAGTAATTAATGCATGTATCTTTATATTTCAGGCCTCATGATTTCCAACTTTCCGCCACCTCTACTTGGTTTAGTCATTGCTGTCTGATGTCCAGTCAGAGAGTACCAAAAAATGAGTTTTAGCTGAAATGGCCTAATGTATATTACGACTTTTAATATCTCATGTTAGAGTATTTGAGATCTTGGCTTCAGCATATAAGATCGTCATATTTACCAATTAGAACACTAAAACAAATCCAAGATTATTTTTCTCTTCTCGAGTTTCTAGTAAACAGCAAGGTCTTTGCCTCCTTTACTGTGCTCCTCACCTGAAGTGCCAGGTAAACTGTCACAAAGGCCAATCTCGAGTGCTGCAGAAAGAGAGCTGAACTGAAGCATAAAAAGTCCAGAAGCCCCAGGAAATGCGTGGATCCTGCGCAGGAGTCTGTGAGGACGGCCGCTCCAGCGTTACGTCTGCTTCAACTCAGCCATGGCGAGGAGGCTCCTCTGTGTCTTGTTTCATCTGGTGATTTTAAGTGAGCCTTTGGAGCTCTTTAGCTCTCTTTCCTGTGGGCCTAAATTCCAATTTTCAAACCAGGAAACTTACATACTTACTTTTCCTTTAGGCTTCTACTCAATGAGGAAACCAAAATAGGAAACAAAAAAAATTTTTTTTAATTAAAAACTAACTTGGAATGTATGCATTCTGCATAGGGCTTCTAATTGTTTCCCAGAGTGTACTGAGGTATGCCTCTGTTGGCCAGGGACAAAATTAGAACCTTTCCATTCTCTAATCCAAATGGACTTTGTGCTAAATAAAAAGATATTATGCTGCATAGTCAAATTATAGACAGCAGGAAAAATCAAGAGCTGTAGTGACAGAAGAAAATTCAGATGATTATTGTCGAGCAAAATACCCTAAACCTCACAGGAAATCCCACCCTCCCTTCTGAGACAATTGCCTGGCCCTCTCGCCCCCATATTCATCTCGTGTCATCATCTCTGGTCCTTAAAGCTACTGTTTTTGTTTTGGTTTGGTTCTTTTTTTTTTTTTTTGATCTTAGCAACGTATGGTACTTTTTTCATATCTTTTTTTCCCCAAACTGTTCTGTTTTCCAGTTTCAGGCAAAAACTCTCTTCAGCTTTTTCTACTGCCCAGTGTGTTTCCTTAACAACAATAACTTTTATCATTTTAAATCTTAACTTATTTCATGTGGAAAAACTAATATTTGGTATGGAAACGTCTACACACAATAAAATTACATTATTATCCAAGAGAGTGAATTCGCATTTCTTTTATACTTTCATGTTAAAACTGAAATGCATAAGAAAATGGAAGTACTGCGGTATTCTTTTTATTTAGGGTTCACATCTGGTATTTAAAATCTGTCAAAGAACATAATGTCTGCCAACAGATGAATGGATAAAGAAGATGTGACACACACAACGGAATACTATTCAGCCAAAAACAAGAAAACATAAGGCCATTCGCAGTAGCCTGAATGCAGCTGGAGATTATCATACCAAGCAAATAAGTCAGGAAGAGAAAGACAAATACCAAATAACACCAGTTCAGTTCAGTTGCTCAGTCGTGTCCGACTCTTTGTGACCCCATGTACCGCAGCACGCCAGGCCTCCCTGTCCATCACCAACTCCCGGAGTTCCTTCAGATGCCTTCCAGCCATCTCATCCTCTGTCATCCCCTTCTCCTCCTGCCCTCAATCTTTCCCAGCATCAGGGTCTTTTCAATTGACTCAGCTCTTCGGGTCAGGCAGCCAAAGTATCGGAGTTTCAGCTTCAAAATCAGTCCTTCCCATGAACACCCAGGACTGATCTCCTTTAGGATGGACTGGTTGGATCTCCTTGTACTCCAAGAGAATAATATCATTTAATCAGTTTTAGGTTGTGAAGTCTAAAGTATTATGCAAGCAAGTCTATCTGTGAAACAGAATCATGGGTAGAGAGAACAGACTGGTGGCTGCCAAGGGGACCAAATAGAGATGGGTGGGGGGGACAGAGTGGGAGATGGGGAGTTAGCAGATGCCAACTCTTATATACAGAATGGATACCAAGGTCCTGCTATACAGCACAGAGAACCATATCCAATATCCCATGATAAACATATTGGAAAGAATATAAAAAAGAATTATATATATATATATGTATAATTGAGTCATTTTACTGTACAGCAGAAATTAACACAAGTAACAAATCACAAGTAGTAAATCAACTAGAGTAAAAATTTAAAAATTACCACATAATAGTAATAGAAGCAAACACTCATCAAGAAATATTCTCTAGCATAATTCAAACTAAAGACCTGGTTTTTAAGCCTTTTTGAATGTGGCCAACCATCTGCTTAAATCTGCACATAGAGTGTTCGTGAGTGTTCTGAATGGTGGAAAACTATAAAAATTGTAATTGACCAACTTACTCTTTAGATTTATGAACTAAGACACACATAATAAGGTATATCTTAGTTATTGAAACAGGAGATTTAGACCTGTTTCAGGTTTTCAGGGAGTTGTTAGTTCTCTGAGGGCAGGTTCTTAAACATCTCAGGTGTAATATGTCTGGTTCCTAAAAGTTTAATTTTAAGATGCAACAAAGAGAAAGAAAAGTGCTAACGTGATGCCACTTAATACAGATTTATTCCCCTCTAATACAAATGTTGCATGTTACCTAGATAAAGAACTGAAAATTATCTTGAAGAGTAGTTACACCAAAATTTTGCCTTCCTAAACTCTTATAATGAAGGATAGATATCTGTAGCTCTTTACTCTTGACAGACTGCATTGTGTAAGAGGCCAAAATCAAGAAAGTAGCTCATAAATGATCTTAATATGATTTTGTATTAGTCGGTGATTGCCTTAATTAGTAGGGAATGATAACTTTCTACTTTACCATTTTTCTGGATTGGGATCCAGCCTTCCTAGTGAATGTGTTGGTTCGTTCATGACTATTTTTCACATTTTCCTTTTCTGTCATTCACAAGAATGACATTTTTCATGTTTGGAGGAGATTGCATTAAAATACGAGACNCTAAAAGGTCTTGTAGGTCTTCATAGAACCATTCAACTTCAGCTTCTTCAGTGTTACTGGTTGGGGCATTGACTTGGATAACTGTGATATTGAATGGTTTGCCTTGGAGACGAACAGAGATCATTTTGTCATTTTTGAGATTGCATCCAAGTACTGCATTTCGGACTCTTTTGTTTACCATGATGGCTACTCCATTTGTTCTGAGGGATTCCTGCCCGCAGTAGTAGATATAATGGTCATCTGAGTTAAATTCACCCATTCCAGTCCATTTTAGTTCGCTTCCTAGAATGTCAACGTTCACTTGTGCCATCTCTTGTTTGACCACTTCCAATTTGCCTTGATTCATGGACCTGACATTCCAGGTTCCTATGCAATAGTGCTCTTTACAGCATCAGACCTTGCTTCTATCACCAGTCACATCCACAGCTGGGTATTGTTTTTGCTTTGACTTCATCCCTTCATTCTTTCTGGAGTTATTTCTCCACTGATCTCCAGTAGCATATTGGGCACCTACTGACCTGGGGAGTTTCTCTTTCAACACCCTATCATTTTGCCTTTTCATACTGTTCATGGGGTTCATAAAGCAAGAATACTGAAGTGGTTTGCCATTCCCTTCTCCAGTGGACCACATTCTGTCAGACCTCTCCACCATGACCCACCTGTCTTGGGCTGTCATGGCTTGGTTTCATTGAGTTAGACAAGGCTGTGGTCCTAGTGTGATTAGATTGAGTAGTTTTCTGTGAGTATGGTTTCAGTGTGTCTACCCTCTGATGCCCTCTTGCAACACCTACCATCTTACTTGGGTTTCTCTTACCTTGAGCGTGGGGTATCTCTTCACGTCTGCTCCAGCAAAGCACAGTCACTGCTCCTACCTTGGACAAGGAGTATCTCCTTACCGCCATCCTTCCTGACCTTCAATGTGGGATAGCTCCTCTAGGCCCTCCTGCGCCCTTCCGCCCAGCCACCGGGGTTAGTCTACTTAAATCTAAGTGCCTTGGTAAACTGTTGGAGCAGTATCAGCAGGGGTGTGGTTTAATCCCCAGGCAAGAGCTAATAGTCTTTAGGCACCTCACAACTACACCCAGGGCTCAGAGTGATGTTGGACACACAGAGGACAACCATTCATGAAGGCTTACTGAACTCCAAGCTGCTCCTCCCCATGCTGAGTGGCTGAAGTGACTTTCCAGAAGACCTCTAACTATCTTCTCATTGGGCAAGCAATGTGAAAAGAAAATGGTTGGGCAGGGCATCCTCCCCTGACTTGTTGCCATGTTTTCCATGTGAGGACTACGGCAGCTTGCAAAGTACAGAAATACTTTTCCAACCATGACTGTGCCGCTGAATCACCTGGAGTGATTTTCAATTTTGATTATGGAATCCAGGAATGCGCTTTCCCAACAGCTAAGGCAGCACTGGTCCCTGCCAGTCTTCGGCAACTTTCTGTCTAGTGCAGGGCTGCATTGGTGGTCTTCCATTTCCTCAAGCACTTCCTTACCTTGCCATGTGCAAATTTTCAAGATCATGTAGATGTGACATTGACCCATGAAGTTCCAACACTTTCTTCTTAACATTTTTTGCTCAGCTCAAAAGTCTCAACATTTTTGAAGCCTCCTTAGAAAAATTAACCCCCTTTCAACAGGCCACTTTTAGATTTATTTATAATTCAACAATTCTTTTCCTCCTATATACTTCCTGCCTTGGGAATAGCACTGTAGTTGGAAGAACCAGCCTAGACTGTTTGGGTTTCATCACCTAATCCACCGTTTACCTCCTAGTGGGTTATTCTGGGTTCTGAGAAGCAATCTCCAGACAGGATTAGCTGTGAAAGAAAATTAGGGTTACTGTAGAACCTCACAGAAAAGGGCCTGCTTTAACATCTCTTGCCACGCTCAGTCACTGGCTGAAAGATCCCTTGAGGAGTGTGGCCTCAGTGAACCCGACGATGGTATTTCAGAGCACAGCAGCGAGGACTGTTGGTCAATTACAGTCCTTAAGCGACCTGAGAGGAAGATTTTCATAATCATCCCATTCCACCCCTTATGCCCAAGATTTCTCTCCACAAATTTGATGAGCAGCTATACAGTTTCCATGGATCTCTTTTTCAGAGGGAAAAACTCAGGTTAGTGAGATAAACTAACGTCCACTACTGCTGGTGACCTCAGGGCTACGAGTGGTATTTATCCTGTTTCCTCCATTTTGAATTTCCTTTACCCTCAGCTAGCACCTCAGAAGTCTTGGTGGCTTACCTGGAGATACGCCCCAAGCGTTCATTCCTGGGGTGGTAGTGGTGGTGGGCATCATAACCTTCTCAACCTGGTGCGGTACTGTTGCACATGTCTGCTAACAGTTACAGAGGCCAACAGAGCAGCACCAGAAGGCAACCCAGTGGACCACCTGGCTCTTCCCCTTTACTCCCATTATGTACAAGCAGCTCTACTTTCTCCTGTTGATCAGGGTTTGTTACCACTGCCAATACGGCGATTCCTCGTCTCATGTACTGGTCCCTGGGTATAAAGTTCCAAAGTGCTCTGATAGCAGCCCTAATATGTAGTTTTGTGGGACCCCTGCTGTGTCCTCTGGCAAAGTGCACCCCTATAGGAATCCAGGACCTTCAACCACATGGAGCCCAGGTTGCTGGAATGGGAAGTACAAAAATCACCCAGGTCACTGAGAGTGACAGTAAATGAAGCCACTCCTGCTTCCCCATGTGATTCCTAGACCCATGTTCTTCCTACTGGGGAAACAGCACCAACAGAGGTCTCTTACTTAACACTGCATCCTGAAGAACGACACCCTATTCTTTCCGAGTGTTGCTTCTTAGCTGGTGTTTCATTATCAGTATTCTGTTAGCTGGCTGTTTCTGGATGGTATACTATTACATGACAAGACCAACAGACCCCATGGTCATGGATCCATTTCTGCAACGCCATCACTGGACAGAGGGTCCCCTGGGTCAGATGCTATACTGTGCAGTCATTTGTGCCTCAATCTGGCATTCTGCTGGCAGAGGCTCTCCGAGTAAGGAAGTTAAATCCACGCCCGCAATAGCTATCTATTCCCATAAAGAAGAGGAAGGGGCCCATTGTAGCTGACTTGCCACAAAGCAGCTGCTCGATCTTCTCTAGGAATAGGGCGTATCAGAGACTCAGTGTTAAGTCTCTGTTGCTGACAGATTGGATGTTCACAGGCACCCTTGTATGTGTCAGTCCACTCTCCGAGACAGAAGTCGGGCCTCTATGTAGCCTCCATCTCTGCCACTAGGGCCACTCCATTCATGGGCCCAGCATATTAGGTCTGCAGCAGCTGAATGCTGGCTGTCAACTGGTTGTCACTGAACTACTTGGTTATTCAATGCCTCTTCCATGGTGGAGGCTTTCTGGTGGGCATTGTAATAAAAATTTTTTCACACATTGTGCCTTCTCCATGTAGCCCAACCACATGCTGTTATCCAAGAACAGTCTGTTGGACCCTGCCCGGGAAATCTGTTTATATTCTCATCTTAAGCCACTTCTTCCGCACAAAGTGGAAAGATCAGGGCACAATCTGAAGCTCTACTCACTGAAATATTTGTCACTCTCCACCATCTTTCAGGGTCCTTCTTTTAACAGTGGCACTAATCACCATCCTCCAACCCCCATCCCTCAATAAGACACTTTTTTTTGGTTATGCCTTGTGGCTTGCAGGATCAGTTCCTTGACCAGGGATTGAACCTAGACCGTGGCACTGAAAGTGCCAGTCAGTGGCTAGACAGCAGTTTCCAAGGTTTAGATTTGGCCTTTCCTGTCATAATTCTTATCCCACAAGCCAGAAACATGTTGATAGATCATTTTCAAAATAACTTACTGTTTCTAGATCTATATTATTCTAGATCATTTCCAGTTATGCCTTTGGGGGCTGGGGAATGAGCACTGGATGGGTCCACACTAGGTTGGGCCACTGTGAGCCATAATCTGGCCAGAACTCTTATTTAGAGTACGAGGTCCCTATGGGCCAGGGGCCTATGTTGATGCTTTTGGTTTGATATCAAAGACAACTCGATCAAATATCCAAAAAGTCCTCAAATATACGGTTATTTCTCTTTTGTCAGTGTATAGTCCCAGGTAAATGGCCATGAGTCTCCTTGGGGAAATCACTGAAGGAACCATACACTTGGCATGGTGTCGTAGCGTCTGTTCCTAGGTTCATAGCTACTTGTTCATCAATGCGTTCTGGATCTGAAAATTGGCTCAGGTCTAAAAACTGAGCAAAGGAACATGCGCTTTGGGGATGACCACATTTAGCCTGCTGCTCCTCCTTTCTTGTGGACTTTTTGTTTGTAGATGTTTAAAAGCACCCTCTTTGGCTGTGTCTATTCTGCTCCCAGGGATGCTATCTTTTATTGGCTATCTCGCCCTGGTTCCCTGCTAGTCAAGGTCCTTTGGTCAGTTCTTCAGTCTTGCTGGTAATAAGGGTAACTCTGGTCTCCTGGCTTCTGAAAGTAAAGCAATGCCATTTAATGCCATTTGGTCTTTATTATTATTGGGCCTCAATCATCCCCATCTTACCACATTTCCTGGAACTCTCGGCATCACCTATGTTATCTAGGTCTAGGAGGAAGCAGAAAACCAAAGAGGATTAGGCATCAACAAAAAACCAAACAACCCAATTTAAAAGTGAGCAAGGGAGTTGAATAAACATTTCTCTAAAGAAGATATACAAACAGCCAATAAGCACATGGAAAGATGCTCGACATCACTAATCACTAGGGAAATACAAATCAAAACTACAGTGAGATACCACCTCACACCATTCAGATGGCTACTGTCAAACAAACAAAAACCCAAAAGCAAAAATCAGAAAATTTTAAAAAGAGTTGGAAAGGATGTGGAGAAAACAAACTCTTATGGATTGTTCGGTAGGAATGTAAAATGGTACAGCTGCTATAAACAATATAGCAGTTCCTCAAATAATTAAGAACTGAATTACCATATGATTCAACAATTCCGCCTGAGTATATACCCAAAGAACTGAAAGCAGGGTCTCAGAGATATTTGTACACCCATGTTCATAGTAACATTATTCACAACAGCTAAAATGTGGAAGCACCCTAACTGTCCACCAACAGATGAATGGATAAGCAAAATGTGGCATACATGTATACAATGGAGTACCATTGTCTCAAAAAAGAAAGGAAAATTTGACACATGCTACAACATGCATGAACTTTGAAGACATTAGGTTAAGTGAAATAAGCCAGTCACAAAAAGACAAATACTGCATGATTCCACTTAGATGAGACCATTAGAGCAGTCAAATACCCAGATATCACCCTGTGTGGTAATTCCAGCCTCAGCACCCAGAAACCCAAGACAAATGAGGGCATTTGGAAGAATGTAAAATGTCACAAGTACATGACTGTCTGCTTTAATTGTGAATGCTAAGTATAGAATATATAAAATAAGTATAGGATATGTAAAATTTAATCAAATGCCACCTACATGTTATTTTCTCTTGAACTTGATTTTTAACCTGTTTCTTCTATAACTTGGAATAACAACATTTACTCCACAACACTGTTTAAAAATGAATGGGTTAGAAAGGTGGACAAAGCAATGGCACCCCACTCCAGTACTCTTGCCCGGAAAATCCCATGGACAGAGGAGCCTGGTAGGCTGCAGTNAAAAAAAAAAAAATCCACTTGCAATACAAGAGACACAGGTTCCATCCCTGGTCCAGGAAGACCCCACGGAACAACTAAGCCCATGCATCACAGCTACGGAGCCTGCACTCTAGAGCCCATGAGCCGCAACTACTGAAGCCCACACACCTAGACCCCATGCATAATATGCAGCTAGAGAAGCCACTGCAATGAGAAGCCTGTGACATGCTACTAGAGAAAAAGTCGATGCAGCAACAAGGACCCAGCACAGTCAAAAATAAAATAAACAAAATTATACATACATATAAAGACGCATCATGAACCTCCTCCATCTCAGAAAAGTTCCTGCTCCCACTCTGTACCTGGTTGCAATTCCAGGTGTTAGAGGCTAATTTTATTGCTTTTGCTTATGCATCACCATAGGCTTAAAGAATGTTTTCCATTTTTTTTTGCAAATTAACCCACCTTGGTGAACAAAGCAGGACCAGGAACCTTTTGTAAATCCATCTCTCTCATGATAAGCTCAGCTAAACCCACTCCTGTACTCTTGCCTGGAAAATCCCATGGATGGAGGAGCCTGGTAGGCTGCAGTCCATGGGGNATGCATTGGAGAAGGAAATGGCAACCCACTCATGTTCTTGCCTGGAGAATCCCAGGGACGGGGGAGCCTATTGGGCTGCCGTCTATGGGGTTGCACAGAGTCGGACACAACTGAAGCAACTTAGCAGCAGCAGCAATGTTAGAAAAGGGCTGTGTAAACTACAAAGGGACAAACAAACAAGAGATTATTACCAACAAACAAACTGATTAAAGGACAAGAACACACAAATGTCTTTTTATAGAATTTCACTTACAGTCAATCACTGAGATGGGAAACAAAGGAAAAAATACTATGGAAGAGAAATAGTGGTAGGTTTCTTAGTAATTTAGGGTTTACTTCTTTACTCAGGACCTTTTTACCTCTTTTTCATTGGAGCACATGGCTCCATGACAATATTAAACTTATGGATTCAGTCCTGCAATCTAGTATACTCCACTTGGTGTTCAGGTGGAAAACATTTTCAGCATTTCCAGTATAATCCCAGAACACCATGATTTACAGCCAAAGAAATTCCTGAACTGAACAGAACAAAGAAACTGAGGCAAGTGGCCAGAGCTGTGCTGAGCGGAAACCCAGGAGTCCACATGTGCCCAGTGCTGCTGCCACTGCCAGGAGCACTGCCAAAGACTAGGAGAAAGAGAAGAGAAAGTCCTCTCCCTCCCCACACAGAAGAGTCTTCTGGACTCAGAGACTAATAGGAAGCCAGCAAGCAAATGTAGCTTGCAGGATTTAGACCCTTAAGTCTGCAAGTAAAGAGACAAGTGACCAGTGCTGGGGACTTAAGAGACAACAGTAAAAGAGAATTGCCAACTAGTGCCTCAACTTACTTCATTAATTTAAATAAGATGTTTACTTTTGATCCAGAGACCATCCTGTGTAATTCTGACCCAGTACTACCAAAATGAAGAAATCTACAAGGCAGTCTGGGATTAGACCCCTTTTCCAAAAGGCACACAGGTTCCCACCTCTAGCATTCAAAGAGACAAAAGACATCAGAAGCTGAAACAAATGGTAAATGCTTTATTTTCATATTTTACATTAAAACATAAAACACAAACATTAAAACATAGGACATGAATAGAGATTCCACTGTCTGGTTTTCAAAGCAGGTACAAGGATATATATAACAAGAAAATATTTTTGAGTCTGCTTAACTCCAAACCCTCAAATGGGAAAACAATCTCAGAGACTGGGGTGAGGGAAGATGGTGGGGCAGAGCCTGCACCTACAGATGTCATCTCCTCTGCCAGGCAGAGGGGAGCAGGGGNCTTATGGCAGAAAGTGAAGAAGAACTAAAGAGCCTCTTGATGAAAGTGAAAGAGGAGAGCGAAAAGGAGGGCTTAAAGCTCAACATTCAGAAAGCTAAGATCATGGCATCTGGTCCCATCACTTCAGGGCAAATAGATGGGGAAATAGTGGAAACAGTGTCAGACTTTATTTTCTTGGGCTCCAAAATCACTGCAGATGGTGATTGCAGCCATGAAATTAAAAGATGCTTACTCCTTGGAAGGAAAGGTATGATCAACCTAGCCAGCATATTAAAAAGCAGAGACATTACTTTGCCAACAAAGGTCCATCTAGTCAAGGCTATGATTTTTTCAGTAGTCATGTATGGATGTGAGAGTTGGACTATAAAGAAATCTCAGTGCAGGAGAATTAATACTTTTGAACTGTGGTGTTGGAAAAGACTCTTGAGAGTCACTTGGACTGTAAGTTGATCCAACCAGTCCATCCTAAAGGAAATCAGTCCTGAATATTGGAAGGACTGATGCTAAAGCTGAAACTCCAATACTTTGGCCACCTGATGCAAAGAGTTGACTCATTGGAAAAGACCCTGATGTTGGGAAAGATTAGAGGCAGGAGGAAAAGGGGATGACAGAGGATGAGATGGTTGGATGGCATCACTGACTCGATGGACACGGGTTTGGGTAGACTCTGGGAGTTGGTGATGGACAGGGAGCCTGGCGTGCCGCGATTCATGGGGTCGCAAAGAGTCAGACATGACAGAGCAACTGAACTGAACTGAACTGCACTGATGTTGGAAGCATNACTGACTCGATGGACATGGGTTTGGGTAGACTCTGGGAGTTGGTGATGGACAGGGAGCCTGGCGTGCTGCGATTCATGGGGTCGCAAAGAGTCAGACATGACAGAGCAACTGAACTGAACTGCACTGATGCTGGAAGCGTCACTGATGTAGATGCCCGAGGGACAGCCAGGGGCAAGAGGAGGATGAGGAGGGACAGACAGCAGGACAGAACCAGATCCAACATCACATCCATGTGTAGGGGCTGGGAAGGGAGCTCTGCGTTTAGGACCTAGTGAAGCTCAGCTTCTTGATAGCTCAAGAATGGGTGTAGGCCATCTCAAAAGGCGAGTGATCAGATTATTTTTAAAGGAGAAATTTTCACTAGAAACAAAGCCACCTAAGTGATTATCTAGTACCGACTGTATCAAAGTAAACGTTATATAATCTAAATACCAGGTTAATGTAGCCTTTTCCAACATACCCACAATGGTGGTTTAATTGCTCAGTAGTGTCTGACTCTTGTGACCCCATGGACTGTAGCCCACCCAGGCTCCTCTGTTCATGGGATTTCTCAGGCAAGAATGCTAGAATGGGTTGCCATATCCTTTTCCAGGGGATCTCTCTCCGCCTCCCCCCCACCCCACCAGGGATTGAACCCAGGTCTTCTGCACTCAGGCAGATATCCTGCATTGCAGGCAGATTCTTTGTTAAATGAGCCACAATAACTATATTAATGGATATTTTGTAGAAAAACTTTTTTTGAAAAGTTGGGGTAATGAACACAACAGCCCTTCAAACACCCACTGCAATGACTGATTCTTGAGTGTTTATTCCACTACATTCACCTTGTAGTTTCCCTTCCTGATAAAATATAGGCCCAATGCATCAGGTCCACTATGTGTGCACACGGAAAGGGAAAAGGTGAAAATTACAAGCTGTTTTGTTCCTGCTCATATGAGTTGACATTCTAACTGCTTATTTCATAGAGCTTGAAGGCTCACCTAAAATTTTACTGCCATGATAAAATGTCATCAGCATTTGTTGTCAGAGAAACCGTATGGCTTAGAATGTTTTAAAGGTACGTGTTCATTGAATCCAACTAGACACTTGACACGTTTATTGAAGTCTTTAAGGCTAAGATGGAGGATATGACAGGATAATTGTTAACTAGGTGGATTCCTAGCTATTGAAACAAACTGAATGAGTTGAATAATAATTTGCCTTACATTGAGGGAAATCATGGCAAATGGATGGGGAAACAATGGAAACAGTGACAGACTTTATCTTTTTAGGCTCCAAAATCATGGCAGATGATGACTGCAGCCATGAAATTAAGACACTTGCTCCTTGGAAGAAAAGTCATGACCAACCTAGACAGCATATTAAAAAACAGAGACATTACTTTGCCAACAAANAACTTACTAGGGGAATGCAAGGACTGGTAAGGCATGAGATTCTTTCAATTTCTCTAATAATACAAGTCCTTTGGTTCCTACGCTTGGAGGTGGGAGCAGATCTCAATCAGCATCAGCTAAGTGTACTTCAACATTAGTCAAATCCTAACCCTGTCCCGGATTCTGCCCTAGCCAAAGACGAAGGCAGCCAGGGTCTGACCACTTGTATCCTCTCTCTTATCATCTGCTGAAACCAGATTGTGTTTTAATTCAAATCCTTTTCTGCCTCTGAAGCTCTAGGCCTGGGCAGTATTCTTAATTATCAACATATCAAAAGGTTATACCTCTTCCAGAAAAGGGAGCTCTTTCCCAGGTTCTGGAAACTGGCTTTTTGAAAGATGTCCTTAAATAGAAGAAGGCCATTCTTTAAAAAGCACAACTACAACATGGAACTCTGGGGAAATCTACTGCAATAAGCCCTTGCTGGTGAGAAATGCTGGTAACAGCTCAAGGGTTGACAGAACAGAACTGTTTTAAAATAAAAATAATGATAACATTTCTACAACAATTATTTAAGAAATTCAGTTAGCCATCCTGCCCCCAGGAACAGGGAGCATGCCTTGAGACATGTTCTGTTGTGGAGAGTAGTTTAGTAGAGTAGCCTTTCGCAAAGTAAACAGATATAAACTGAACCCTCTATTGGAGAAAAGTACAGCTCCAAAAGTGGGACAATCCAGGGCTAGAAGGAAAGCTGGTGGGCATCTCCCTGCAATACACACAGGCCTCCAACCACTGTTATTTTACTAAAAACACTTTCTTAAAAAAAGTTAGGGAAGGAGGCAAATCAGAGGAATTTGGCATCAAACATCAGTTTCACCTGAGGGCAGCCTTTAACCAGGGAATTCTAAACACACACAAGAATGGCTCTTACTCCAAGGGGTTGACTTTATTCAAAGAGAAACTCTTTAAAAATGCAAGAGACAAGTTCTCTTCTGCTTTCAATAGCAGTCTAAGCAGCTTCTCTTTTGTAAGCCTCTCTTGGTTAGATCTCTCTAACCATGCTTCTGATCTCTCATACTAGTAAGAGCTTCGACCTATGGCTCATCTTTTCCTTGTGAGAAGACAAAGCACTGGCTTATATAAAACCAATCCTGAGATCTTAGCTGCCTAGAAAAAAAGTGAGTCTTCCCCACTGCTCAAACAACTGGTTTCTTTCCTTGATTCGCACAATGTGATGAACCCCATACACTTGGCATTAGGAAAGGATCTACAGCTCATCAGCTGCCATCATCACTGGGTTTACCACTATTCTGGCACTGCAGACCTGAACAAAGCTGTTCCTGCCACAGAGCAGACCAGATGAGCTCTACCACACAGTTCTGTGGGGATGAGACCAAGTTACTAAAAGATTATCAGCCTACAAGGTCAGAAATAGGTCAAATTCTTCAGAAGATTGTATAGTGCCCTCTTGTGCTCAATTGAAGACTTCTGCATCCACGTTGCATCCAAGGAGCATCAAAATGGTTAGTCCCATCAGGAACATAAGCACTCCCAAGTCATGCAGTCAAGTGACAAGACAACTCGGGTGGGATGTCACATCCAGAAATGCTCGGTGTACATTCATATCCTAAGTGACTGCAGGGAGGATACTCTCCAAGGCCCAGCAGAAAGTCTGATCAAACATATTGATTCTCAACAAAGATTCATGAAGGCTTTTAACCCAAGAAATGGATCGTGTTGATGGAGTAGCAGTCACTTACTCTTCTGATGGACACTGAAGATAAGCCATCTATAGTGTTTTGTTGACCTGGAATCCGAGGATCATATTAACCTAATGGAACTATGATCCCACAAGTTCTAGGCCACAGACAATAAGCACAGATCTTGCTCAAGGCTGTGAGGTACTAGCAAACAACATGTAACATTAACCAGCAACATGACTGATAAGTTTCAAGACCATGGTCACTCCCACCTATAGATGTGGACTGTCTTTTCTGTTAAGGTAGCCAAGTAGCTGTTATGATTCACCTCAAATGGGCAGATGTCCAAGACAGGCTGATCAGCCTGCAGATCCTGCAGCAATGAGCCACTGCCAGCATCCCACAGCTTAAAAAGAAGAGATAAAGGTCAGGAGTCCTTCAATTGAACTCGGGACTTGCAGTCTTTATCATCACACAACTCTGAAAGCACTGTAGAGACAGCACTGCCCAGGGAGTAAAACAGAATGTCCCTAACCTTCACAAGGTTGCACAAAAGCAGCACATCTGACATAGGTCATGCACAGCCTCACCTACTATAATTCGCAATTATGGTCTACCTGTGAGTGGATCTGAAAACCAAGCCTAGTATTCTCCCCTTCAGTCTATATGCCAAGAACTCTATTAGGGGAAATAAGGGTCAACATGACAATAAGTCCCTGTCTCTGCCCTCATGGAACCTGTATTCTAACTTCTGCTTTCTTCTCCTTTAAAAAAAAATTTATTATGGACAAAAAATTCATGTAATAAAAAGTAGAATGGTACTATGAGTAATCCATCACCCAGATGACTAAGTTTTTACCATACCTGGTTTATTGTTTTTTTCCTTTGCTGACAGCATGTCATTTTACCCTTATACACTTAAGTATACATCTCTTAAAAACAAACAAACAAAAGACATTTTCCTGCATCTCAATATCACTATGCCTAACAAAATGAACAATAACTTCATAGTATTCTCTAACATACAGTGCAAAATAAAAATTTTCTGATAGTCTCTTTGTATATTGGTTTTGTTTGATTCAGGATTCAAATAAGGTCCACATTACCCTTGTTTGTCATAAATTTTAATAAGCCTCTCTTAGTTTGAGCAGATCCAACCTCCCCACTCTTTTCTCCTTCACCACTGACTTGTGGAAGCAGGATCTGTTGTCCTACAGAATGTCCACAACCTAGATTTGTTTGCTGCTTTCTGTGCTATTACTTACTTATACTCTTATCCACTGCAATTCCAATAAATAAAAGCATTAGACTGAAGAGTGACACTATCCAACATGGCTGCCATTAGCCACATAAACCTCTTTATATTTAAATTACACAAAAATTTAATAATTAAGTTTTTCATTCACATTAACATTTCAAGTGATCACATGGCTAATGCGCCTTAACTGGGCAGTGCTGTTCTATGGATTCACGGAAATCTAGGCATCATGTATTTCATTTTGCGTTACATCAAGAGGCAAATTATTTCTGCTTAAGCCACTAACAATGACACAATAGTTGATCATGTATTCAAGTGGTAACAGGCTGACCCCTCCACTGTAAATTCCCCATCAACCTTTCATGTGTTAGTTTCATCTTGAATTGATCAACTATTTTATAGAGGTTTCAATAGTGCCTTTTTCCCCCTAAAACAGAGACAGCACCACCTGGGGGGTAAAACAGCCTGTCCCTAACCTTCACAAGGTCGCGCAAAGGCAGGATATCTGACATAGGTCACGTAAAACACTACAGCTCACATATAAAGAATGATGTCAATCTATAGATATTGGTATGGAAAGATAACCAAAACAGGAAGTTAAATGGAAAAGCAGTATGTATTGGGTTGGCCAAAAAGTTTCTTATGTTTTTAAGTAAAAATAAAAGACCATTTTCATCAAGAACTTTCTCGAATGTTTTGTTATACTACATTCTGCCATTTTTCAGGCAACTTGATAACTTTATCTTCCAAGAACTTTTTATCTTTTTGAGCAAAGTACTATTCTAAGTGCTTTTTACAGTCTTCCACAGAATTGAAACTTCTTCCATTAAGAGAATTTTGTAAAGACTAAAATAAATGGAAATACAAAGGTGCAATGTCTGGTGAATAGAGCAGATGAATAACAACTTCCCAGCCAAGCTGTAACAGTTTTTGCCTATCATCAAAGAAAAACATGGTCTTGCATTATCCTGATGGGAGATTATATGTTTTCCATTGATTAATTCTGGACATTTTTCATTGAGTGCTGATTTCAGTTGGATTGAGTGCTGATTTCAGTTGGTCTAATTGCAAGCAGTACTTGTTGGAATTAATTGTTTGGTTTTTTGGAAGGAGCTCATAATAGAGGACTCATTTCCAATCCCACCACATAAACAATATCATCTCCTTTGGATGGAGATTGGCCTTCGTTGTTGTTGGTGGTGGTGGTGGTTCACTTCACGTGCCCCAGGATCTCTTCTGTTCCACATTATTGTACAGTATCCACTTTTCACTGCCCATCACAATTTGTATTAAAAAAGAACATTTTCGTTACATTTCAGCAGAGAATCACATTGGAGAAGGCAATGGCACCCCACTCCAGTACTCTTGCCTGGAAAATCCCATGGCCAGAGGAGCCCAGTAGGCTGCAGTCTACGGGGTCGCTAGGAGTCGGACACGACTGAGTGACTTCACTTTCACTTTCATGCATTGGAGAAGGAAACGGCAACCCACTCCAGCGTTCTTGCCTGGAGAATCCCAGGGACGGGGGAGCCTGGTGGGCTGCCATCTCTGGGGTCGCACAGAGTTGGACATGACTAAAGCAACTTAGCAGCAGCAGTAGGAGCAGCAGAGAATCACATGCAGAAACACAGTCAAAGGGTTTTTCACTTAACTCACGTGGAACTCGGACATCAAAGTGATTAACATAATCAGTTCAGTTCAGTCGCTCAGTCGTGTCCGACTCTTTGCAACCCCATGAATCGCAGCACACCAGGCCTCCCTGTTCATCACCATCTCCCGGAGTTCACTCAGATTCATGTCCATCAAGTCCGTGATGCCATCCAGCCATTTCATCCTCGGTCGTCCGCTTCTCCTCCTGCCCCCAATCCCTCCCAGCATCACAGTCTTTTCCAATGAGTCTACTCTTCGCATGAGGTGGCCAAAGTACTGGAGTTTCAGCTTCAACATCAGTCCTTCCAAAGAAATCCAAGGACTGATCTCCTTCAGAATGGACTGGTTGGATCTCCTTGCAGTCCAAGGCACTCTCAAGAGTCTTCTCCTACACCACAGTTCAAACGCATCAATTCTCCGGCGCTCAGCCTTCTTCACAGTCCAACTCTCACATCCATACATGACCACAGGAAAAACCATAGCCTTGACTAGACGGACCTTAGTTGGCAAAGTAATGTCTCTGCTTTTGAATATGCTATCTAGGTTGGTCATAACTTTTCTTCCAAGGACTAGGCGTCTTCTAATTTCATGGCTACAGTCACCATCTGCAGTGATTTTGGAGCCCAAAAATATAAAGTCTGACACTGTTTCCACTGTTTCCCATCTATTTCCCATGAAGTGATGGGACCAGATGCCATGATCTTCGTTTTCTGAATGTTGAGCTTTAAGCCAACTTTTTCACTCTCCTCTTTCACTTTCATCAAGAGGCTTTCTGCCATAAGGGTGGTGTCATCTGCATATCTGAGGTGATTGATATTTCTCCCAGCATCCTTGATTCCAGCTTGTGTTTCTTCCAGTCCAGCGTTTCTCATGATGTACTCTGCATAGAAGTTAAATAAGCAGGGTGACAATATACAGCCTTGACGTACTCCTTTTCCTATTTGGAACCAGTCTGTTGTTCCATGTCCAGATAATCAGGCTGATGCAAATGATCTTTCACGCTTGATTTGGATATTTTGAGTATGCTGGCTATCTCCTGTGTGGTATAATGTTAACTGTTCTCATTTAATGTCTCAAGTTGATCACTATCAACTTCAACTGACCTACCTAACTGTGGAGCATCGCCCAGAGAGAAATCTCTAGCACAAAACTTTGAAAACACTTTTGACATGTTCAATCACAGCACTTTTTCCATATACTGCACAAATCTGTTTCTGCATTTCAGTGAAGTTTTTACCTTCTTTGAAATAAAGCATAATATGCTAAAAACGTTGCTTTCTTTCCTTCCACTTTCAATATTAAAATGGCTACACAAAAATTCACCAATTTTGACAAGTCTTATTTTTAGTACACACTGATATGATAGCTGTCACAATACAATCTAACAAAATTGTTTCAAATGAAGTTACAGACAACAATGTGCTCCTAGAGCCACCAACAGAAAAAAAAACTTTTTGGCCAACCCAATAAAATGTGACTTGTATAAAAAAAGCAACCATACTTATACACATATGAAGGTATGTGCAATCATGGAGAACTTTGGTTTTTTGCTTTAGACACATCAGTATAAAAAACTGACAGACTACTCACCAGGGCAGATTTTGATGCTTCATCCCCAGTACACACCAGGATGCTGCCATTATTCTCTGGATTTTGGAAAATGGCACTCTTGGTTAGCAATTTGCAAGAGGGTCCCCCAAGGAATGTTTGTACAGGATGGCAGGAGCAGATGGGCTCTCCAGCATTATCCAGTTTATAGGACATCTCCATGAGCACACTTCGTAAGGTGTTGTGATTTTTATCTAAGAGAAAGAGAAATCAGTATTGATCTGTAGGGATGGTCCAAAGAAATTAAGCAAGTACCTAAACTTGGTTGTAACACAGCTGAGTAGAAAAGGCAGTTTTATCAAGCCATCATTAATAGCTACAGAGCAAACACAGTAAGAACAAAACAATATAGCACAAATGAAATTCAGAACTTTGGGCCATAGGATGAAGTAAGTTATCTACAATAGGTTTTTGTCTATGAGGGAAACAACTCTGAGAATAAGCTAGCCTTTTTAGGAAAATCACTGTATCCAGCTGGACTTGTTTTTATCTTCCTTAAGGGTTCGGGCTATAACGTCTTTTCCTTCCCCCAGTGAGGACCCCACTAATACCTGGAACTGTACAAAGTGAAAGCATATTATCACAGAAGGGGAAACATATCGCTGTGGTTCTGCTGAGAGACAAACAAAAGCTAGAGAACAGAATGGGATCTCCAAGCTTTCTACATGTTATAGCAAATCTGTGGAGATAGGGGACCTAGGAGATGGGTCCAAAAGGGAAAGGAGAGTCTGCTGAGGCAGCTTCTCAGCTCAAACAAAACTTAAAATGATTAGGTCAACCCACAACTAGCAGAAGTATGGGCACTTTAATGACTATTTCTGACCAAAACATCTACCTGACCATCAATATAGCTCACCAAATTAGATTCATTATCTTTCAGCTAGAAAAAAACCTATGAATTTAAGCATAGTCAGTCAAGGGTTGCAGTCCTGGTTCTGGAAGCTGTGAGAAGTTCAGGTGGCTAGGGCCACCATGGTTGTCCATCTACTCCCCACTTAACTTTGGGGCCCTAAATAAGGAAGAACCGCTAACAGCTTAGTGTCTGGGCCCTCTACATGACTGCTTTCATCTGGGCCTTCCTTGTAAGTGAATTGAGGGGCAAGCAGAAGACATGAAACTGATGTTAGGGCAGTTCAGTTGCCTCAAGAGCAGGTTTCCTCATTCCATCACTGTCATAAGTCAGAGAGGATCCTAAAGCGAAGGATCCTAAAGCGAAGGATCCTAATTCCACTTCCAAGGAGTACCTGGTATGTCCTAGTTCACACAAGCGAGGGATAGGGAGGCAGGCTCCACAGAAGCTCCCTGAAGGAGCACGGGCTGTTAGTCCATGAGGGGCTGACCAGCACCACCTGAAAGCTAGGGCAAGCTCTCCTTTCCTCCCCTCTACCAATCTACTTCCAAACCAACCACGGGTCCCATAAGGATACCCCAACAACACTCACCAGGTCTATAGGTCACGAGACAGTGGCGGGTGCTGCTCTCTACCTGAAAGTCTATGCAGCCCCCAGGCTCCATGGGCAGCACATGAGGCCAATGAGTAAAACCCATTTTCAGCTCCCAAAAAGAGGCATTCTCCAACGCTCCAGCCAACACGCCACCATATGGAAACGCAGCAGAGGCAGCTCTGGGCACATATGACAGGGATACCAGTGGGCATCTGAAAGGAAAGAAAGGAAACCTAGTCTCACCTGCCAATATCTGAACTACTTCAGGCACCACTATGAGGCGTCAAGGACATTCCTACCTCTATAGAAGAAACTTTGTGAGTCACTGTCCTCTGATATCTGATAAAAACTACCAACCCACTCTGTAGGAACAAAAGGGCATATATATAATACTCCACACCCAGTTTCAGAGGAAATTCCACATGCTCTAAAAGCAGTGGGGAAAAAACAGAGCAGGAAATTTAACAGTACAAGATCACAAACACAAGGAAGCCTGACTGATGTGAAGCTTCTGGAAATGCGGTTAGACACACACACAAGAAGTCAGGAAGGAAATTCAACTTATACATCCAATAAACTAAAGCTTCCAAGCTGTATTTGACAGACTCTCTCAATTAAAATACAGCATTGAGAATTTCCTAGTGGTCCACTGGTTAGTTCCCAACAGGCCAAGAAACGTAACCAAGGTCACACAGCTCATAAATGGTGGAGTTGGGTTCTGAACAAAGTAGTGATTTTTATTTTGGCACACTGTGACATGTAATTCTATGAATCTGGTTATATTTGGTACAAGAACTTTCTGCCATATGAACTATCATGAACACAAACTCTAGGATCTTACTGATTCTGAAGTGAGAATAGATCAGAGGACTCAGAGAACTGCCCTCTGTGAGAAATTCTGATCAACTGTGAAACACTTGTAAAAGAGAGGATTAATATGATAGTCTAAGAGAAAGCTGTTACTTTCAGGGGGCTCCCTACCTAGCTCTCTGAGGTACTAACTCCTGGACATGAGAGCTTGTATTTCGAACGTCATATAACAGAATTGAACCGTTGACCAGTCCAGCATAGATGTAATTGTTTTCATCAAGACACCAGCAGCAGCTCCAGACAGGCCGCCCAGCATTGTAAGTCTGGACCACGGTATTTGTTTCCAGGCTGTAGAGTTACAAAAGACTTTTACAATTATGCATTACAAAAATAAAATACAGAACAAAGATATAAAGATAAGAACACACCCACACATTAAAACTATATGGATTCCCAATTTCCTCTAAGGTCTGCGGAGATAACTCCTCTTAATTCCACAGTATTTGTTTTGGAGGATATAGATTTTCCTCCTAAGCTGTAAGGAAGAATAAGTTAAAGGGACAGATAAACAGTATATTCTTTCCCCTGATCCTATATCCTTCTCCACGGCTACCTATTACACAGGTATTCAATGTTTAATACTGAAAAATTAGAAAACACATATAAGAAAAACAAAGTTATAATCCAACTATCCAGAGGTAGTCATTAATGACAGTTTGGTATTTAACCTTTCTTTTTTCCCTTCTATTTTTCAATACTACTAAAATAAGTCATAGCATTTAGAGATATATAAAACATAACAGAATTGATACACTTAGTTTTGGGGTAAAATTAAGCTGAAGCATTCCTGAAAAGTCAAAAGATATATATCTGCATGGTTTAAGATATATTTTGTAGCATATATAATTTTAAAGAAATGGACCACAACATATTCAGCTTTGCAACCAGCTGTGTCCACATCTTAAAGCAAGACATTTAAAATTCAGTGAACCTGGATCTGAGAAAACAAGGCCTTGGACAGCTCCCATCCCATCCCCACCCCAAAAGCCAAGGTCATCATAACACAGATACTAATTCCCAAGTTATTCAACACTAGGTATCCCAAGGCCCATCTTCCCCACAAAGTACTCACCTGGTCAGTTTAATTGTGTTGTCCAGGGAAGCAGAGAGAAGTAAGCCTTTGGATCGACTGCTGAAAGCCAGTCCACGTATTTGTTTGCCATGCATAGCAATATACTGACTGCTTTTCATGTTGGCAGTACTCAACATCTTAACACCAAAGCCTGCCAAATTTATGAGAGAGTGAAACAGATCACTCAAAGTCAATTAAGGGCAAAGGAAACTACCATTTCTAGCAACACCTTTGTTCGCCTTTCTTGGCATGTCAGTTTCTGGGAAAAAACTAGTCAAACAAAGAAAATAATTCCCAGGATATAATTTATTTTAAAAAGTACATTCTATCCCAAATGTCTATCAAGTATATGAGAAACCATCATATATACGTACAGTGGAATACTACCCAGCAATAAAAAAAAATGAACTACTGACAGACACAATAATATGAATAATCTTTATAAAGTTACCTTGAAAGAATCCAGACCAA
This sequence comes from Neotragus pygmaeus, assembly GCA_006410875.1. Taxonomy (NCBI): domain Eukaryota; kingdom Metazoa; phylum Chordata; class Mammalia; order Artiodactyla; family Bovidae; genus Neotragus; species Neotragus pygmaeus. The sequence continues at coordinate 1,215,884 of SJYV01021317.1, forward strand.
AAGAGTAACACTGTATGGCTCGAGTTATGTAAAATTCTAGAAAATATAAACTAATATACCGAGATAGAAAGTAGTTGCCTGGGGATGGAGAGAGGAGGGAGGAACAGGTGGATGATGGATTACAAAGAGCCTGAGCAAACTTTCAGGGCAACTGATATGTTCATTACCTTGATTGTTATGATGGTTTTAGAAGTGTATACAAATAGTGATACATACATCAATACTCACCAAATGGTATATCACATTAAGGAGGTGCAGTTTACTGTATATCAATTATACTGTAATAATAAAGCTTTTAAAGGAAAGCAAGAGACTAGTCTTTCTGAACCATATATACTCAAAAATGTAGATGAGAGTGAACAACAAAGAATGGAGATAAGTCATTTCTGTGTCATGTGGTCAAGATGTTACATTTTTCTGAAACAGACTGAAAATAGGTAAAATCAAGTATCTTAATGTATATCATTCCAAGAGGGGAAAAGAAAGCCAAAAACTTGTCCTTTTAAATTTTTTTGTTACTCTGTTCTCTTACCAGGGAATAACAACACATTTATTTTATCAAGTATATATTTTATCTGAGTTATACACTAACAAAATTTGTCAAATCTTAGATTTAAGATATCCTTGAGGGACTTCCCTGGTGGTCCAGTGGCTAAGAATTTGTCTTGCAGTATAGGAGATGTGGGTTCAATCCCTGGTCTGTAAACTAAGATCCCACATGCCACAGAGCAATTAAGCCCGTGCACGTCAACTACTGAAACCTGTGCACTCCAAAGCCCACCTGTCCCAACTAGAGAGCTCAAGAACTGCAAGGAAAGATCCCGCACGATGCAACTAAGACCCAATGCAGCCAAATAAATAAGCGAATTGAGACACTTGAAAAAAAAGCCTTGACTCACACTTCTCCTTTGCTAGGGAATCAAGTGAGAGAAAGTTTATTGTGATTCTGCTGAAACAGAATTAGCAGAGCCAGAGAAACAAACATGGAAACTATAGGTTTTAAATCAACAAGGGAACTTGAGATTTTGCCTAGTTAATCATTAAAGGAAACAAGAAATTAGCATTATCAGGCTATCAGGATGAGCTGGCTGTGCAGGACAGAACAGACACCCTAAGAAGTAAAGGAACAGATAACACCCAATTTGAGGAATAACTGGAATAAATATTTTTCCAATTAATGGGGAAGGTTTCACTTGAAGATAAATCTTTTTATTAAAACTGTGAATGGAATATAGCGACATTATAAACAATCCTTTTACTTTCCCCTCAATTGGAGCCTCCTGATAGCCTCTCAACTCACAGTTAGTATCAGTGAATAGAAAAATATATGATATTCAAGGGATTACACTACAAATCCTGTACATACCTAAGTATGGGGGACACAGTTTTGAAGCATTTGAAAGGAACTTCTAAGTGGGGAGACACTAAATCAGGCAGAAGCAAAGGGACCTTACAGTTGGCAGAAGAGAGCAGGAAAATACATCTACAACATTGGGCCTGTGAGGTTTGGTTTTCAACATTAAAACCTAAAATGAAACTTGAAAAGCGCACAAAAAAGAGAAAATCAGTACAATATTAATAAAATAATAATGTTTCCAAATTCTTTTACTTGGAATTTGTCAATGTGCACACGACTGAAAATAAGCATTCAATCTTGTTTTAACTTGAATTAGACCTTGGGGTAGCGTTTCTTTCAAACATTTCTAGTCTAAAATGAATCTGTATTTTAGCAGGACATACAGGCAATTATAGTCCTTATTCTTGGACAACTCACACTTCTAAGTACGTGTTCTCTCCCTTTACCATGGTTCAGCATCTCTGCCCTTCTGGTAAACAAGTTTACAGAAGTCAAACAGACAGTGCAGACATTTCTGTAGTGCCCTGAAGTATCTGTTTCAAGGAAAGCAACTAGGAAAAAAGTGATCTGGTGGGCTGTGGACAGTGTTCACCTACTAGTGAGTCCTGGATTATCCAAAAAGGGAGGAAATAAATAAACAGAGTCCAACAATGAACATAAAAACTGAAGTTCTGGACTATTCACCTGGAAGGAAGGCGGCCTGAGGAGAAGGTTGTGATACCACCAGGCAGCTCAAAGCATCACAGTATGTCATGACTCGACAGTTTCCTGTTTGAGACACTGTGAATGTCTTCTGGAAATGGTACTTCTGTTGACTCTGGCTGGAGGGCAGGCCACTTAGGAAATGTCGTTGGGAACCCCCAGGCTGCTCTGAGATCTTATCCTGACCTATAAGTTTTTGCAAGTCCTAAAACGAAAACGATTTTGAAGACATAAAGCTTTTTCGTATGGTATTACCCTCAAATACAATTCCTTGATCTAATACAAGGATATTTATCCTTTACATGAAAATGTTAACATGAATTCTAAAGTACTGCTGCAGTTTTCACAAAATTTCAACAAGCAATTGAAATAGGGAGAGCTCATCATCATAAAGGGCTGAAAGTCTTTAATGATTTAGACACTTTGTCTAAAATTCTCACTTTATTAGTAGATTCAAGCAAGTGAAATGACCTAAACAAGTTGTGAATTATCAGGTGGCTGTTCAATTTTTTTTAAAATTCAGGATGCAGTAGAATTCATCATAAAGCACACATATAAGTTCTAATAAAAAATAAACAGTTGATCATGTTTTCTTCCTGAAAAACTTGGTAAATCCTATTTGTATCTGAGTGAAACTAAATATTTAGATGCCTTCTTAATTCCTATTCCAACAGTTCTTTGGATTAGAAAAGGCAAACTTACCTGAACACGACTTTGAAGCCTAGAGCATTCATCAGTGAGGGCTTGAAGCTGTAGCCGACACTGTGCCGAGTCTAACTCAGCCTTCTTCCTTAGCTTCTGTTCCTTTTGTAAGGAACTAGAGGAGGAAAGCCAGCAACAGGTGGAGATTAGAAAGGCTACAAAAGACTTCTCATCAAGATGCACAATAAATTTATGCTATGATATACACACTTTGACTATAAATATATCATTTAGGGAATAAAATATAACGAGAAAAATCTCTCAAACCGAGAAACATTGCAGAAGAATAGCAGACAGGGCTGAGCTCATCAGCCTACTGGAGTGAGTCTCACTGTTGAGGTAGGCAATGACCAGGAATTTGGCTCTTACTAAGGAATGAGGACATAAAATGCAAAACAAGGGAATACAGCCAAGCTCAATGCCTGAGTTAAAGTCAAATTAGAAAAGAGTAAAACGACCTGTTAAAAGACCAAGATCATCTACCAGATAAAAAGAAAATCAGGTATTAGATGTTCATGAGATATTCAAATAAATAACACTATAAAAAGAGGTTGGAAGTTTTAAAAAAAATATATACCAGGTAAATGCTAAAAAAAAAAAAAGACTGATTACAATTAAAAAGGATGGACAAGCATAAAGAGGAATAATGTACAATGAAAGGACACATTCATAGGTATGAAAATCATAAACTCATGTTTCAAAATATGAAATGCAAATAGAGATTTCCACTCCAATAAGATAGGAGAGAAAAAAGATGAAAATTGGAAAGGAAGAGATAAAGTGGCTCTTATTTATCTTCATGGAAAATTCAAGAGAACCCACAAGCTATTAAAGAGTTTAGTAAGGTTACTAGAGTTAAGATTAAGAAAATTAGATCAACAGCATTCCCATATACCAGACAGGTGATTTGTAAAAGTAACAAAAAAAGTTCATTTGAAATAGCATTCTAACAGTAACCTAGGAATAAAGTTAAGGCCTTTAAGAAGCAAAATACAGTTATAAATGACACAAATGACACAACAGTAAATAAGTGAAAGGATATTATATAATGTTGATGGCTAGACAGACTAAACTGAAGCACTAGAACTAACAGATCCTAGAACAAAAGAGTAGTTCATTTATAATATAGAAACTTAATTTAGAATAGAAGTAGCAATTGAAATTTATAGATAGGACATACTTCACTAAAAGTAAAAACTTTTTCAACGAAGGATACCATGAACAAGTCAAAGAGACAAATAAAAAACTAGAAGATGACGTGTGCAATGTGCACAACCAACGAAGAGTTAGTATAAGGAAAACAAAGAACTATAAATCAGTAAGAAACAAACAAATAATATACTTGGCTCAATATAAGTAAATAAAATATTTGAACACAATTTACAGAGGAGTATGTTCAACCTCATAAGTGATTGAGTAAAACCTCATAAGAAAAGCAATCTGAAGTAAATGCTACTTTACTTCATGAAACTGGCAAAATTAAGTCTGATAATATAAAGTAGATGAAGGTATGAAAAAAATGCAAAATCCCTTACATTACTGCTGCTGGTATAAACTGGAAAAGCCTTTATGAAGAACAATTTGACAATATCTAGTAAAGTTGAAATTACATGTACCCTATGATAAAGCAAATCCATTTCTAGACGTAATGAAATTCTCACCCATTTTTCTGCAGCATGGCTTGTACTAATGAAAACTGGAAACTACTTGTCTACCAATACAAAATACATATAGGAAAACTCTACAGAACTAGAACACTTTATAGAAATTAAAATCAATCAACGAGAGCTACCTGTATCAACCAGGATATGTGCCTCAAAGGATTAAGCAAAATCAAGTTACAGAAGAAAAACTATAATCCAATAACCCTTGCATAAAATGTGAAAACTTTCTAAATCACACTGTGCTTTATGGTCATAGATCATCTGAAGAAAGAGATGGAATTAAGAAAAACTTGGTGCACAAGGAAGTCTCCTCGGTATCTATAAGAATATATTTCTTTTTTAAAAGACCCAAAACAAATACGGAAAATGTTAAGATTTGATAAAGTTAAGCCTGTGGGTATTCATCCTATTTGTCTCGGTATGTATCACCATTTCGAAATTCTTCTCAAGAGGCTAAGGAGTACACTGACTGTAGTAATCAGCAAAGTTTTAAATACAATCATGCATTAATAGCCACCCATACTGGTTTTGCCTTTTCAAGAAAATTTCCCCCACCATGTACCTGTCATTTTAACATACTACAAATAAATATTCATTGGAATGAATATAAAAAGGCAAACAAGGAGTAAAATTTATACATCTGTAATTCCACTTTACAGGGACTACTTTTATGTTTTCTTCCAGTTTGCAACAATATAATCACACTAACAACATGCTTTCACATGACAACATACTATATGTACTTCAACACCAGTTTTAATCAATGTATAGTGTTTCATCACATGGATATGCCAGAGTTTACTCAATCAATTAACCTTCTTGGATTATTAACTAAATGAAAAGCCTGATTAAACACATTTTTGTACATATCCTTAATCATTTTTTTAGAATGCCTAAAGCAGAATTACTTTTAGCCTTCTGAATTATATTGCCAAGGGCCTCTCTAAATGTTAATATCTGTGCACATTTTTACCAGTAATGCACAAGCAAACACACATCCCTGTACTCTCAATGCTGGGGGGTGGGGGGGTTTTGGCTGCTGCTGCATGGCGTGTGGAATCTCAGTTCCCTGACCAGGGAACAAACCTGCCTCCCCTGCATTGCAAGGATGATTCTGAACCACTGGACCACCCGGGAATTCCCAATCTTTACTGTTCTTAAAGCATATTTTATAAGTAGTGCTTTTAGCAATTGTCCATGGGCTTCCCAAATCCCAATAATTTCTTGCATTGTATTGTTTCAGTTATAAGACTTCTTTGTAGAACACTGTGGCAGGAGGGCTTAGTGACACAGCAGCAAAAATTCTCAGTTTTTAAAAAAGTATCTTTAAGCCTATTCTAATGACAAGGAGGTTGAGACTTGGAGTGTGTTCTAGATGGCTGTGAATTGGCCACAGTGAATTGGCCACTCATTCCCTGATTCAGTATTCACCAAATTTAGTGGCAGAGGCAGACTGTAAAGGTAATCCCTTAGGGAAGAAGCTGAACAGGTGACCAAAAAATCCAGGCTATCTTTCTGTGCAGGTCTGCTGTCCAGCTCAGGTGTGAGGTATTACTGTATGGCTAAAGGTTTCTCTATGACTTTTGATTTCAGGAGGGCTTACCAGACCATGTCTTGGCCTCCCCAAGTCATATTACCAAAGATTAAGTCTTAGCACTGACTCCAAGTTCACAGGAATGCCAAAGTGCTCCTGCAGAGCCTGCTCCAATCAGCACACAACCCTCAGGTCCTGAAAATGGAGGCTTATGAGAGATGCTGAGCACACAGACGAGCGCAGCAGTCTACCACCTGTTGCTCTTCTGTCAACCCCCTCTCTTTCAAGAAAGGAGATTTTTATCCTCTACTTCTCAGTTGTTTTCCTATGCACTGACTTCATTTTCTGATATTCTATACTAGTTTTTTCCCTGACGAGTTCAAGCAAAAGTCCTGGGGCTGACATTCATTGAGCTAGGTGAAGTCACAATAATTTGTTACTCCAGATCATCACTTTTAATCCTATATGGAGAGCAAATCGCCCATCACGTGATCAGACATGTATCATAAGTCACAATGTTAAATTGCCAACAATCACCAGAGATCCCTAGTCACAGTCCAAGGAAAGCTTCAGAATCACACTAAGAGTGAATCATACCCCCTTTTTCAGATGAGCCTACAAAGAACCAAAAGGGAATATTCCAGCTAGACAGACTCTTTCCACCTACCTCTTCATGAGCTCCTGCTCACTAGTGTCCAAAGCTCTCAAGTTCCGGGCATAAAGGACAACGATATCACTTTGCTTGGCTTTCTTGTTGCACTAAGGAGCCCAACAGGACACAATTAGTGTGGTTCTAGGAATCCGCCTGACTTAACATGTTGACTGTGCATATACACAGTTCTTAACTATGGTCTCTACCTGGGGACATTTTCGGGTCTGTCCTCTGAGCCACTTTGAAATGCATTTGTACCCAAAGAGGTGTCCACAGCGCAATGCAGAGAGCCGGTGATCCCCAGCATTGGTCCACTGTTCCAGACATATTGTGCAAGTGTCTCCTTCTTCCTCATCCACAGAAGCAGAAGTTTGAGAAGGGTTAGACTTCTGGGGAGACTGCTGGATGGAAACCACAATATATTCAAATTAGAGAAAACGCAAAATCTGTCTTGAAGATATGAAACTAACAAATTAACAAGTCACACAAAAATGAACAAATCCAACTGAAAAATGCCAAAGAAAAACCCAACACCCGTGAATCACTTCCCATTCGTTCCAGAGTGCAATCTGGTCAAAGATAATATAAACTGTGAAAATATCATTATTATCCTTTGAACTCACAAAATTCTTGATTTTTTTTTCATTCAAATGACAAACAGGAGCTAATTTACGAAGACATTAAAACAAAACAAACCCAGAAGTGACCCAGTTAAATAACAACAGGGAATATTACGTCTTTTATACATTTGAAATTAGGTTCATAATTCAAGTAACTATAAAATATCTGGTTCATGTGAATAAAGATAAAAATACAAAGGAAAAGAGAAAGGAATATAAACAGTTTACACAAAAATACAAATGGTTAGTAAGTGTTCAGCTATAATTAAAGAAACAAAAATTAAACTATGTTTTTACTTCTTTTCATCTATTAGATAATGTCTGGTAACATGAAGCACTGAGGGTGAGGAAGAAATGGGCATGCTTACATACTGCTGTTCCAAGTAGAAACTGGCACAAATTTTCCAGAGGGCAACTTGGCATTATCTATCAAAACTAAAAATACAAACATTCTTCCTTTGATAAAGCAACCTCTCTGGAAGAAATATATCCCATGAATATAACCACAAATATTTGCCAAGACAGTAATGCAAAGATGCTCAATGCAGCATGATCTTAGTAGGAAGTAACAATAGTGCACATGCAAGGGAACAATTAACTAAAAATGTATTCCTATGTAAAAACACTATGCAGCTACTTACTCATTACTCATACAGTAAGAATGAGATTCCATTTTACGTTGGATAGTCACTAAGTTATGTCTGCCTCTTTGCGACCCCATGGACTGTAGCCTACCAGGCTTGTCTGTGCATGGGACTTCCCAGGCAAGAATACTGGAGTGGGTAGCCATTTCCTTCAATTTTATGTACTGACAATAAAAAGCTCTCCAAGAGAAACTTCCCTGGTGGTCTAGTGACTGGGAATCTGCGTTCCAATGCAGGGGACATGGGTTTGATGCCTGGTCAAGGAACTAGGATTCCACATGGCACAGAGCAACTAAGCCCCCTTAGGTACTACAACGACTAAGCTTATGCACTCCAGAGCACAGAGAAGAGAAGCTTGTGTGCTGCAACTAAAGAAGTCCCTGCGTGCTGCAACGAAAACCCAGCACAGCCAAAATTAAAAAAAAAAAAGACATGACTAGAATCAAGGTTAGTTGAACATTTAATCACTTAGTCTTACAATCAAAAAAAAAAAGCTCTCCAAGATACAAGTCAGGGGGAAAAGAAACCAGTCCTAAAACAGGATAGCATGTAATCTCTCTTGTGTAAATTTTAAAATAGAGCATTTAAATGAATTCAGTAAAGTCGAAGGATACAAAATTCATCTACAGAAATCTGTTGCATTTCTACACACTAACAATGAACTATCAGAATGAGAAATTAAGAAATATAATCTCATTTATGAACTGTATTAAAAAGAACAAAATAAACTAGAATTAAATCTAACCAAAGAGGTAAAAGACCTGTACTCTGAAAACTATGACATTGATGAAAGAAACTTAAGACGACATAAACAACTGGAAAAGCGTATTATGCACGTTGGAAGAATTAACATTGTTAAAATAATCATCCTCGCACCAAGGCAATCTACAGATGCAATGCAATCCCTGCCAAAATACAGCACTTTTCATAGAACTAGACTAAATGATTTTAAATTTATATGAAAACAAAAGACTAGAAACAGCCAAAGCAATCTCAAGAAAGAAAACAAAGGTGGAAATATACTCTCTGATTTCAATCTGTACTACAAAGCTACAGTAATCACAACAGTATGGTACCGTCACATAAGCAGACATATAGATCACAGAACAGAACACAGGGTGCAAAAACAAATCCACACTTACATGGGCCATTAATTTACGAAAAAAGAGGCAAGAGTAGACAACAGGGAAAGACAGTCTCTTCAATAAATGGTGTTGGGAAATCTGGACAACCAGATCACTTTCTCTAACTTTCTATTTTATACCAATACTGTGATAGTTTCAGGTGTACAGCAAAGGGACTCAGCCAAACACTGGACTACTTTCTCACATCATATAAAAAAGTAACCTTGAAATGGACTATAGCTTTAAATATAAGACCTGAAACCATAAAATTCATAGAAGAAAACATAGGCACTAGAGCTCTTTGACAGTAGTCCTTGCAATATTTTTTTGAATATGTCTCCTCAGGCAAGGGAAGGAAGCAAAAACAAACAAGACTATCAAACTTAAAGCTTTTGCACAGCAAAGGAAACTAACAACAAAATGAACAGGCAGCCTACCGAATAGAAGATACTAACAAAAGATAGATCTGATAAAGGATTAATATCCAGAATAAATGAAGAGCTCACACAACTCAACAGCAAAGAAAACCCGATAAAAATGGTCAGAAGGCGGGAATACAGATTTTGCCAAAGAGATGGCCAAGAGACACATAGAAAGAAAAGATGCTCAACATTAGTAATTATCATTTCAGTTCAGTCGCTCAGTTGTGTCCGACTCTGTGACCCATGAACCGCAGCACCCCAGGCCTCCCCGTCCATCACCAACTCCCAAAGTTCACCCAAACCCATGAGTCAGTCATGCCATCAAACCATCTCATCCTGTGTCATCCCCTTCTCCTCCTGCACTCAATCTTTCCCAGCACCACGGTCTTTTCAAATGAGTCACCTCTTTGCATCAGGTGGCCAAAGTACTGGAGTTTCAGCTTCGACATCAGTCCTTCCAAAGAACACCCAGGACGGATCTTCTTTAGGATGGACTGGTTGGATCTCCTTGCAGTCCAAGGGACTCTCAAGAGTCTTCTNTGATGCTTCCTAAGGCCCACTTGACCTCACATTCCAGGATGTCTGGCTCTGGGTGAGTGATCACACCATCGTGATTATCTTGATCATGAAGATCTTTTTTGTTCAGTTCCTCTGTGTATTCTTGCCACCTCTTCTTAATATCTTCGGCTTCTGTTAGGTCCATAACATTTCTGTCCTTTATTAAGCCCATCTTTGCATAAAATGTTCCCATGGTATCTCAAACGTTCTTGAAGAGATCTCTAATCTTTCCCATTCTATTGTTTTCCTCTATTTTTTTTGCACTGAGTGCTGAGAAAGGCTTTCTTATCTCCCCTTGCTATTCTTTGGAACTCTGCATTCAAATGGGTATATCTTTCCTTTTCGCTTCCCTTCTTTTCACTGCTATTTGTAAGGCCTCCTTGGACAGCCATTTTGCTTTTTTGCATTTCTTTTTCTTGGGGATGATCTTGATTCCTGTTTCCTGTACAATGTCACGAACCTCCATCCATAGTTCATCAGGCACTCTGTCTATAGGATCTAGCCCCTTAAATCTATTTCTCACTTCCACTGTATAGTCATAAAGGATTTGATTTAGGTCATACCTGAATGTAATTATCACGGACATGCAAATTAAACCACAAAGAGATGCCACCTTATACCTGTCAGAATGGCTATCGTCAAAACAACAACATATAGCAAGCACTGGCAAGGATATGGAGAAAAGGAAACACTTGTGAACTGTTGGTAGGAACATAAGCCGGTGCGGCCACTAAGGAAACAGTATGGATTATGGATCAAATACCATATGATCTCACCTAAATGGAATCTAAAAAATAAAACAACAAAAAACCTGCAGACTAATAGACACAGAGAACAAATAGGTAACTGCCAAAAGGAAGGGAGTCGGGGGGAGGAGGGGTATGACAAAACAGGTTGAAGGGGATTAAGAGGTACTAACTTGCACTCATCTCACACGCTAGCAAAGTAATGCTCAAAATTCTCCAAGCCAGGCTTCAACAGTAAGTGAACCGAGAACTTCCAGATATTCAAGCTGGATTTAGAAAAGGCAGAGAAACCAGAGATCAAATTGCCAACATCCGCTGGAGCATCAAAAAAGCAAGAGTTCCAGAAAGACATCTACTTCAGCTTTATTGACTATGCCAAAGCCTTTGACTGAGTGGATCACAAGAAACTGGAAAATTCTTCAAGAGATGGGAATACCAGACCACCTGACCTACCTCCTAGAAACCCGTATGCAGGTCAGGAAGCAACAGTTAGAACTGGACATGGAACAACAGACTTGTTCTAAATAGGAAAAGGAGTACGTCAAGGCTGTATATTGTCACCTTGCTTATTTAACTTATATGCAGAGTACATCATGAGAAATGCTGGGCTAGATGAATCACAAGCTGGAATAAAGACTGCAGGGAGAATTATCAATAACCTCAGATATGCAGATGACACTGCCCTTATGGAAGAAAGTGAAGAAGAACTAAAGAGCCTCTTGATGAAAGTGAAAGAGAAGAGTGAAAAAAGTTGCTTAAAGCTCAACATTCAGAAAACTAAGATCATACCACCTGGTCCCATCACTTCACGGCAAACAGATGGGGAAACAATGGAAACTGAGACTTTACTAGCTTGGGCTCCAAAATCACTGCAGATAGTGACAGCAGCCATGGAATTAAAAGATGCTTGCTCTGTGGAAGAAAAGCTATGACCAACTTAGAGAGCATATTAAAAAGTAGAGAGAATTATTTTGCTGACAAAGGTTCATCTACTCAAAGCTATAGTTTTTCCAGCAGTCAAGGATGGATGTGACAGTTGGACCATAAAGCTGAGCACTGAAGAATTGATGCTTTTGAACTATGGTGCTGGAGAAGACTCTTGAGAGTCCCCTGGACTGCAAAGAGATTCAACCAGTCCATCCTAAAGGAAATCAGTCCTGAATATTCATTGGAAGGATTGATGTTGAAGCTGAAACTCNCATAAAGCTGAGCACTGAAGAATTGATGCTTTTGAACTATGGTGCTGGAGAAGACTCTTGAGAGTCCCCTGGACTGCAAAGAGATTCAACCAGTCCATCCTAAAGGAAATCAGTCCTGAATATTCATTGGAAGGATTGATGTTGAAGCTGAAACTCTGATACAATGGCCACCTGATGCGAAGAACTCATCACTGAAAAAGCCCGTGATGCTGGGAAAGATTGGAGGCAGGAAAAGGGCACAAGAGAGGATGAGATGGTTGGACAGCATTAACAACTTGATGGACATAAGTCTGAGCAAGCTGTGGGGAGTTTGTGATGGATAGGGAAGCCTGGCATGCTGCCGTCCATGGGGTCTCAAAGAGTTGGACACAACTGAGTGAATGAACTGAACTTCCAATTATGCTGGGAGCCAGCGTGAGGAACTCCACCCATGGCAAAGGTCATGAGGAAGGAAGCTTGGCATACGCAAAGGCGTGATCAAGCTTCAGGAAACCCCTTGTTCCAGAGCATCTACCCCCAAAACCAGAGTATTTTACAGGGACCTCTCCCCGATAACCATTTCTCTCAGAGAAGGAGTTAACTTGCAGCCCCAGTTAATAAAAATTCCTGGGCGTGACAAGTGTTTCAACTTACTACCTCTGAAGGTTCTCTGGTCTGCCTGATCAAGTTCGTCCGGCCGCATGTGATTGTTTATAGCCTCCCAACTGTGAGAGGCATGGGATGCTTTAAAACTTCCTAAATACAGACTCTTTTGAGAAGTTAGAAGATCATTAATATAGTATTAGTGGGTTGATTAGGAATTATATTGGTGAAGGGTTTTTTCATTTGTCATGCCAATAATTACTGCTAATTCTCTGCCCTGGGTGTGACAAGGGTGTCTCAGGTCAAACCTCTCTGCTAACAGACTAGCTTGTGTGACAACCTCTCAACCATAAACAGCACAGAGAGTTTTGGAGTATTTTAAGAGTCTTAATTAGCATAGGGCTTTTCTCATTGATGAGTCAATGATTGCCGCCAGGTCTCCATACCCTTAGGCACCTGGGAATATATTAATCAATGTATTTGGAATATAGAAAAGGAAATATAGTAGTTTTTGATGTTAGTAATACTAGACTTTTGAGTTAATGAATTTTCTCTTTTGTAATAGATCACTGTGTTTTGTTATAAATCACTGTGTTCTTGCTACATAAAAATGTAACTTTATCACTATCTTAAGACTAAGTAGATCTTAAAGGGAACATTGGTGAAAGATTTTCATTTGTTGGGCTGATGTTTGCTGCTAAATCTTCATATTCCTTGCCCTTATAATGAATATAACTAGCATATAGGAGAAATAGGTATTAACCTTTAAGCATATAGGAAAAATAAGTATTAACTTTTAAGATTAACCATGTTAAACCTCAGGTTAAGTACATTCCTTTCTTGATTGTAATTCACTACACCCTCACCCTATAGGAATGCAACTTTATTTGGAGGGTGGCGCCTGATTTAAGAAAAATCACCCCTGGAAAAATAAGTTTTCTGGTTAACTGACCAGTATCAGAAAAGGGCCATAAAATGTCAGCAGACCTCATGGTCAGAAGATGATGTAAAAACCCATAAGACCTTTGTATAATTTTATATGAAGCACCTGATTGTGACAAGGGTTAGGTCTGCTGACCCCCGCATGACTGTATTCATCCCTACGTGTAACAAAAGGTATATAAGCAAACCCCAAAATAAAGAAATCGGATCAGTTCCAGAAAGACTGATTCCCTCATGTCTTTCTTTTCTGCTCCCCGTTTTTCTGGCTGAATTCCCATCTGGAGCGTGGGTGCCCTCCAAGTCTACTTATTTGCCCCAGTTTTCAAGCCCACAAGAGAAGGAGGCCAAGGAGGGGCACCTTCTGATATTCAAGTGGCACCAGTGGCCCAACGTAGATGGTGCAAATTCTTTGTCTTGGAATTTTATTGGTATCCCACGTAAACCAAGTTATTCAGCCCCTTTTCCTCTCCTACTATCTTCTGGCCGAATTCCCATCTGGTGCATGGGTACCCACCAAGCCTGCTCATTTTGCCTGGGCTTCTAAGATCGGACCGGGGGGGGGGGCCTCAGTGCCTCCTCTCCTTCGGGAGAACGGGAAGATGCCTGTGGCCTACGTAGGTGGTGATTGGTATTCCGTGTAAACCAAGTTATTTGGCCTCTTTTTCTCTGCTAATTTCCTAATCCCTCTCTATCTGTAATTAATTAAGTTTTTTCCAAGGACACCGATTCCGTTCCCACCTTCAAATTCCCTGGATCCACCGGGGCTGGACCCTGGCACAGTTATAAAATAATAAACCATGGGGATGTAACATATAGTCTAAGAAATGTGGTCAATAATACTGTTCTAGTTTTTTACGGAGACAAATGGTTACTAAATTTATTGTGGTGATCACTTTATAATGTATGCAAATGTCAAGTCACTTTGCAGTACACCTGAAACTAACATTGTATGTCAACTATATTTCAATAAAGGAAAAAAGTATACACATAAGTAAATTTACATGACCATAATTTTTCTAAAGAGAATAAATAGAAACATGCAAAAAGTGAATCAATGATGTTTCAGAACTGGCAGGGTCCACAGTTTATATAAATATGTCTCATATTAAGGACAGTGATGTTATTTTTAAAAATAAAAACTGTTTATCTCATAGCAAGTATTCTTCCAGACAGTTCATAAACTGCATTCATATCTGCTATTTTAATTGATAAAGTTTTCAAACCTTCCCCTACCCTGTTTTTAAACCTAAGGGTAAGCAGTCACACAAGTAATGAGTAACACCTGGACCCCCTGCCTACAAAGTCTGTGAGTTTTCCATTTTAGCCTGCAGTCTCATTTTTAAATGTAAATGCAAATTTAAAAGGATGTTCATATTACCTGTTTGGGAAGAGTTTCTTCTCCACCAATACATGTAACTTCTTGGTCTGTTGAGATGTCTTCTAGTTGCTCTGCCAAGTTGTTTCCAGAAATGATGGGACAGGTAACATATAAAAGACGATATAAGTCAGGTATGAGGCTAGCAGCAGAGCCTAACTCACCACAGCTTTCCCTTTTACAGCAACACTACCAATTAGAAATGGCAGGGAGAGCAGATTCAGTCTCTGGTTGGGGAACTAAGATCCCGCATATCAAGGAGCCAAAAAAAAAGAATGCACTGATGCTATTTCAATCTAAGACCCTATGAATACATTCATTACTTTTTTTAATGCTCAAATTGCCCCCAAATGCTCAAAGTGCCCTAAGCCACTAGGTTCTCTTTTGAGGTTGCACCTATGCCTACTGACGTAACTGTAAGACATACAGCTTTGCTATCTACCACAATAAAATGCCCTAGGCTCATCCTGTACATATCTTATCACAGACTTGGAAAAAAGTGACCAATTCAGTGGGTCACAAATCACATAAAATTGCAAGCCAGATAAAATTCTTTCTGTATAGTTATGGCCAGTGTAAGCTCATGGCATCACCAACTCAATGGACATGAGTCTGAGTAAACTCTGGGAATTGGTGACGGACAGGGAGGCCTGGCATGCTGCAGTCCATGGGGTCGCAAGGAGTCGGACAGGACTGAATGACTGAACTGACTGACTGAGTGTAAGCTCTGTACTATAAAGCGGTAATCTATGACATTCAGAGTGAAGAGGAAAAGTATCAAAACACAAGTCTAGAGTTTCTAGCCTCTGGAGCCTAAGCTTTTCGGATGTTGACCTTGTGAATGAAATCTGGATAAAGAATACTCACCTTCTAAAACAACAGCTTCAGGCTCCTCTGCCTGGGCAACTCCCTCCTCAAACTCTGTGGAGCTGTCACTGTCAGAATCAGAACTACCTGATACCTGCAAGTCATCAGAGACAGGATTCCTAGTCTCTGAACCATAAGAGGTGGTTGACGACGAATGAGGCTGGGTCCTGCTCACTCGAAAGAAAGCATCCAATGGTGCTCTCGACCTATGCATGGAGAAAGACAACAGAATTCTAGTACAACATACTATCATCACAAGAATAATCCACAGTAATCTGGAGGTAAATCCTAGTCATTTTAATGCATCACCAGGCCACTAAATGTTGAAGTAGGAACAGAGATTCAGGCAGATGCTGACTGGACTACATATGCTCTTTCCATTCAATTATTCCATTAGCTCACACTGAAGCTTGACCCTTCTGCTAAAAGCTAATCTTTCTTTACTGGTACTTCTTTTGTCAATATCTTTTAAAGACATGACTCATGAATACATTAAAAGAAAGAGAGAGAAAACTAACTTAGCAATTTGTCTGCCGATATTAGGGGGCTGAAAAGAAAGTGGGCGGGCAAGATAAAAAACAGCCCTATTGATCAAATACAGCCTCGTGAATTCTGCTGCCGCAGCTACTCAGACCAAGGTCTTTGGGGGTATTAAGTCTGGCTACAGCCATTATTGTTTCAACTCTCATTTTAAGCCATTTTTCAAGTTAAAAATGCTAAAAAAAAAAAAGTTTAAAGTTCTCTCTTTTGCCCACTCAAACTTTCTGTTGAGCTCTCCAGCGATTTTTTTTCCATTTAGTACATGTGTCAATTCCAGTATTTCTACTTTGTACATTTTTATAACTTCTGTCTCTTTATTAAAATTGTCTATCTGGTGACACAGTGTTTTATCCTTTGCTTTAGTTTTTTGAATATATTTAAATAATCTAGTCAGTTCAACATTTTGGTTTCTTCATAAACAATTTTTTTTTTCCTATGTAATGATTATACTTTCTTTACACATCTTATATTTTCTTGAAAATTGGACATCTCATAAAACATAATGTGATAACTCTGGAAATGTGAATTCATCGTTCCCAGGGTTTGTTGCTGTTATTTGTTATAGTTGCTATTGTTTGTTTAGTGACTTTCTGAAGTAATTCTATAAAGTTTGCATTCTTTGCTATGCGTGCTGCTTAGCTTTGTGCTGAGTTCATGACTAGACAGAGATTTCCTTAAACACCTGGAATCAGTAAGCCTCCCAGTCTTTGCTGAGGTATCTGACGTGTGTGTTGGGGCACATCATCAATAATCAGCCAGGCAGGTGACAACTCTACCTTAGACTTCATTTCTTGCTTATGCAGAGCCTCAAGGTCAGCCAGAGATGAGAGCTAACTGCCTTAGTGCCTTCTTAGGCCTTTCCTGAGCGTGGGTACAGCTGCACACAGCCCTCTATATGTATGTGGCCTTTTAGATTCCCAAGAATATGTCAGAACTTTTTAAAACCCCATATGAAGATCACATCCCCCAGCTTTTCCTTTTAGGCTTTCTGATTAGTCTAATGTTTGCCCCAGTGACCATCCATTGCCTCAGGCAGATCCTGGGGAATAGGCTTTAAGCTTTTAGGACTAAGACAAGACAGGAATAACCTTTCAAGTGGCATTTTCCAGGAAATCACTGAACAGGTGAAAA
This sequence comes from Neotragus pygmaeus, assembly GCA_006410875.1. Lineage (NCBI taxonomy): Eukaryota > Metazoa > Chordata > Mammalia > Artiodactyla > Bovidae > Neotragus > Neotragus pygmaeus. The sequence continues at coordinate 1,233,245 of SJYV01021317.1, forward strand.
AAGATTTCTTTGGGATGAGGTATCAAAGTACCTCCAATTCCATTCTACTCTCTCTAGTTGCTTCTAGGCTACTGCCCTTTCACTATGATTACAGGCAGTTTTCAAGACTACTATGGAGCTGAGAAAGAGATTTAAGGGCCTAGATCTGATAGAGTGCCTGATGGAACTATGGAATGCGGTTCATGACATTGTACAGGAGACAGGGATCAAGACCATCCTCATGGAAAAGAAATGCAAAAAAGCAAAATGGCTGTCTGGGGAGGCCTTACAAATAGCTCTGAAAAGAAGAGAAGGAAAAAGCAAAGAAGAAAAGGAAAGATACAAGCATCTGAATGCAGAGTTCCAAAGAATAGCAAGAAGAGATAAGAAAGCCTTCTTCAGTGATCAATGCAAAGAAATAGAGGAAAACAACAGAATGGGAAAGACTAGAGATCTCTTCAAGAAAATTAGAGATACCAAGGGAATACTTCATGCAAAGATGGGCTCAGTAGAGGACAGAAATGGTATGGACCTAACAGAAGCAGAAGATATTAAGAAGAGGTGGCAAGAATACNCACCCATGGCAGATTCATGTCAATGTATGCCAAAACCAATACAGTATTGTAAAGTAAAATAAAGTAAAACTAAAAAATTAAAGAAAAATTTAAAAAAGACAAAACTCAATAATAATCCAATTTTTAAAATGGACAAAAGGTCTGAACAGACCTTTTTCTAGAGAAGACATACAAATAGTCAACAGGCATTTGAAAAGCTGGTCAACATCACTAATCATCAGAGAAATACTAATGAAAACCACAATGAGGTATCACCTCATATCTGTCAGTATAACTATTATCATCAATAAGTCAAGAGATAATTGTTGGCAAGGATGTGGAGAAAAGGGAACCCTTGTATACTTTTGGTGAGTGTGTAAGTGGGTGCAACCACCATGCACAAAAATTCTTTAACAAATTAAAAATAGAACTAACATATGACCTAGCAATCCCACTTCTGAGTATATAACCAAAGGAAGTGAAATCAGTATCTTTAAGAAACAACTGCATTCCAAAGTTCATTGAAGCATTAGTCACAATAGATAAAATGTGGAAAAAAATCTAAATGTCAATTGACAGGTAAATGGATAAAGAAAATGTTATATGTATAATTCTGCCATAACAAAGAAGGGATCCTGTCACTTGTGAAAACATGGGTGAACCTAAAGAACCTTATGCTAAGTAAAGTAAGCCAGATATAAAAGGACAAACATTATATGATCTACACATGGCATCTAAAAAATGTTGAAATAATAGAGCCAGAGAATAGACAGCAGTTACTGCGGGTAGAGGATAGGGAAAAGGGAGAGATGTTTGTCAAAGGGTATTAACTTTCAGTTATAAGTCCTGGGATCTAANCAGATATAAAAGGACAAACATTATATGATCTACACATGGCATCTAAAAAATGTTGAAATAATAGAGCCAGAGAATAGACAGCAGTTACTGCGGGTAGAGGATAGGGAAAAGGGAGAGATGTTTGTCAAACGGTATTAACTTTCAGTTATAAGTCCTGGGATCTAATGTATAGCATGGTAATTATAGTTTAAACTACTCTATTGTATACTTAAAATTTTCTATGACTGTAAACCGTATTCACCACACACACACATAAACTATAGAAGGTGATGGATGCATTGTTAATTGGGATAATAATTTCACAATGTATAAATATATTAAATTATTACATTGCATATCTTAAATCACACCATACAACCTAACAAGTAAGCAAAATATAAATGAATGTTTTCAAAGAATATTTCATCACAGAGGAAAAATGATCATGGCATAAGAAGCTATTATATTTATATGGTCCAGTTTTATTACTTTTCTCTGGATGGCACCATTATAAATATTTTCTTTAAACATGGCTTTATGTGCTATATTTTTAAATATTAAAAACATTTATAACATAAAAATTCATGTAATTTAAAGGAGATATTCATGAAACCATGTATAAGCCCTGCACTAACCTGACACATAGGGAAAGGAGTACATCAAGGCTGTATATTGTCACTCTGTTTATTGAACTTCTGTGCAGAGTNGGAGAGATAAGAAAGCCTTCCTCAATGATCAATGCAAAGAAATAGAGGAAAACAATAGAATGGGAAAGTCTAGAAATCTCGTTAAGAAACTTAAAGATACCAAGGGAACATTTCATGCACAGGTGGGCACAAAAAAGGACAGATATGGTAATGGTATGGATCTAACAGAAGCAGAAGGTATTAAGAAGAGGTGGAAAGAATACACAGAAGACTATTAAAAAAAAAACCAAAAAACAAAAAAACAAAAAACTTCATGACCCAGATAATCACTATGGTGTGATCATCACTTAGAACCAACATCCTGGAATGCGAAGTCAAGTGGGCCATAGGAAGCATCACTATGAACATAACAAGTGGAGGTGATGTAATTCCAGTTGAGCTATTTCAAATCCTTAAAGATTATGCTGTGAAAGTGCTGCACTCAATATGCCAGCAATAATGGAAACTTCAGCAGTGGCCACAGGATTGGAGAATGTCAGTTTTCATTCCAATCACAAAGAAAGGCAATTTCAAAGAATGTGCAAACTATTGCACAATTACACTCATCTCAAATGCTAGTAACGTAATGCTCAAAATTATCCAAGCCAAGCTTTAGCAGTACGTGAACTGTGAACTTCCATATGTTCAAGCTGGATTTGTAAAAGGCAGAGGAACCAGAGATCAAATTGCCAATATCCGTTGGATCATGGAAAAAGCAAGAGAGTTATAGAAAAACATCTATTTCTGCTTTATTGATTATGCCAAAGCCTTTGCCTGTGTGGACCACAACAAACTGGAAATTCTTAAAGACATGGGACTATCAGACAACCTGACCTGCCTCTTAAGAAATCTGTATACAGGTCAGGAAGCAACAGTAAGAACTGGACATGGAACCAACAGAGTGGTTCCAAATAGGGAAAGGAGTCTGTCACGGCTGTATATTGTCACCCTGCTTATTTAACCTCTATGCAGAGTACATCAAGAGAAACCCTTGGCAGCATGAAGCACATGGTGGAATCAAGATTGTCAGGAGACATATCAATAACTTCAGATATACAGATGATACCACCTTTATGGCAGAAAGTGAATAAGAACTAAAGACTCTCTTTAGTGAAAGAAAAGAGTAAAAAAGTTGGCTTAAAGCTCAACATTCAGAAAACTAAGATCATGATGTCTGGTTCCATCATTTCATGGCAAATAGGTGGGAAAACAGTGGAAATAGTGACAAACTTTATTTTGGGGGGCTCCAAAATCAGTGCAGATGGTGACCGCAGCCATGAAATTGAAAGACGTTTGCTCCTTGGAAGAAAAGTTATGACCAACCTAGACTGCATATTCAAAAGCAGAGACATTACTTTGCCAACAGAGGTCCATCTAGTCAAAGCTATGATTTTTCCAGTAGTCATGTTTGGATGTGAGAGTTGGACTATAAAGAAAGTTGAGCACTGAAGAATTCATGCTTTTAAACTGTGATGTTTGAGAAGACTTTGAGAGTCCCTTGCACTGCAAGGAGATCCAACCAGTCCATCTTAAATAAATTCTTTCCTGAAAATTCATTGGAAGTACTGATACTGAAGCTGAAACTCCAACTCTTTGTCCACCTGATGCGAAGAACTGACTCATTTGAAAAGACTCTGATGCTGGGAAAAATTGAAGGCAGGAAAAGGGGACGACAGAGGCTGAGATGGTTGAATGGCATCACCGACTCAATGATGGGAGGTTGAGTAAACTCTCGGAGTTTGCGATGGACAGAGAGGCCCAGCATGCTGCAGTCCATGGGGTCGTAAAGAGTCAGACATGAGTCAGTAACTGATCTGATCTGAACTGAACTATACAGTCAGCAAAAACAAGACGGAGCTGTCCATGGCTCAGATTATGAACTCCTTATTGCAAAATTTAGACTTAAATTGAAGAAAGTCAGGAAAACCACTAAGCCATTCAGGTATGACCTCAATCAAATCTCTTAAGATTATACAGTGGAAGTGACAAACAGTTTCAAGGAATTAGATCTGATAGTCAGAGTGCCTGAATAAATATCAACAGAGGTTTGTGATATTTTACAACGGCTAAATCAATGCCATCTCCAAGAAAAAGAATGCAAAAAGGCAGAATGGTTGTCTTGGGGGGGGGGTTTACAAATAGCTGAGGTAAGATGAGAACTAAAGGCAAAGGAGAAAAGGAAAGATATACCCATTTGAATGCAGAGTACCAAAGAATAGCATGGAGAGATAAGAAAGCCTTCCTCAGTGGTCAGTGCAGAGAAATAGAGGAAAACAATAAAATGGGAAAGACTAGAGATTTTTTTCAAGGAAATTAGAGATACAGAGGGAACATTTCATACAAAGATAGGCACAATAAAGGGCAGAAATGGTATAGACCTAACAGAAGCAGAAGATATTAAGAAGAGATGGCAAAAATTCACAGAAGAACTGTACAAAATAATCTTCATGATCCAATAACCACAATGTTGTGATCACTCACCTAGAGCCAGACACCCTGGAATGTGAAGTCATGTGTGCCTTAGGAAGCATCACTACAAACGAAGCTAGTGGAGGTGAGCTATTTCAAATCCTAAAAGATGATGCTGTGTACGTGCTGCACTCAATATACCAAAATATTTGGAAAACTCAGCAGTGGCCACAGGACTGGAAAAGGTCAGTTTTCTTTCCAGTTCCAATTAAAGGCAATACCAAAGAACACTCAAACTACTGCACAATTGCACTCATGTCACATGCTAGCAAAGGAATGCTAAAATTCTATAAGCAGGCTTCAACAGTACATGAACCATGAACTTCCAGAGGTTCAAGCTGGATTTACCAAGGCAGAGGAACCAGAGATCAAATTGCCAACATCTGTTGGATCATAGAAAAAGCAAGGGAGTTTCAGAAAAAATCTACTTCTGTTTTATTGACTATGCCAAAGCCTTTGACTCTGTAGATGAAAACAAACTGTGGAAAATTCTTAAAGAGATGGTAGGACCAGACCACCATACCTGCCTCCTGAGGAATTTGTATGCAGGTGAAGAAGCAACAGCATCTCATCTCACATGCTAGTAAAGTAATGCTCAAAATTCTCCAAGCCAGGCTTCAGCAATACGTGAACCGTAAACTTAAGCTGGTTTTAGAAAAGGCAGAGGAACCAGACATCAAATTACCAACATCCGCTGGATCATGGAAAAAGCAAGAGAGTTCCAGAAAAACATCTATTTCTACTTTCTTGACTATGCCAAAGCCTTTGACTGTGTGAATCACAATACACTGTGGAAAATTCTGAGAGAGATAGGAATACCAAACTACCTGACCTGCCTCTTGAGAAATCTATATGCAAGTCAGGAAGCAACAATTAGAACTGGACATGGAACAATAGACTGGTTCCAAATAGGAAATGGAATACGTCAAGGCTGTATATTGTCACCCTGCTTACTTAACTACTTACTTAAGTAGTTAAGGTACTGCAGAGTACCTCATGAGAAACGCTGGGCTAGAAGAAGCACAAGCTGGAATCAAGATTGCCAGAAGAAATATCAATAACCTCAGATATGCAGATGATACCACCCTTATGGCAGAAAGTGAAGAGGAACTAAAAAGCCTCTTGATGAAGGTGAAAGAGGAGAGTGAAAAAGTTGGCTTAAAGCTCAACATTCAGAAAACGAAGATCATAGCATCTGGTCCCATCACTTCATGGGAAATAGATGGGGAAACAGTGGAAACAGTGTCAGACTTTATTTTCCTGGGCTCCAAAATCACTGCAGATGGTGACTGCAGCCATNGAGAGTGAAAAAGTTCGCTTAAAGCTCAACATTCAGAAAACGAAGATCATGGCATCTGGTCCCATCACTTCATGGGAAATAGATGGGGAAATAGTGGAAACAGTGTCAGACTTTATCTTTTTGGGCTCCAAAATCACTGCAGATGGTGACTGCAGCCATGAAATTAGAAGATGCTTACTCCTTGGAAGAAAAGTTATGATCAACCTAGATAGCATATTCCAAAGCAGAGACATTACTTTGCCGACTAAGGTCCATCTAGTCAAGGCTGTGGTTTTTCCTGTGGTCATGTAGGGATGCGAGAGTTGGACTGTGAAGAAAGCTGAGCACCGAAGAACTGATGCTTTTGAACTGTGATGCTGGAGAAGACTTTTGAGAGTCCCTTGGACTGCAAGGAGATCCAACCAGTCCATCCTTTGGAGATCAGTCCTTGGATTTCTTTGGAAGGAATGATGCTAAAGCTGAAACTCCAGTACTGTGGCCACCTCATGCGAAGAGCTGACTCATTGGAAAAGACTCTGATGCTGGGAGAGATTGGGGGCAGGAGGAGAAGGGGACGACAGAGGATGAGATGGCTGGATGGCATCACGGACTCGATGAGCGTGAATCTGAGTGAACTCCGGGAGTTGGTGATGGACAGGGAGGCCTGGCATGCTGCGATTCATGGGGTCTCAGAGTTGGACACAACTGAGCGACTGAACTGAACTGATGGAGCTGAAGAGAATGGGAACAGGGAATGCCACAAAGCTCACAGTTCTTACTGAGACTCAAATGGCTTTCTTTGAGATTCACTCACTGAACTGCTACAAGCACTGGATAATTTCCAGAATTCTGAAAAAGTTGATTTTGATAAATGTTGCCAGTTGTTTCATTGATTCGATACAGAGGAATTTTCTGAGGTCCTTATTCTGCCATTTGCACTGATGTCACTCAGGTTGTTTTTTTTAAGAAAATGCTAAGCAAGTTTACAAATTTATTTTTAAGAACTGTGCGTGAACAGTAGCTATAGGTACTCATGAGAATAAGCACATAAGCACAGCACTGCCTAAGAACATTTTAACTAAATGAAATAGATAATAAAGTTAACCTATTACACGCATAGGTAAAGAATCTGCCTGCTGCAATGCAGGAGACCCAGGTTCAATTCCTGGGTCAGGAAGATCCCATGGAGAAGGAAACGGCAATCCACTCCAATATTCTTGCTTCGAGAATGCCATGGGCAAGGAGCCTGGCAGTCTACAGTTCATGGGGTTGTAAGAGTCAGACATGACTTAGCGCCTAAACCACCATCATTACATGCATATCAATAGCATTCCATATAGAAACCAGCAAAAATTAAGTGATCAATTTTTTTTAAATCACTCATTAATATTGCTTTTATTAGCAAATAGGCATTTCCAAGGTCAGGAGGGTACTATGAAGAGCAATTGGGAGACAGTGCTTAGGAGTATAGTCTTGAAATCCTTCTTTTCCTGCACTCATCATCTCTGGATTAAATAAAGAATAAATTCTTGCCCCTTGCTTACCCTCTCTAGTCCTAGATTCCATAAGCTCCATGAAAACAGGTACCCTGATGTGTCCTGTTCAGATGTATGTATCCCCAAGGCAAAAGTTCAGTCTCTCACATAGTGCAGTGTTACAAATATGTGATGAATGAATGATGACGCTAACAGTCAGAATCAAGCAGCCTCAAACAAAGAAACAGGAAAGGAGTTTGTGACCTTGACTGAGAAGTAGTTGGGAAAAATATCCCACTAGGTAGGTTTCCCCAACGTGGTGAAGCCTGAGGCAAAAGCATCTCACCTCGGCCCAGGCTCTCAACACCCGGTGCAGGAGTAGTGTGTCAGGTGAGTAAATGCCGCCAAACACCATAATGAGAAATTCACTTCAGGATATTCAGAAGGTATAATCAAATCGTCCTGGGAAAGCTCAGACTTCTGTGTGAATTTAGTGTGGAATTAATTTACAACACAATATTTAACAGCAAAAAATTTTAAGTCTCATTTATGAGGCTCCAGAATCCATGTTCTCTGCACAGTAGCTTTGCCTTGAAGGTTTATTCTCTTTGTGGAGACAAACTGACATCATTTAACATCTAAATTATGTAGCTCAATCCCTGAGCACAGATTCTACATACATCAAGAAATTTTCTGATTATAGAGTTTGGCTTCTGTGTGTCAGTATCCTCTTGGAGAACCATGCGGACAATGCCAGAGAATCTGGTCTCTGTGCTGTTTCTAATTTTCTCTGTAAATTGGCATCTGATTTATAAGTGTCATTCTCCAGTGAACTCATTACACTAATGTCCCCAACCAAGTGCAATCCCCTCACCCACTCACCCAATGTATGAACAACCAAGCCTGAGGACAATTTAAGAGTCCTCTTCACAGTTCCTGAGGATACCACTCTCAACTCTCCGCCCCCTTATTATTTCAACAGGGTCCCCAAATTGCACTACAAGATACCTTCATCTATGACACAAATATATGAAATCCTACTTTGCTTTGAAAATCATTGTAAATGGCACCTTAAAATAACAGAGTAGCATGCACTGGCAATTCCTGTCAACAGAGAACTAGGCTCTTCTCACCCTTGATGGATCACATCCAGCATTGACCAGGCATCAGAGACTACAGCCACAGTAACAGCAGCCCTGATACACTAATCAGCAGGATCCATTGAAAAGGATGCTGAAATCCAGAATCAGAAGGTACAATTCCAATTCCAGGGTTATCTCAGTCAAATCATAAATCACCCCATCATCTTCCTCATTTGTAAAACACAGATAACAGATGACCCAGCTACCACTATTTAGTGCCATCTCATTCTTTTCAATATTTATTTTTTATTATTTATTTGTTTGGCTGTGCCGGGTCTTAACTGTGGCATGCAAACTATCAGGTGCCACATGTGGGATTAAGTTCTCTGACCAGGGATTGATCTCAGGCTCCCTGCATTGGGAGTGCAGAGTCTTAGGCACAGGACCACCATGGAAGTCCCTCATTATTTCATAGTGTTAGAAAAATAGATCTGATTGAAGCTTCCTTTATTTGCTTTTGTAGACAACAGTCAGATCCAGGTTCCAACATCAGCTCTAATCTCCTGTGTACTGTCACTCCGAGACCCTGAATAGATCATTCTCTCAGGGTCCAAGTTTCTTTCACATTTAAAATGAAAAGGTTGAATTCAATCTCTTTCAATATTATGAAGACATTTAGAAAGCCAACTGTGGAACTAACTATTTCAAATAAAGCAGAAGTTAAAAAACATTAAAATACAGACAACTGTTATTCTTCATAATAACTGTCAAGACTTGACAGCTAACCCCTTCAAGAGGCAAATTCAAACCAAAACCTATGGAAGAAAATTATTTTTAACTCTACAACACAGTATCAGGTGAGGAGGGCTAGAATGTTTCCCACTTAGTCAGATAAGTTCTATTTTAATTCACACTCTACTTTTCACAAGGGTTCTCTAAATCCAGCCTGCCCATCTTACAAAATCTACTGTACCACTAAGTGGAATGCCAATGAACAATGAATCTCGGGCAAGTGGAGTGGACTTGCAAGTTAAATATATATATGTATATATTTGATGTACAAGAGACAAATGATGGAAAGAAAAGCCAGCCTCTGCAGACACCACTGCTAACAAACTACCAACAAGTTTTCAAAACCTATCTGTATACCTTTATTCTCTCCACTACTTTGTGAAGTAAATAAACAAGTTAATTTTATTTTCATCTGATTTATGAGGTACTGGGGGTTCAGAAAGATTACCCGACTTGCCAAGTCACAATGCCAATTCCTGGCAGCACTGGGGCTATCATCAGGGCCTAAGGTTCATAATTCCCAATCAGGTACTAATCCCACTATTTACACTTCTATTTACCTGGCACTGTTTGTCCTCTGGGACCCTCCTGCTCTTGCCCTCCGTGAAGTAGAACTCCTCCTACTCCTCCTCGCTCTCATGGGCCCCACACTGCGGTGTGAAGTTGGTCGCAGGAATTCCAGCATGCCATGAAGTCTCTGCAGCCCACTGATGAAGCTGTTCATTGAATCCAATGAAGGCACTTGGGGAGTGCGGTTAGCACCAGATCTCAGCCTAAACTCCTCTAAAAATCCTGGATTGAGGGTCCCCACAGTCTCTGTTCCTGAGAGCTCCACTTCCTCTGTCAGATCAACAGGTATCTGTGGAATAGGCGGAAGCAGCGGCACTCTCTCTGGGCTGTTGATCACCTCCTCAGGAATGGGTTGGAGCAGGGGTGGTCCTCCTTCGATGCTGACCACCTCAGCAAGTACAGGATGCAACACGGGTGGTCCCTCCTGGCTGCTGACCTCCTCAGTATGAGGAGGCTGGAGCAGGGGTGGTCCCTCTTGGCTGCTGACCACCTCAGCAGGAGCAGGCTGATCTGCAGCACCATGATCTAATTGCTCCTGAAGATCATATTCCATTGCTTCATGAGCCATCACTGAGGAAGCAATATTTGTAAAAAGTATTAGTAAAATGTATCAGGTACGTGGCATGTTTTATCTAATTATGTCTATCATTTAATATTTGTTTAACTCATTCTTGACAAAACTGAGAAACTTAAAAAGATGATTTTAGCTCTTTTCTTATAATAAAGGACTTTTAACCAGTTATCCCGTTTGCCCTTCGAAAACATAAAGTCATGTGATCTAGCACTAATCTTTAAAAGAATTTATAAAATAAGAGAATTGAACTATTGAAAATAATCCCCCAGACCTCTTGCAGATCTGTCATGGCCTTTATATGGACATTTACTACAACAAATGCATACAATGCTATATTTAATTTTAGTAAGCAATATTCATCTTTCATGGCACTAAAGTGCAAAAAATAAACACAGAAAGAACATTTCCACAAAATAACTCAATTAATAACTCAAAATAGAAATTTACCTATTTCCTCCAAAAAGGCTGAGCAACCTTTATTTACTTCAACTTTTTCATTACTTTTGTTTTCTGTCTCTAAGTCCATTTCTTAGTCCATTCAACAAATAATTATTAAGCACTGGTTATGTTCCTTTCATTATTTGTTTCCTGTCTCTACTCCACTACACTAGTCTATTTTTCAAGAAATATTTAAGCATCTGTCATACAGTCAGACACTCCACAGAGGCAAACAGATAAGTGGATAAGACCCAGCGTAATACAATTTACATTCTAGCAAATGAGAGAATAAACAAATCAATGTGAAAAATTATATATTGTGCCATTTGGTCTTGGGAGTGGGGGGCAAGACACAACAGTGAGAGGTGGCTTCTTACAAGTGAAAATTAAACCAAGACAAGAAGGATTAAAAGAATTTGGCCATATGAAGAGCCAAGAGTTTCAGAAGAAAATTAATACGAGGTGTCTGCTAAGTATGGGTTTAGTGCATCAGAGAAACTAAGAAGCCCAGAATAACGAGCACAGTAAGAAAGAGCAGTAAGTAACAGTATGAGGTTTAATATGAGGAGTGAAGTTGATGATACAAGACACTTTCACTAGAAGACCATGGTAAGGAGTTTCTTCTGTGTTAGGAATGGACTGTAGTGGAGGAAAAGTGCAGGAAAAGTGACCACTTTATAGGCTATTATGAGAGTGTAAACTAGTGGTCACAGAGGGAAGAATAGTAGCAGTGGAGATGAAAGAGTAGATAGCTTTAAGAATCCTCAGTATAGTCATGCCACTTAAAATCTTGGGATAGATTAACTACCTAAGAAGGAATTGAGATAGAAGAAAAGCAGGCCAAGGACCAACACCAGAGACATTAAAAGGATAACAGTTATAGGAAAAGAACCCAGAAACCAAGACGATGAGGTAGGAGAAAACCTGGGAGAGTGTGGTGTCTTGGAAGAATGATGCAAGGAGGGGACAGTCAGGTGTGTCAAGTGCTACTGAGGGGAAGAATGACCACTAGATTTAGCAATGTAGAGGTGACAGATAAAAAGAGCTGTTTCCCCAAAGTGATGAGTAGAGGCCAGACTGGGGTGGTCAGCATAAATGCAGAGAAGTCCAACAAACACAGCAGATAGAGTATGTTTTTCTTTCTTAGTCATTCCTGAAAATCCATGAACATAACCCCGATCCCCTTGCAAGAAATAGCATNCTTGTCTGGGAAATTCCATGGACAGAGGAGCCTGGCGGACTATAGTCCCTAGGGTTGCAGATTGTCGGACACAACTTAGCGACTAAACAACAACAACAACCTATATTTTTATGTGCTCAGGCTGGCTACCATAACTTGGTGTGATCTTACAGTACCTCACGGACGATTAGCCAGGTCACCTCCAACCTGAGAATGTACAGTCATGTCAGGTGGAACATGAGGGTAAAAGAAGGAACCTGAAGCTGCAGAGACAGTGGGAGTTCCAAAGAAAGAGAGATGCCACTTAAAAGTAGATGCCACTTTGTGACTTCAGGCTTTTTCCATCCTCCCTTTCCCTTCTACAAAGTCATGGTGAACAATTACCATCAGATACCTATGAGGGGAGGTCCTCATGAAGCATTTAGTTGGGTGCTCAGTTGACACTCAGCAAAGGCAGTCATCATCAAAAAAGAAACTGACAACTACAGTGGTTGCTTATTCTTCTAAATAAAGTTTTATTGGGACAAGGGCCAGGATTGGAGTAAGGCAAGCAGTCAGGGTCGTGCAAAGGCAGAGTCTGATTCTGTATTTACAATGTTGATGTCTAGTTCATCATACATTTTTGCGTTAGCTTTGATTCTTTATTGTTTTTAAAATGTTGTGNAGATTTCTCAAGAGGCAGGTCAGGTGGTCTGGTATTCCCATCTCTTTCACAATTTTCCACAATTTATTGTGATCCACACAGTCAACGGCTTTGGCGTAGTCAATAAAGCAGAAATAATTTTTTTTCTGGAACTCTCTTGCTTTTTCTATGATCCAGCGAATGTTGGCAATTTGATATCTGGTTCCTCTGCCTTTTCTAATATTACTCAGCCATAAAAAGAATTAAATATTGCCATTTGCAGCAGAATGAATGGACAAAGAAATTTTCACACTGAGTGAAGTAAATCAGACAAAGACAAATATAATATCACTCACATGTGGAATCTAAAAATAATACAAATAAACTTATTTTCAAAATGGAAATATAATCACAGACATAGGAAACAAACTTATGGCTACAAAAAAAGGAAGTGAGATGTAAATTAGGAGTTTGGTATTAGCAGGTGGAAACTATGATTTACAGAAAGATAACCATGTTCCTGGGGCTTCCCTGGTGGCATAAGTGGTAAAGAACCCACTTGTCAATGCAGGAGAAATAAGAGACCAGGGTTTGATTCCCTGGAGGAGAGAATGGCAACCCACTCCAATATTCTTGCTTGGAGAATCCCATGGATAGAGGAGCCTGGTGGGCTACAGTCAGTAGGGTTGCACAGAGTCAGACACAACTGAAGCAACTCGGCAGGCATGCATGGTCTTACTGTATAGCAGAAGGAACTATATTAAACATATAGGTTGTGACAACCTATAAAGGAAAAGAATCTGAAAAATTATATGTATCACTAATCATTTTTCTATATACCTGAAACACAATATTGTAAATCAACCATACTTCAATAAATAAATAAGTCATGCTCTGATGTTTTCTGATCTAGTTACAGTGTGGTTCAAGCCATCTATCTGCTTATTGATCTTTTGTCTAGATGTTCTACTCATTATTGAAAGTGGAATATTGAAGTCTCCAACTCATTATAAAACTTTTCTATATTTCTCCCATTAATTACATAAATACTTGCTTTGTAATTTTGAATTTCTGCTGTTTGGTGCATATATGTTGATAACTGTTACATCTTCTTGATGAATGGACTCATCAAAATATAGTGCTCTTGCTCCTCATTTACANACTTCAACTTTTTCATTACTTTTGTTTTCTGTCTCTAAGTCCATTTCTTAGTCCATTCAACAAATAATTATTAAGCACTGGTTATGTTCCTTTCATTATTTGTTTCCTGTCTCTACTCCACTACACTAGTCTATTTTTCAAGAAATATTTAAGCATCTGTCATACAGTCAGACACTCCACAGAGGCAAACAGATAAGTGGATAAGACCCAGCGTAATACAATTTACATTCTAGCAAATGAGAGAATAAACAAATCAATGTGAAAAATTATATATTGTGCCATTTGGTCTTGGGAGTGGGGGGCAAGACACAACAGTGAGAGGTGGCTTCTTACAAGTGAAAATTAAACCAAGACAAGAAGGATTAAAAGAATTTGGCCATATGAAGAGCCAAGAGTTTCAGAAGAAAATTAATACGAGGTGTCTGCTAAGTATGGGTTTAGTGCATCAGAGAAACTAAGAAGCCCAGAATAACGAGCACAGTAAGAAAGAGCAGTAAGTAACAGTATGAGGTTTAATATGAGGAGTGAAGTTGATGATACAAGACACTTTCACTAGAAGACCATGGTAAGGAGTTTCTTCTGTGTTAGGAATGGACTGTAGTGGAGGAAAAGTGCAGGAAAAGTGACCACTTTATAGGCTATTATGAGAGTGTAAACTAGTGGTCACAGAGGGAAGAATAGTAGCAGTGGAGATGAAAGAGTAGATAGCTTTAAGAATCCTCAGTATAGTCATGCCACTTAAAATCTTGGGATAGATTAACTACCTAAGAAGGAATTGAGATAGAAGAAAAGCAGGCCAAGGACCAACACCAGAGACATTAAAAGGATAACAGTTATAGGAAAAGAACCCAGAAACCAAGACGATGAGGTAGGAGAAAACCTGGGAGAGTGTGGTGTCTTGGAAGAATGATGCAAGGAGGGGACAGTCAGGTGTGTCAAGTGCTACTGAGGGGAAGAATGACCACTAGATTTAGCAATGTAGAGGTGACAGATAAAAAGAGCTGTTTCCCCAAAGTGATGAGTAGAGGCCAGACTGGGGTGGTCAGCATAAATGCAGAGAAGTCCAACAAACACAGCAGATAGAGTATGTTTTTCTTTCTTAGTCATTCCTGAAAATCCATGAACATAACCCCGATCCCCTTGCAAGAAATAGCATTAAAAAAAGAATAAATCACAAGCACAAAGCAAAGAGAGTATGAGACATACCAATCAGTTTTCCGTACCAATAACTGGTAGGACTGTGTGCTACTGAAAGGCAAGCTAATTTCCACTGAGGGAACTGTAGAAACCACATATCACAGAAGATAGCATTGAAAGATGGAGATGAAAAGGAGGATCAGCTGAAAACCTGTGAAAGTAATCTGTTCCTCAAGGAAACAATGAAAAACACCTCCCCGCTATGCTGCAGAAAACTGGAATTTTGAACCACAGACTTAAGACCAGCAGTGAAAACAAGGAGTTAAGTGAAATTCTACAAACTTTCACAAGTGTGAAACACTTCCAACCCTTCTCCCCAGCTGCACAAATCCAGAAGGCAATATTCTGGTTTTTACACATTCTCTATGCCATTCTCAAGGCAGGAGATTAGAGAACTGTTCTCTAGAGAAAACCAGCTGAAGAGAAAAGATCGATAAATACTAACACTTGTAAATCTCAAGAAAATGGCTGGGTCTCTGTCCTTCTAGCTAATGGTTGGTAAGGTTCAGTCATTCATACACAGCTTCCAATCAGTTTTCTGGCAGCGAGGGCGGGGGTCCTCTCTGCAAAACAAACAGCCAAAGAACAACTGACATTCAAGAAAAGCCTCCAACATGAGAGAAGACTAAAGGAGACAAAGAGAAGAAACTTGGAAAAAAGAAATGTGATGCAAGAAACGGTAATAAGTAAATAAAATAAATCCAAACTTAAAACGCCAAGGGAAAAAAAACAAAATAAAAGCTTTAATAGAAGGATTGTAAGATAAACCTGAAGAACTCTCAGAAAACAAAAGACAGAAAAAAATAATAATATTAAAAGGTTAAGTCAGAATACTTGACTAACTGAAGTACAAGAATGAGAACTCAAAATGGAAAAAAAAAGTGAAGCAAAACCTCTGGTTAAGATGGAACCATAAACTCTCTTCCAACTAAGAATCCCAATTCAGTAAATTTCCTCAAAAATTATACTGAAAAAAGCAGACTACAGATGAAACTTTATTATTAATTCCACCTTTAGGGCACTTAAAAATATGTAAAACCACACTACTATATGGATTTATAAATATAAGGTAGTATAAAAAAGCCCAAGCATGAAAAATACCCAATTCAGGAGAGGGAAGGTGCTGGGGTACTTATGAGGCTTTGACTATAGAATTTATTTAAGAAAAAGAAAAAGAAAAACTCTACCAAAAGGTCAAAGTCAAGATTTGTAAGATACGGGTGGTGAATGGATGAATCTTTTAAAAATTATTCAGATTAAAAATTATACAGATGTGTAGAACAGTCTTTTGGACTCTGTGGGAGAGAGAGGGGAGAATGGCATTGTATAATATCATATATGAAGCGAGTTGCCAGTCCAGGTTCAATGCATGATACTGGATGCTTGGGGCTGGTGCACTGAGATGACCCAGAGGGATGGTACTGGGAGGGAGGAGGGAGGGGGGTTCAGGATGGGGAACACGTGTTTATCTGTGGTGGATTCATGCTGATGTAAGGCAAAACCAATACAATATTGTAAAGTAATTAACCTCCAATTAAAATAAACTTATATTTAAAAATAAATAAAATAAAAATTATTCTGTGCACTTTTCAGTATGGTTAATATTAAAAAGTGAAATTTCTTCCCATGATATGCCAGTTCTGATTAGAGAACAGAAGTTCTGATGAGATGTGAAAGGCCCAGAGCTAAATCCCAGCGTTATTCATCGGTGTATCCTACACAAGAAGTACACAGTAGATGTTAAATATTTACTGAATTACCCACCATACATACACCTAAAAACGCAAAACCAATCAACTTCTAAGAACGTATCAGCACCCAATACTGACAGACAGAAGAGATAGAGAACAACGTCATCCTGGAAGAAAGTTCTTTACACGGCGCCGTGCTGGAGCAAAGCTTCCCCACCAATGTGGGCCAACACAAAACCCGCCAGGCCCGGGGTTGAGCAGGGGCGAGTCGGCGGGTCCCCGCCATGCCGTGAGCAGCCCGTAGACATCCCGCGGTTTTCCCAAACTTTCTTACTCAGATTTCAACCAATGTCCACGCTAGGCGCGATGAAGACTCCCAATTAAAAAGAAGACGAGGAGTCGGGCCGACCTGGGTTAAAATCCCTGTTCGGTCACCTCCTACCTGAGGACCTTACTTAGGACGGTTGCCCAGCTTCCCTGTTCGATTTATTCGTCTTTAAAAAGTGGGGATAATACAAGTATTTACGTCACAGTGTTGCTGCGAGGTAAAGCTGGATAGGACGATAGGTCTTTCGTTCAACTTGAAAGTGAGGCAAGTAGCGGGCACTCCGTGGGACAGCAGTTATCTGCACATGAATAGTCCTAGGCTCCACTCCCTGGAGAGCGACGAGGGACCTCTGACTCTGGGCCAGGGACCTCTGACTCCGGGCCAGGGACCTCTGACTCCGGGCCAGCGACCTCTTGACCCCAGCCCTGCGGCGAACTCTGCTCCTTCCAGGAATCCGGAGTTCCTTCCTTCCCCGCCCCACCCGCACCTCGGGGGCCGCCCCAGCAGCCCCGAAAGAACGGGAATTTAGGTGCCTCGGCCCCGACCGTTGGGAACGCCCGGAGCGCCCAAATCTCCTCAGACCACCGAGTTCAAGCCCGCCCCCAGCCCAACTCGGGCCCTGCGTCCAGGGACCCAGGGGAAGTCGTCCCGAACCCAGACGCCCAAGGCCTGGGGAGAGCCAAGCGCCCACCTCACCTGAAGCCGGAACACGGTCAGACTCGCCAGGTCGCCGGAGGCGCAGCAACTCCCTTAGAAAAACTTGCCGGACTGGCGACTACAGCCACTTTCCAGCAGCTCAAGCTGCCCGCCTGAGGTGATGGCTCGGCCTATTCCTATTGGGCAGCAGTTCCAGCCGGTAGCCAATACCCTCTCTTCTTCTTTCTTTGGTCGCCGCTGACTGAAACAGCGGCGCTCTCATTGGCTGACCCTTCGTAAACGGGGTAGGCAGGACCACGCGCAAGGAAGCCTCGTACAATTGGTAGAAATCTACGTCCGTCAACAGGCGCCCAGCCCCCAAAGAGAAAAAAACGGAAGAAGGCTTTTACCGCTCTTTATTTGAACTTTGTGGCGGGAGAAAGTTGTAAGGGAAAGATTTCTTAGTCCATTTTGAAAATATTAAAACTGTGCCTCATGCTGTTTCGCCTAAAGTCTACGGTGAAGAAAATGCCTGTCACCAAAGCCAACTTTAGCATTCGTACTTTTTTTTCCATGCCTTTAAGGGAGCTTCTACTGAGCAAGCTTAGTACTAGGAGAAAGGAATTTTATTTTGTAAACAAATACAAATATTACGGATTAGAAAGAAAAATATTTTGAATGATTCTCACTGTTGTATAAGTAATGGCAGAGGAGCCTCCAGGGAGCGGAATCTCAGACTCTTCATGTGCAGATTAGACAATACATAGAAGCAAAAAAGAAAAATTGTCTCCAGAGAAGTCATTGTTAACTCCGTTTAAAATCTTCATCTATCTAAATATAGATATTTAAATATAGATGGAATTGTTTTAATCTTAATATATCTTGAATTACTTTCCTTGTCAATGAATATGTAGGCACATCATCAAATACTGAATGATTCTTTAAAAATTGTTTACATTAAAAGTTAATAGGTAATACATACCAAAAAATTTGGAAAACAAAAAGGACAAAATCTGGACAACTATGAAAAATACACAGAATGTTTCTGAACACTTCTGAGTGTATTCATTTATGATCCACCTAATGGTCATGTTTACTAATTAGGAGAATAAGAGAATAAACACACAAGCCAGAAATGTATAGTCTTGTCTCCAACCTCCAAAAGTTTCCTATAATTAGAGGACAAAAGTGTTGGTTGTGTTGCATTTTAGGGGAGAAATTCCTGTTTACAACTTAGTGGGTGATTACTTGCAACACCAACCCCTCTGTTGCACTATGCACCACTTCACAGAAGAGTAGTTTAGATGTATGTCTTTTTTTCCCCTTCACCAAAAGATACAACTAATGGTATATTACTTACTAGTTAGAAACTGCTGCTGCCGAGTCGCTTCAGTCGTGTCCGACTCTGTGCGACCCCATGGATGGCAGCCCAGCAGGCTCCCCTGTCCCTGGGATTCTCCAGGCAAGAACACTGGAGTGGGTTGCCATTTCCTTCTCCAATGCATGAAAGTGAAAAGGGAAAGTGAAGTCGATCAGTCGTGCCCGACCCTTAGTGACCCCATGGACTGCAGCCTACCAGGCTCCTCCGTCCGTGGGATTTTCCAGGCAAGAGTACTGGAGTGGGGTGCCATTGCCTTCTCCAAATTAGAAACTACATGATGGTAACTACTGTTAAGGATCTGAATGTATAAATAAAATGAAAAATTTGAAAGAATTCTCAAGGTTAAAATATGCCAAAGAAACTTAACACTTGTGGTAAGCCTTCTCCCCAGGCTTTGGGGAAAGCCATTAGTTTTCCTGTAGCATTAGGAGTACCATCATTCATTCATTTTCTAGTCCATTCAGTCAACAAATACTTTATTAAACCACTACTGGAATCCCAGCTCTGGTCTATATGGTGTATTATATATACACTTAGTCGTTCAGGGAGAGTCCCTGGTGGCTCAGATGGTAAGGCGTCTGCCTGCAATGTGGGATACCCGGGTTTAATCTCTGGGTCGGGAAGATCCCCTGGAGAAGGAAATGGCAACCCACTCCAGTACTCTCATGCCTGGAAAATTCCATGGATGGAGAAGCCTGGCGGGCTACAGTCCAGGGGGTTGCAAAGAGTTGGACACAACTGAGCAACTTCACTTTCTTTTCTTTAGTCGTTCAGTTGTATCCAACTCTTTGCAACCTCATGGACTGTAGCCTGCCAGGCTTCTCTGTTCATGGAATTTTCCAGGCAAGAATACTGAAGTGGGTATCCATTCCTTTCTCCAGGGGATCTTCCCCCCCAGGGATCAAACTCGGGTCTCCTGCATTGCAGGCAGATTCGTTACCACCAGGGAAGTGGGATATGGTATAGAAAACAGAGATGACTCTTGACCCAGTGGAACTTACATTCTACTAAGTGGGGGTAGATCATAGACCAATAAACAAGAATGGTAAATACCATAAAAGTTGTAAACAGGGACATGAATGGAAAGTGCTTAGGAAAATTCTCTTTTCAACTGAAGGTTCAAGAAAGGACTCTGAAGTGCTGATATAAGAGCTGCGATCTGAAGACCTCAGAAAATGTTTGAGAAAAGTGCATAGTCCATAAATGATTATAATAAAAACAGAGTAAGGTAAGTGCTGTGACGGCCATGTGTGACTGGATAGGACTTCAGTACACCTGGGTCCTGCCTCTCCTCCCCCATCATCGCTACTATTTTACATGAGGTGCTGCCCATTTTTTTACCTCATTTTTTGCATGGCAAAAATGGACTAAAATGAAAAGTTGTCCCTGTTTGAAGTGCAACAAATCTAGAAAACAACAAAATGTTGCAGAACTTCAAAGCAGGTTGAGGGGAAGAAAATCTCCTCTACCAGATATTAACAACCAGAACAATGGTGGTCTGAAATTCCTCTGCATCAGCCTTTTGGAATGCTATGGGAATTGAAGTGTGCACAGGTTGCTATTAATATGTACTAGGAATTTATTCTCCATGTTACCGCTATTCTACTAATACAGCATGAGATCCCAGGAAGTAGCCTTGAGTAGATGCAGGCTTCATGGGGCTTGATGCTTAAACAAAGTGGAGGAACCTCTTAAAGACTAAAAAATTAAGGACTTCCCTGGTGGTCCAGCAGTTAAGAATCTGCCTGCCAATGTAGGGTACATGGGTTTGATCCCTGGGCCAGGAAGATTCCATGTAGTTTGGAGCAACTAAACCTGTATACCACAAGTGAGCCCAAGCTCTAGAGCCCACAAGCCACAACTGAGCCCGTGTGCCTAGAACCCATGCTCTGCGGTGAGAAGCCACCACAATAAGTCTGCACACAGCAACGAAGACCCAGCACAGTCAAAAATAAATAAATATTTTTAAAGGACTACAAAATTTAAAATATAAAATTACTTCCAACAAAGGCCAACCATCTCCCGTTAGGCAAATCCTTCAACAGACAATAAATAAAAGCTCTGGATAAAATATTTTTTAAAAACAGCTACCTGGAGGCACTGGAAAGCAACTAAAGGCAGGTAGAAACTAGAAGAGGGGAGTCTATCATTGGAAAAAAGAGACAGCAGTAGGGGAATCTCCTGCTTTTTCACGGCTTTTATCCCAAGGGTAAGACCCCATCAGCCCTTTGCAGTGGCTAAAACTTGGAGGGAAGCTCTCAGTCTAATTTGGTTGACAATCAGAGGGCAAAGTTTGGAGCCACCATAGTAGTTAGAAAGTGAGAGGGAAAATTCAGGAAGGAAGAAAGCCAGAGAAGAAAAGGCTCAATTCTGTATATAGTCTCTGCCCAAATCTATATCTTACCTCTGAGTTAGGCATGTGCGGAGTAGACTTCAAGCAGCCAGCCTAAAAGACTGCACAGCGATGTGCAGTCATATGTAAGCAAGTAAAGGGGAGACACAGTTTGGAATTTAAGTCCAGCCAAATTAATTGCCTGTTAAAATATACTCTCTGAAGAACTATGACACCGTCCATACTCTCTGTAACTATCAGGAAAAGTATCCAAGAAAAATTACAAATTACTGGAGGTATGAAGATACTTGAAACATAATCCATAATCAAGAGAAAAGTCAATCGGTGGACACTAACCCCAAAATGACCTAAATGTTGGCTTTAGCAGACAAGGGTTTTGAAGGAGCTATTGTAATCATTGTCAAGGATGTAAAAGAACACATGTTTATAATGAAGGAACATGAAAGAAATCTCAGCAGAGAAATGGAAATAAAATAGGACCAAATGGAAATTCCAGAACTTAAAAATACAGTATCTCAATTTAAAAACTGACTGGATGAGCTTAATGGAAAGTTGGAGACAAAGAAGAGTCGATTAAACCGAAGCTACAGTAACAGAAGTTATTCAGTCTGAAGAACAGAGACGAAAAAGTAAAAGAACAGACCTTCAGAGATCTGTGCAACAATATCTAGAAGTCTAGTATGTATGTAATTGGAATCAAAGAAGAGAGAGAATAGGGAAGAAAAAATATTTGAAGACATAATAATCCACATCTTGCCCTCAATATAAAACTAGCTCAAAATAAGTCATAAACTTAAGTATAAATTCTAAAACTATAAAATGTACGGAAGAAAGCAGGAGAAAATCTTCATGACCTTTGGTTAGGCAAAGATTTATTAGATAACTCCTAAAATATGACTCATGAAAACAAAAACTGACAAGTTGGACTTCAAAATTAAAAATATGTGCTCTTCAAAGGGTGTTGTTAAGGTGAACTGAATCCTGGTAGAAAATACTTGCGGGACTTCCCTGGTGGCCAGTGGTTCTTCTACTGCAGGAGGCAAAGTTTCGACCCCAAGATCCTGCATGCCTTGTGGCATGATCCACCCTCCACCCTCCAAAAAGATGAAAATATCTGCAAATCATTTAGCTGATAAAAGGCTTGTATCCAGAATACTGTATATAGAGAAATCTCAAAACGTGATAATTGGTAAAACAAAACAACCTATGAGCAAAAGATTTGAACAGACATATCACCAAAGAAGATACGCATAGATGGCAACTTAAATGAAAGCATGATCAATAAATAAAAGGATGATCAACATCATTAGTCATTAGGAAATGCAAACTAAAGGCTCAATAACATAGCACTCATTATATACTTATTAGGATCACCAAAATTAAAAAGGCTGACTGTACCAAATGTTGACAAGGATATAGAGGAGCTCTATCTGGAGCGGAAAATAGCTATACCGTCCAGGAAAACAGTTGGACAGTTTCTTAAAAAGTTAAATGTACACCTACCATATGATCTAGCTGTTCATTTTAAGATATTTATCCAAGAGAAATAAGAGTATATACCACCTGAAACTATCACAACATTGTTAGTCATCTATGCTGCTGCTGAGTCGCTTCAGTCATATCCGACTCTGTGCGACCCCATAGACGGCAGCCCACCAGGCCCCCCCGTTCCTGGGATTCTCCAAGCAAGAACACTGGAGCAGGTTGCCATATCCTTCTCCAATGCATGAAAGTGAAAAGGGAAAGTGAAGTCGCTCAGTCGTGCCCGACTCTTAGCGACCCCATGGACTGCAGCCCACCAGGCTCCTCTGTCCATGGGATTTTCCCATGACAAGAGTACTGGAATGGGGTGCCATTGCCTTCTCCATAGTCATCTATATTCCAATATAAAATTAAAAGTTAAACAAAATTTTAAATAACATATATTCAAACAGACTTGTACATAAAAATCAATAGCATTTTTATCTGTAGTAGCCAAAAATTATAAGCAACTCAAATGTTCATCAGCAGATCAAAGGATAAATGAATGGTTACACTCATACATTGCCATAGTTTTCAACTATTTCTCAGCTAGAAAAAGGGAATAAATTAAGGATACATGTGATTACACGGATGAATCTCAAAATAGTTATACTGAAAGAAGGCAAACATCATATATCATATGATTACATTTATATAAAATTTTAAAACACAAACTAATCAGTAATGATAGAAAGCAGGTCAGTGGTTGCCTAGGGAAATGGGGGTGGTAGGGTGGTGGAAGGGAGTGATTACAAAGGAGCATGAAGAAGCTTTGGGAACTGATGCACATGTTCATTATCTTGATTGTGGTGGTGCATATATATGTCAAAACATCAAATCACACATGTTAAACATGTAATCCACTGTGGGACAATTATACCTCAAAAATGCCATTTAAATCAGAATTGCAGGGCAGGAGAGAAGAGGGGGTTTGACTGTACGCACATAATAAGACTTTGGGGCATGATGGTAATGTTTGTCATCTTGATGGGGTCTGGATCAGTCATGTGTATGAATTTATTAAACTCATCAAATGGTATATTTAGGATTTGTGTATTTCACAACATGGAAACATTACCTTCCCCCATCAAACACCACCACCCTGTAAACAAATATTGAACTGCAGTTAATAATATAAATGCTGAAATGTTTAGTGATGAATTGTGTTGATGTTTGAAATTTTCTTCTAAATGCATAAAAAATAAGGATGGATCAACGGTAGGAATAAGAATGGATAAATTGATAAGTATGTGATAAAATATGGTGAATTGTTAGGTGTAGAATCTAGGTGATGACTATTCAGATGTTCAAAGCATAACTCTACTGACATTTCTGAGTATTTGAAAATTTTTATATTTATAAATGTTGAGGGAAAATTAGGTATAGGGCTTTGGAAGATGTCTTGTGCGAGTCAGGGGTCCCTGAAGATTAAGCTTTATTACTAATACTTTTACAGTGAATCCACCTCTGCATGTGGATCTGCCAGAGCATGTATAACCTATCAGGGAGAACTTATGCTGTAGCCCCTGTAGCTACAGAGAACAAAAGATTTCAAAGATGAAAACAGTACTACCCGATGATTAGCTCGAGAAAAGTCTCATTTTCAGCGTTCAACCTGTCCTTGTTGATTCTTTTTTAACTTAAAAATGTTCTAGGTTTAAAAACATCAAGAATAAATAAAAGATTAAAAGGAATAGAAATGAGCTACAATTTTATTCCCCAGAGATTTATTCCCCAGATGATAAGCTCCAATTCACTTTGTCTATTTTTTTAGATTTAACTTTATGGAACTATAGTTGTGTTAGTTTCAGGCGCACAGCAGAGTGGTCCACTTACGCATGCAAATATATTCCTCCCTTCTGAGATTCTTTTCTCATATAGGCTACCACAGAATATCGAACAGAGTTCCCTGTGCTATCGAGTAGGTCCTTGTTGGTTATCTGTCTTCTATATAGAAGTGTATGTGCATCCCAAGCTCCCAATTGACCCCTCTCCCTGCCTGCCCCACCTACTATTGTCTCCTCAGTGATTGGAAAAATGCCCAGCACATTGCTGTTGAATGATTTGGGATGAGTTCAGGTGGAAGGAAAAGCAGTGACAACTAGAGGTCACCTTCCCAAGAGCAAAGGTGTAAAAAAATTCAGAACAAACAGGTCACATCCAGGAGACGTGGATTTCTGAGAATTCTTAGGCCAATATATTTAGTTTGTCCTATACAGCATAAAAATAATTTTTAATGAAGTGCCGATCTTTAAAAAGATGGACAATTTACCAAAAACGTGACAAAGTGGATTGCTCTGGAAACACTGGGGTCCTGTTCCTATATGATAAAAATAGGCTGCAGCTGAGCAGAAGCTGCCCTTTCTTCACAAAGTTCATCTGTTCCCTGAAGTCTCTCCTTAGGGCTCAACTCCCTTTTTAGGCTCCCACTAGACCTCACAGGTATTAGAGTTTGCAGTCTCTGGCGGGAGCACTCTGGGACCAGATACTGGAGATCAGGTTGGCGTCAGAGATAAAACGCCTTGGGGATCCAAAGGGGGATTCTGTACTTAGTTCAGTGGGAAAGAGGAAGGATCAATCTTTGCCCTGCTGTCACAGTTCACCCCGGAACTTCTGCTGTTCGGTTCTTCTGGTCTCAATTGGATTCATCCCTGTGACAGCTGCTGGCCTGGCTGGTCTAGTATGATGGCTCCATGTAGCCTCTCCTTCTCTAGCACCCTTGCACAGCTTGCTCCTGACGGGGGAGGGCTCCAAGAGACGGGTGGAAGTTTGTAAGGCCTCTCAAAGCCTAGGCTTGGAACCAAAACAGCATCACTTCGACATTCTATCGGCCAAAGCCAGTTACAACACCAGCCCAGGTTCAAGTGGTGGGGATGTAGATTCTACTTCCTTTAAAAAAAAAAAAAAGTTGTTTATTTTTTTATTTTTAGCTGTGAAGGGTCTTCACTGCTGCGCAGGTCTTTCCTCTAGTTGCAATGAGTGGAGGCTAGTCTTCGTTGCAGTGACGGGCTTCTCATTGCAGTGGCTTCTCCTGTTGCGAAGCATGGCCTCTAGGGTGGGTGGGCTTTAGCAGCTGGGCTCAGTATAGAGCACAGGCTCAACAGTTGTGGTGCACAGGCTTAGTATTTCCGTGGCATGTGGGATTTTCCCAGGCTAGCAATCAAACCCATGTCTCCTGCATTGGCAGGTGGATTCTTTACTACTGAGCCCACCAAGGAAGCCCTAGATGGGAGGGGCTGCTAAGTCACAATCCCAAGAGGTTTGGATCCAGAGAGAGACAGATTTTTGTAAAACTATCAGAGTTATTATCAAAGGTGTATTTTTGACAGTGTCATTGGGAGTGGGATGGATTACTGGAGTTGTTTTCTATTTGTTACAGAGAAGTGCTGCCCCCCTGTATCCATAAATAAATCCATGCTGAAGGATTTAAGAGAAAAAGATGCCCAGCTCGTGTTCTTCCAGCTCCTTGTTCAGGGACAGTTTCAGTTTCAACACGTGGCTTAATAAAAGGAAGACAGTCTCTTTAAGATTTCTGTGAATGAATGAACAGAAAGTTAGACAAGCTCAGGAACTGACAGTCACGTTAGAAACAACGACATTCCCATACTACAAAACAGTGTAGAAACTGCATTCCCCTTGGTCTGGCTGGAGTCTAAAACACCATCAGCATTCATGCCTTTGGAATGTGATGTTCCCTCTCACTTGGACAACTTTTGCTAATTTTATTTTTGTAATTTTATTTGGACAACTTTTAAAATACAACTACCTTGTGGGAGACGTAAGCGCACATCTTAGTGTGAATTAGTCTCAGGTATTAGATTATCTAATACCAGGAGGACTTGGGTTTAAGGGAGCCTGGAAAGAGGAGGAAGAAGACAAAGGAGAATTTGAAGAAGAAGGTACTGTAGAAAACACTGTCAGCTTCTCATCTACCCTGAAGGATAATTCTTCAGGAAGCATTGCTATCAGGGCAAAGAGAAAACCTTGGCTAGGCCAACGTTTTGATTTTGTTAGGGAAATTAAAACGGAAGTAGTCTTGTCCAGGCTTCAGAAGCAGGAGAGCAGGCCACGGACGGACTCCTGAGCCTGCCTGGACCACATGCCTGCTTGCAAACACACCAGCTGTCACCAGGAAGCCAAGCAGCAGTTTAGATCAGAGAAGGAGTGGGTCTTGGATTTCCTTGAGCCCTTGGAGGTCTGGCCTGCTCCCTGGGGTTCCAGACAATCTTGTGACTCACGAGGTGAAAAAAACAACATTGTAAAAGTTAAAGAAAAACCATCACTGCATTTTTGCATGCAGACTGATGCTCATGTCAGTGGGCAGCCTGGGATTATAAGTAGGAGCTCCCCAAACTGCAATTTGAAGTCTCACCCATGGGGTAGACGCACTGCCAGGGACCTCTTCCCAAATGGGACTCCAGATTGCTGTCAACGAGGGACTTCCCAGCACTTTTGAAGTCTGGAGGTTGTTTGGCCTAATTTGGTGATATATGTGCTATTACTTTTCTCTGTTGTTTTTCTCTTCTTTTAATGACTGTATATTGAAATGAAGTCGATCAATCCTCTATTAAATATTGAAATTGTTTATTGTGTGTGTAACGAGTGGTTTCTTTTGTTAATGAACCTTTTGAACTTAAAACAAAAGTAAAACTTTCGGCAAAACAGATTTTCATTCCAAAAGTTAGGGATGGGGCAAAGGAAGGGGAGGGATGAGATACCCTCTCTAACATGACAAGTTAGAGTGATTCCCAATGGACCACCAATGAACAGGCCTTGAAGGACTTTGTGCCAGAGACTTCTGTAAATAGTGGCGCCGTCCTTGGGGGGACTGCCCCCGAAGCCTGGACACCTATCTCTTTAGTTCCTCTCTCAGGCATTTAATCTTCATTTATCAATGCTCTCCACCCCCAGGTCTCTAACTCAGGATATTCTCACCTGTGTGCCTCAGGATACATGCACAAGAATGTTTAAGGGTGAGGTTCCTAAAAGGATGATTAAAATATCCATAGATGGAGGAAGAGGTAAGTAACGTGCATGGTTATCTAACTGGCCTACTATACAGCAGTGGAAAAGAATGAGTTTAAACCATCACATTAGCATGGATGAATTTCAAATCATTTCTTCATACTAACTGATCAACTGAAGAAAGTTGTGGTAGAATATAGCATGATATCACTTATAAAAACTCCTTATACATTTGTGCTAAGCTGCTTAAGTTGTGTCTGACTCTTTGTGACCTTATGGATTGTAGCCCACCAGGCTCCTCTGTCCATGGTAATTTCCAGGCAAGAATGAAGGAGGGGGTTGCCACTTCCTCCTCCAGGGGATCTTCCCAACCCAGGGATCATACCTGCATCTCCTGGGGCTCTTGCATTGCAGGCAGATTTTTTTACCGCTAAGCCACAGGAAAGCCCATAATTTAGTGTAGCTTGGTTAAGGAGTTTTTTCAACCAATTTCCCTTATTTTACTGTTTTAATCTCCCTTCTTTCCATCATTCTTACTTTCAGAAATACTTGATGTGACCCATAATTCCCTTTCTTGGAAATTCTGCTATGTAATTCACATTTGGTTCACATGCTTGACTTATGATTCAGTTTTCTAGGATATCTGCTAATCTAGTTACTAGTTGTCCACTGGCTTTGCAGACTCAAAATTTCACTCCTTTCATATTGTCTTCCATTCTCTCTGTCTTAGTAGGCTTATGTCTTAAAAAATTCTTTTCTAACATTTGGTTGGTTAGGGAAGTGAGTTAAAGATTATGTATATGCTTATGTAATAATATTTACTTAAGAATTTGAAATGATTCCTCATTTTGTTACTGCTAGATTTTTGCTGCATTATAATTGTAAAATTTTATCATTCAAACTGTGATATTAAAAGCAGATTCTCTCCTGAAAAAATAATAAATAAATAAAACCACAGACAAACTTTTACCAGAAAGTTAGGATAGTGGCTCCTCCTGGAGGAGGGGAGAGGAATGTGAAAGCAAGGGATGCGGAGGTCCCTTTCTAAGTTAGTGGTAATGTTCAAGTCTTTAACCAGGAGTGGATATGTGATATTCTTTATCTTTGACTTAAAAAAAGAACATATATATTTAATCATTGCTGTACTGTGATATCACAGTGATATGTACTGTACATATCACAATAAAGATAGGAAAAACATGATTTTGTTTCTTTGACTACGGTAGCAACTTCAGTGGAAACACTTCCCCAGTATCTAGATGTGATTCACTGCATGTGAATCATGTTCTCTTGTATCTAGAGCTTCGTGGAAAGCCTGAGAGATCTGGATCTAGAGTAGGGGAGGGAAACACTCCCATTGAGGGAGAGATGTAGGGAAACTACTGAGGAGCAGCTGATAACATGGTGAAATAAAAGTCTCAGTAGAGGAAATTACCCCAGGGTGTTGATAAAAGAAAAGGAAGGAAGGGAGACAAAGTATCAGTTCAGTCGGATCGGTCCTGTCCAACTCTCTGTGACCCCATTACTGCAGCACACCAGGCTTCCGTGTCCATCACCAACTCCCCAGAGCTTATTCAAACTCATGTCCATCGAGTTGGTAATGTCATCCAATCATCTCATCCCCTGTCGTCCCCTTCTCCTGCCTTCAATCTTTCCCAGCATCAGGATCTTTTCCAATGAGTCAGTTCTTCGCATCAGGTGGCCAAAGACTTGGAGCTTCAGCATCAATCCTTCCAATGAATATTCAGGACTGATTTCCTTTAGGATTGACTGGTTGGATCTCCTTGCTGTCCAAGGGACTCTCAAGAGTCTTCTCCAACACCACAGTTCAAAAGCATCAATTCTTTGGCACTCAGCGTTCTTTATGGTCCAACTCTCACATCTGTATCTGACTACTGGAAAAACCACACCTTTGACTAGACAGACCTTTGTCAGCAAAGTAATGTCTCTGCTTTTTAATATATTTTGTCATAGTTTTCTTCAAAGGAGCAAGGAGTGTCTTTTAATTTCATGGCTGCAGTCACCATCTACAGTGATTTTGGAGCCCAAAAAAATAAAGTCAGCCACCATTTCCCCATCTATTTGCCATGAAGTGATGGGACCAGATGCCATGATCTTCGTTTTCTGAATGTTGAGTTTTAAGCGAACTTTTTCACTCTCCTCTTTCCCTTTCAATAAGAGGCTCTTTAGTTCTTCTTCACTTTCTACCATAAGGGTTGTGTCATCTGCGTATCTGAGGCTATTGATATTTCTCCCGGCAATCTTGATTCCAGTTTGTGCTTAATCCAGTCTGGCATTTCACATGATGTATTCTGCATATAAGTTAAATAAGCAGGGTGACAATATACAGCCTTGATGTATTCCTTTCTCAATTTGGAACCAGTTTGTTGTTCCATATCCAGTTCTAACTTCTTGACTGCATACAGATTTCTCAGGAGGTATGTAAGGTGGTCTGGTATTCCCATTTTTTAAGAATTTTCCACAGTTTGTTGTGATCCACACAGTCAAAAGCTTTAGCATAATCAATAAAGCAGAAGTAGATGTTTTTCTGGAACTCTCTTGCTTTTTCGATGATCCAATGGATGTTGACAATTTGATCTCTGGTTCCTCGCCTTTTCTAAAACTAGCTTAAACATCAGGAAGTTCACGGTTCATATACTGTTGAAGCTTGGCTTGGAGAATTTTGAGCGTTACTTTGCTAGTGTGTGAGATGAGTGCAAATGTGCAGTAGTTTGATCATTCTTTGGCATTGCCTTTCTTTGGGATTGGCATGAAAACGGACCTTTTCCAGTCCTGTGGCCACTGCTGAGTTTTCCAAATTTGCTGGCATATTGAGTGCAGCACTTTCACAGCATCATCTTTCAGGATTTGAAATAGCTCAACTGGAATTCTATCACCTCCACTAGCTTTGTTCATGGTGATGCTTCCTAAGACCCACTCGACTTCACATTCCAGGATGTCTGGCTCTAGGTGAGTGATCACACCATCATGGTTATCTGGGTCATGAAGATCTTTTTTGTACAGTTCTTCTGTGAATTCTTGCCATGTCTTCTTAATATATTCTGCTTCTGTTAGGTCCATACCATTTATTGTGCCCATCTTTGCATGAAATGTTCCCTTGGTATCTCTAATTTTCTTGAAGAGATCTCTAGTCTTTCCCATTATATTGTTTTCCTCTATTTCTTTGCATTGATCACCGAGGAAGGCTTTCTTATCTCTTCTTGCTATTCTTTGGAACTCTGCATTTAAATGGGTATATCTTTCCTTTTATCCTTTGCCTTTTGCTTCTCTTTTTTTCACAGCTATTTGTAAGGCCTCTTCAGACAACCATTTTGCCTTTTTGCATTTCTTTTTTCTTGGGGATGGTCTTAATCACTGCCTCCTATACAATGCCACGAACCTCCATCCATAGTTCTTTAGGCACTCTGTCTATAAGATCTAATCCCTTGAATCTGTTTGTCATTTCTACTGTATAACTGTAAGGTATTTGATTTACATCATACATGTATGGCCTAGTGGTTTTCCCTACTTTCCTCAATTTAAGTCTGAATTTGGCAACAAGGAGTTCATGATCTGAGCCACAGTCAGTTCCTGGTCTTGTTTTTGTTGACTGTATAGAGCTTCTCCATCTTTGGCTGCAAAGAATATAATCAATCTAATTTTGGTATTGACCATTTGGTGATGTCCATGTGTACAGTCTTCTCTTGTGTAGTTGGAAGAGGGTATTTGCTATGACCAGTGCATTCTCTTGGCAAAACTCTATTAGACTTTGCCCTGCTTCATTCTGTACTCCAAGGCCAAATTTGCCAGTTACTCCAGGTGTTTCTTGATTTCCAACTTTTGCATTCCAGTTCCCTATGATGAAAAGGACATCTTTTTGGGGTGTTAGTTCTAGAAGGTCTTGTAGGTCTTCATAGAACCGTTCAACTTCAGCTTCTTCAGCATTATGGGTTGGGGCACAGTCTTAGCATTCTGTGGTATTGAATGGTTTGCCTTGGAAATGAACATAGATCATTCTAAACTCAATGAAACTATAAGCCATGCCATGTAGGGCCAGCCAAGACAGACGGGTCATGGTGGAGAGTTCGGACAAAATGTGGTCCACTGGAGAAAGGAATAGCAAACCACTTCAGTATTCTTGCCTCGAGAACCCCATGAACTGTATGAAAAGGCAAAAAGATAAGACACTGAAAGATGAACTCCCCAGGTCGATAGGTGCCCAATATGCTGCTGGAGATCAGTGGAGAAATAACTCCAGAAAGAAGGAAGAGATGGAGCCAAAGCAAAAATAATACTCAGTTGTGGATGTGACTGGTGATGGAAGTAAAAGTCCTATGCTGTGAAGAACAATATGGCATAGGTGTTGTCGTCAGCCCTGCAGGTAGGGCTCGAAAGTGGCTGACGCACAGTTTGGGAAAAAGAAACTAGAGACAGAATTAAAGTTTTAAAGATGCGGCTGGGGGACTCAAGACCTCTTGGGTCAAGAGCCCTGTTCCTTGGAGCCACACCACTTTTACTGAGTGTCTTGGCAAGCAGAAAGTACCTGTTGTGCTATGATGAATTCAGCCTCCTGTGTCCCCGGTCACGTCTCCCACTTGATTGATTACTTTAAACTATCTTTGTTATTTTCTTGTACAAGGGCTCTCACCTAGCTGGAGGTCATTGACTGACATGTGCCTTGGGAAAACATCTTAGTGTGTGCACAAGCAGTGTTCTGAACTTGCGCTGACCCCGCGTTCCAAGGTCCACACTTAGCTTAGCAGGGTATGATGACCCCAACGGATCAACCCAATGTACTTTCATTTGTGTTATCCTGAATTGCTATATTTTGCTTTTATTCTTTTCCCATGGTGATTTTCTCATGGCTTAGCCAGAGCAACAGGTAGCTGACTATTAACCCCTGCACATAGGAACCTGGAATGTTAGCTCCATGAATCAAGGTAAACTGAAAGTGGTCAAACAGGAGATGGCAAGAGTGAACATCGACATTTTAGGAATCAGTGAACTAAAATGGCACTGATATGACACTGAAAGATGAACTCCCCAGGTCGGTAGCTGCCCAATATAGTACTCCTCTGAGCTACAGAAAGAGTATAGGCTGGAATAATCTGCCTTCCCAACCCACTTTAGACTAAACAACGCCCTTCGGGCAGAGTTTCTGAACTCCAGTGCTACTGATAATCTGGGCTGGATAATCTTTGTTGTAGGGGTTGTCCTGTGCATCCTAGGATGTGGAGTAGCTTCTGTCCACCAGATACCAGTGGACATGTCCACACCACCCCACCTCCCCTGAGCTGTAACAGCCTAAAATGTCTTTAGATATTGTTAGTGTCCCCCGAAGGGCAACACCACCCCCGGTTGTGATACACAAAGAAAATCCTTCACAAATGTTAAGTAACACGTGTGGTCCATGCTCTTTAGACCAGAAAGAGCCCTACCTTTAACAGAGGGCCTCCTGGAGGGTTCATAGGCACGGCAATCATCAATGATCTCCTGGAACTGTGAAGGGCAATCTTCACCCACTGGCTCCCGGTACCGAGATTCAGCCACCAGCTGGTAGATCTTCTTGGAATCACAACCTGGAGTGGAAATGATATGACAGGAGGCTTAAAGATTGCTCTGGCACCCACACATCCCTCTGGATGCTGCTGGCTGGCATCAGACCTAGGGACTCTGAGAACTGGAAACATAGGAGCTTCCAGTGACCCCACTGACCAGCGCAGGCAGTGCCCACACTGAAGAAGAAAGCATCCAGGACAGCACTGATGTTTAACTCTAGTCTACCGTCTGAGTCAGCTTCAACACTGGTTACCTTCAAATGGGCTCTTCCCAGTGGCGATCTCCCAGAGGACAATTCCAAAGCTAAAAGAGAAGCGAGAAAATGAACAGTGATAACAAGTTTCCTTTTTTCCATGCCCCGTAGCCATTTCCAGAAAACACAGAGAATTTTCTTTCCTTTTTTTTGCACTGTGTAGCTTGTAGGATCTGTTTCCCCAGCCAGGGATTACACCCAGGCCATGAACTGGGAGTGCTGAATCCTGTCCACTGGCCCACTAGGAACTCCCCACAGTGAACTTTCTCATCACCATCAATTACATTCCAGGGATGCTCCTCCCTACCGGCATTTGACTTGGACTTTCTTGTCAGGTTCATCTGAGAATTGGCATGAGAACATAAACATACCTGTATATTTCAGCTTTTATGTCGTATTTATTATACACATTTTCCAACCTCTGGGGTGAGATGTATGCGGCAGAACTGACTCTCTCTGCTGCTTTTCCCCTAGTTTGTCGGCTGATGGAAGTCTGTGTTTTGCTCAACTCAAATCCTGCAAGCTAGAGAGAGAGGTGACTCAGAGGCAGAAAGAAAGGGCACAGTCTCGGGTGGGAAGTAGAGGGCAGGGACTGGTGCTA
This sequence comes from Neotragus pygmaeus, assembly GCA_006410875.1. Lineage (NCBI taxonomy): Eukaryota > Metazoa > Chordata > Mammalia > Artiodactyla > Bovidae > Neotragus > Neotragus pygmaeus. Next base: position 1,267,428 of record SJYV01021317.1, read on the forward strand.
CACGTGACTGTTAGGGGATGGTCTTTTTCCTTCGGGATGTTTCCAGTGAGGTCTCCTGGCCATGCGGCTACTCTCCTGGCTGCATTCTGGGTTCAATCTATTATGGTGCATTGACCAAGAGAAACACAAAGAGGCTTCTTCTCTGTAAAAATGAGACAGTGAGGATTACTTGGATTGATGGTTGTCAAGCGCCTGTAAAACTTGGCATGTTTTTAAAAAATTAGTTAGTTGATTGATTTCTGGCTGTGCTGAGTCTCTGTTGGCGCGTGTGGCCTTTCTCTAGTTGCAAAGAGTGGGGGCTGCTCTAGTTGCGGTGCTACTCTCTAATAGCGGGGCGGGGGCTGCTCTCCAGCTTCGGGCTTCTCTCCGTGGTGGCTTCTCTTGTCGGGAGCAGAGGCCCCAGGTGCCTGGGCTTCAGCAGCTGCAGCACGCGGGCTTCAGCAGCTGTGGCTCACAGCTTAGTTGTTCTGCTGCATAACACTTGGCATGTTGTAGTTATTCTAATATTACCACATTAGATATGTACAGGGCTTCCTCAGTAGATAACTCAACTCCACTGTGTTAGGACGGACAGGTTACCAATGGCTCATTTTCTCTTGGAGGCAGACAAAACAAAAAAAAAGAAACAAAAAACCGCCAACAACACGGGGGATCCTCTCTGTCGTATCTGACCCTACATGGCCAATGCCATGCTCTTAAAGAAGGCACAGCACAAGTCATGGGAGAGTGTGTTCTTCTTGCTCCATGTACATCTGTCATTAGCACCATTTGTGTGCAGAGGGCCAAATGCAGCCAAGGAGCCAAAGCTAGGGGCGAGAATTAGATGCTTATGTGGCTCCTCCCTCTTATTCACAAGTTCAAGGAGCGCTGACATCCTCTGACGTCTGGCTCCACACTAACCATCAGGGGTGAGAAGCTGAATAGCACATGTTACAGTCACACGTGATGAGCACCAGGAGAGCGGTATAGACACCGTGCTTTGGGAACACTTACTTATATTACACCAATGGCAGGGAGATCCAACCAGTCCATCCTAAAGGAAATCAGTCCTAAATATTCATTGGAAGGACTGATGCTGAAGCTGAAGCTCCAAAACTTTGGCCACCTGATGCAAATAACTGATTCATTGGAAAAGATCCTGATGCTGGGAAAGATTGAAGGCAGGAGGAGACGACAGAGGATGAGATGTTTGGATGGCATCACTGACTCGACGGACATCGGTTTGAGCAAGCTCTGGGAGTTGGTGATGGACAGGGAAGCCTGGCGTGCTGCAGTCCATGGGGTTGCAAAGAGCTGGATATGACTGAGCGACTGAACTAAATTGAACTGAGTGGTGGGGAAAGACATTTGAAGGGCAGAAAAGGCCTGTCTCTTATTCAGAGAAAGCTATCTACAGATGACAAAGAATATATTCTTTTAGCATTTGAGAACTGTGGACATGGGGTTAACAAAACCCTTTTCTCATCCACAGGACAATCCGAATGTCAGTGGACTTTTTAGTTCTATTCCCCTGGGAACCTGACAAAAGCAGACTGTTACTTATGCTCCTACGTAATATATATTGCTGCTGATTAATAAATGACCAGAGAAGTCATTTATGGGCGAGAGGTCAGGGCGGTGGACTGTGAAGAGCTATAGGGGTGCTGGGCTATGTGGTGACTCATACCTGGCATGCCCCTTGCAGGGATACTGGAAGGCATGCCTGCGGAGTTTATAAAAGAAAATCGAGGACTTCCCCGGTGGCCCAGTGGATCAGAATCCACAGTGGATAAGAGTGCAGGGGACACAAGTCTGATGCCTGCTCCAGAAGGATCCCACATACTACAGAGCAACTAAGCCCGTGAGCCACAACCACTGAAGCCAGAACTACCGAGAGTCCGCAGGCTGCATTACTGCAGCTCGAGTGCATAGGGCCTGTGCTCCACAACAAGGACGGCTCTGCCACGAGAAGCCCTCACTCGCTGCAGCCAGAGAAAGCTCTTGCAAAACAACAAAGACCCAGCGCAGCCATAAATAAATAAAAAACGCAGTGATACCACACACACACAAAAATTCCTCCAGTTTTTAAAAAAAGAATTTTGACTCCTGTGAGTCGTGAGGCTTCTGAGCTTCTCCTGTACCCACAGAGAAGAGCCTCTTTCTCTCGCACTTGGGGTGAGGGTGAGGAGGATATCTCCTGGAGGACTGTGGTGGCTCCCACTGAATGGAAGGATTTGATGCTGCCTAGGTGGCATGCTCTGTTTCCTGCATGATACCTTTCTGATTGCCTCCAGGGGCCAAGTGTGGGCCACGGCCTGTCTACGAGTCTGGATGCCTCCTTGGACCTAAGAAGATACCCTCATGGGTGTTGCAGAGACACAGAAGTGGTGTCCAGGCATCTAAGAGGAGATGGCTCTTAGCCCACCCCTGCTGGGTGGACAGTGAGGGAGACGAGCATCAGAAGGGCAGGGAGGATTGAGTCTGTCCACTGCGGGGCGTGTGGGGCGCTGTCCAGGCATAGGAAGCACTGAGCTCGGAAGCACTTCAGCCAGTTCCAAGGTGAAGGCAGAGAAACAAGCAGGCACAGGCTTTTAGGGAAACACGCATGCCTCTCCCAGCACCAAACAGTCACACGGGTCAGACTCACAGGGTGCCCAGAAGGCCACACTCACCTTCACACTGTAGTCTTTAGTCACCAGGAAGCTCGTGCTACTGATGTTCCTGTGGAGTTCTGAGGGTGTTTCCGAATGGTGCAGCCTGACGTGACCAAATGCAGGGTACGTTAGTGACCTTTGCACAGACTTTCTTTTTTTTTTTTTTTAAATAATCTTATTTATTTTATTTTTGGCTGCTGTATGGGCTTTTCTATAGTGGCGGAGAGTGGAGGCCACTCTCTGGTTGCCGTGCTCCTCTCTCGTCTTGGGCTTCTCATTGCAGTGGCTTCCCTCGCTGCGGAGCGCGGGCTCCAGACACGTGTGGGCTTCAGTAGCTGTGGCACATGAGCTCAGTAGTGGCGGCTCCCGGGGTCTAGAACAGAGGCTCAGTAGTTGTGGCCCATGGACTCAGTAGCTCTGCAGCATGTGGAATCTTCTTGGACCAGGGATCAAACCCGTGTCTCCTGCATTGGCAGGTGGATTCTCTACCACTGAGCCACCAGCGAAGCCCCTGCACAGACTTTATTGAAAGGCATGACAGTCACTACCAGGATAATGAGGTTGGTCAGTACCAACCCTTCTTCTTGGGTAGGTATCCATGGGTTAGTGGGAAAACCAGGATGTAGAGGTGAGATCTGACAACTGTGTGCTGCACGCTTCTGTGGGGCTCTGCCTGAGCAAAGCAAAGGGCTGAGGCGTGGCTGGATGGTTGGGCCATATCTAGGACGCTTCTGCTTGAAACAGAATGGAAAGTTGGGGTTTCTACCAACTCAGTAAGTGGTGGGGACTTCCCAAGTGGCACTAGTGGTAAAGAACCTGCCTAAGTTCTTTGGATGAATGGAGCTCCTGCCTCCCATTTTGGGCTTCTCTCATAGAGTCAGCCTCAGGTTGGGTTCTTCCAGAAGCAGATCATGAGCATGGACTGTACAAGTGACTGATTAGGAAGGTATTTCCAGCAATTAAGCCCTCATGCCACAACTACTGAAGCCTGAGCTCTGCAAGGAGAGAAACCACCACAGTGAGAAGACGGGGGTCCACAACTGGAGAGCCGCCCCGTGCTCCGCATAACTGGAGAATGCCCGTGCAGCGACGAAGACCCAGAGCAGCCAAAGATAAATCAGTGAGTGAAATTTTAAAAGAGAAGATAATCCCAGGAAACCAGAGAGGGAGCTGTGGAAGCAGGGCAGAGAAGGAGGAGAAATCAAGCAAGGGCGTGACTTCAGGTGAAGTTCCAGGCTCAGCCTAATCCCACGGGGACCTCTGGAGAATAACTACTCCTCAGAGTTTGTTTTGCATGAAGCAAAGGAGCTGGACTTCTGTACCCACACCGGTTGTTCAGTGACTATGGGTTGGGGTGAGGGAGGGGAGGAGAGAAACAGGGTCAGGGACAGGGGGCTGTAAAGTTCCTGGGCATTTTCAGCTCTCAGGGCCTAGAGGCTCTAGCACCCTTGGATGTTCCTCTACAGATGGCTGTGATGAGCTGATAGCAGCAAAGTATGCTGGAGTGGTGGATGAGAGTGCAGATTAGGTAAGAAGGGTCAGCGGTCGTCTGGATAGACACAAACAGTGTCCCCTACAATCCAAATCCTTCTCACAAAACCCCCTAGTGTACAAAGTTGAGAAGGATAAATTGTACGATTTCCAAGAAAGAGCTAAGGAAGTATTCCCCAAAGTATGGGATAAGTGGCATGCAAGGTGATATAGTAAGAAAGGTATTCTTTTAATTCCAATCTTTCTGATTACGTCAAGAAGAAAGTCTCACTTTGGTGCTGGATGTCTTTGACACCTGTCTAAATCTGCTAACATCTCCTCTGCAAAAAGATAATGCTGGTCTGAATTGCAGATTTTTTGCTAGGCAGCAACATTTAACCAGAATTTAATAACATTGTTTTGGTTTTATTTGTGGTCACCTATTTGTGCTAAGTGATTCTGGTCTCCAATTTATGGTAGTAATAGAAAATGTCTAACTTTTTTTTTTTTAACAAAGTGAGCTAATCTAAAGAAAAATATTAAATAAATAATATTAGCACAACTGTGAATATGGTAATAACTACGTATGTGGTCTGTTAGTGACTGATTTTGGGGGGCCCTTGGGCTAAAGGAACCATAGATTATATGTGGGAGTAGGTAGAGCTGGTGGATAAAATATAGGACATCCAGATGATTTTGAATTTTGAAAAATCAATACTCAAAAAAAAAGAAAGTACTAAAAACTATAGGGGTTATATGGAATTCTGTATATCTCAAATTTCAGTAAAAGTATATCTGGTGTCATATTTGGAACATACTTACAGTGTACTAAAATTGTTTATTGCTTATCTGAAATTCAAGTTTAACTGGACCTCTTGTATTTTTATTTGCTAAATGTGGTGATTTGCTCAAGGAGGTTTCCAGCCTCTTCTCTGCTTGTCTCTGGGTCAAGTGGAAAGGGAGGCAGACTCATCCTCTGCCTCTGGGCGCCCTCTCCCCACGCTGGTACCTGTACAAGCCTCTGGCTGCCCCCAGGGCCAGGATGATGCGCTTGGCCAGGGTGAGGTCCTTTTCCCGATCCAGCAGCTCCCTCAAGGTCCCAAGCTCACAGTACTCCATGACGATGGATAACTGAGGGGGCGTCACTGATGGAAAAGAGCTGATTGCTGTGAAGATCCATCCCTGCTCAGAGGTCCTGTTTTCTGTAGCCCATCCCACCCTCTCTCCAAGAGACAGACGCAGCTCTGCTGTGTTTCTCCGTCCCCATCTCACATGGTTTGACTCCTTGAATGAGTCCAACACCCACAGAGTCCCCATGCCTCTTCTCTGTGGCATTTGGCATGTCAGAACTCTACACTTCCCCTAGTTATTTGAGTAATTGACTTCCTGACTCAACACTACCACCCAAGAGGGCAGGGCCTGCTTTGTCCAGACAGTGCTCACGGGAAGTTGAATAAATATGTTGAGTAGGGGAGCTCAGACAGGAAGCTGAGGCCTCAGGGCAGGGCCATGAGACCTGTAAGAACTGACGTACACAGAGTGAGTCAGTCACCCAGGAGGATAAATATTACTAGAAGTTTTCCTTTAGCCTGGGATTCTGTGCTCCAAAGTCAGGTCACCTGAGCCTGTGCAGAAACTTCCAGAGGGGATAAGAAGGGAGCTGCTCTGTCCTCTCTGTAGGCAAAAGCAGCAGAAAGAACATAACCAGCAGGAGAAGCCACATTGTGAGAGGAAATGCAGCCACATTTAAAAAACAAAAAACAAGAAAATGAACCTGACAAACGAAGTTCTTGGTAAAAGGGCAGGTTAATTTAGCTTTTAGATTCATGCTACACTAATGATCAAGTTAGACTCCTTGTTTGGGTCAGTCAGCTTTGCAATGTTTTACTGCAACAAAATACACTCATCACCCAGGTCAGCATCTGAAAAAGCATTTCCTTGGTTCCCAGTGAATCAGCAGGAAGAGATGTGGTTGCATTAGTGCAAACCAGCCCTTAGGCTGAAGCCAACTTCAAGCCTCTTTTCCTGAAAGAAGATGGGAACCTGTATCGTGGGATGCGAAAAAATGGATGTCAATAAAAAAAGCACCATGCAGATGCCACCCTTTGAGCTGTTGTAGTAAAACAATGCAGTAAAGCACAAAGATACATGACAGACCACAGACAGCATACCCAGTCCTAGAGGCACCTCTTACCTGTTTCATCGATGCAAATCCCAAACATGCGCAGGATGTTGGGGGAATCAAATTTCTTCATGGTTCTGATTTCATTATTGAAAGTATGCCTCACTATTCTATGAGAATAAAAAGGGAAAATAGGATTTCAGGTTGGGGAGGTCCTTCAGAAAACATTCAGTGTAGTGACCATCTGTATATATGCATGGGGCTTGAGGGATCACCAGCCATTCCCTGGTGGCTCAGATGGTCAAGTGACTGCCCGCAATGTGGGAGACCCAGGTTCGATCCCTGGGTCAGGAAGATCCCCTGGAGAAGGAAATGGAAACCCACTCCAGTATTCTTGCCTGGAGAATCCCATGGACAGAGAAGCCTGGTAGGCTACAGTCCATGGGGTCACAAAGAGTCGGACACGACTGAGTGACTTCACTTTCACTTGAGAGATCATCAGCATCTCCCAGGGGTGAGGATAAGGCATATACAACGTGTTCTAAAGAGTCACCTGGTAATTCTTAGTCAACTTGATATATGCATACCCTATGATCCATCAGTTCCTCTCCTGGCAATACAGCCCCAAGAAATTCCCATACCGGGNGAGAGATCATCAGCATCTCCCAGGGGTGAGGATAAGGCATATACAACGTGTTCTAAAGAGTCACCTGGTAATTCTTAGTCAACTTGATATATGCATACCCTATGATCCATCAGTTCCTCTCCTGGCAATACAGCCCCAAGAAATTCCCATACCGGGCCATAAAGGTATACCTATGGCAGCATTATTTTTGATGGGCAAAAATTAGAAGCAGGTTGTGTTCCATCACTGGAAAAAGAGGCAAACTGTAGATTTCCACCACGGATAGCAGTCAGAAGGAGAGGACTACAAGCACAGTATAAGTTTCACAACGCTGAGTGAGAATGGTAAGAAAAGCAGGCGGCAGGCATGCCACACTATCGTCTGTGAACATTTAAAACGCACATGTATAATAACAGCAAACATTTTGCAAGAACACATACAAACAAAATATTTTATCGTCCATGAAAGGGATGGGAACCCAAGAAACAGCAATGAAAGGAAACCTGCCTTTAAAAATATCTAAACACATGAATAAACAAGAGACGTTTCAGAATCAACTTTGGAAGACGTACCTTTAAGCCTAGACTGTGTTCCTTAGTAACAGAGAGCCAATATTTAACCCTCTGGGGTCTGAGTTCCGCCATATCAGAATATGGAGACAGTCTGCCCCTCTCCGTGAGTTACAGACAGGAACTAGGGGAGAGAACCATAAAACAACTTACCCAATGTCTTTGGCCTGGGAGTTGTTGAAGACTTTTATGGCCACTGGAGACTCGTGGTATTTTCCTTCATAAAGTGTGCTAGATTCATTTTCCTTTAGTAGGATCCAATTGGCTTCTGGAAGCTCCTCCTTCTTAATCTCCTTGATTTGATCTTGTGGGAACCCCTTCTTGGGTTTCTGTGAATCTGACCTCATCCCTAGGAGAGAAGGTAATAGAGTCAATAGCTGAGGAGGGTGTCTTATGAGGGAAGAGGCATCTTAGCAATGCTTGAGGGGGAAGCCCCTCCTAGTGAACCAAGCTGGGTCTGCCTGGAGCTTCTGATTGCCTCGTCCGGGGAGAGAGGTCCCAGTACCTCTGAGTGACTGGTAGAGACACAGCCGATGGTAACAGAAACGTCTCATGTACTTCTTTCCCCTCTTCTTAGGATCCAGCCTGTCTCCAGCCCACACCCCATCTCAATCCACCTCTCTCATCTCCTGCTCCTGCACAACAGCTTGGCGCCTGAGCATTTGACATCTTGTTTAGTGAGTTCAATTCTAATAGGTAGACACACAGTTTAAGCTCAGTAATCCCACTGCTGTTGTGTGTCTTTCCTCTCCCTTACTCTATGCCATGGCTGGGAACTCTCAGAAGGCAGAGTCTTTCTCTGTGCCTTAGTTTCCTCTATACACAGGTTGTAGCATAAAGCAGAGACTCACAGATGTGTAGGATGGCTAAGCATTTTTTATTTGATTTGAATTTCTTTTTTTTAATTTTTAAAAACTTTTAATTTCGTATTCGGGTATAGCTGATTAACAAACGATGTTGTGATAGTTTCACAGGTACAGCAAAGGGACTCAGTCATACATATACATGTATCGGATTTTGAATTTCTTCTTGGAAATTCAGCATATGAATTGAAGCTTTGATGCTATCTAGAGGAAGTCATCAGCAGACTTCTCTGGAAGCCCAGTGGTTATGATTCTGAGTCTTACTGCAGGAGGCACGGGTTCAATTCCTGGTCAGGAAACGAAGATCCCACAGGCCACAAGGGGAAAAAAGAGAGAGAGAGAGGAAGTTGTCAGCACTTTAACAGGTGCTGGAAGATATCTTGCTGGTCAAGAAATTCCCTTCAAACACGACCCCATGCACAAACGCTTAGGCCAGCCATGAACACATCCCCCAAACCTGTGGGCTGCTTGCAGCCATCTAGCCCAGAAAATGGACCAGGGTGGGGCGGGGGAGCCCAAAGTTCCTAACAAATTCATGACTTCTAGTTTGGGGCAGCCAGAAGCAGCAGGGCACGCGGCAACTCACAGCTCTGCACGGCTTCAATGGTTTCCTTCATGTTCTCCAATTGCCTCAAGAAAGTTTTTACAGTTTCTTTCTCTGCAAGAAAAACAGCAGCAAATACTCAAAAACAGAAATGCTCAGTCAAAGCACACTGAGATACCCTTTTCTCATCTCTCATGTTCATTACAGTAGGAATGATTACTGTTCACGAATATCTGGCTCTCCACTTCTAAGCAGACAGGAAGTGCCCTGACGTATGACTGCGTGCCTTGCTTTGGCCAAGAAATGAAGCGAAAGAAATTTTCAGGGAAGTCTGTGTCAACATGAAAGTGCCACAATACTGAAACATCCTGGAAGGATGACAGCTACCTTAGAGAGTCTCCTGGACTTTCTCTGAATGAGAAAGATATTTCCTTCTCTAAGGTACTGAGGTTTTTTTTTTAACCATGCTATAATCATATCTATCCTGACTTACATATTCAGAAATGTGTTAAAAATTGATCATATCCTAGATAGGGTGACAAACCATCACAGTTTTCTCAGGACTGAGGAGCTCTGAGGATATGAGACCTTTAGTGCTCAAACCAGGAAAATCTCAGCAGACAAACACATACATGGTTCGTAGCATTAGTATTTCTAAAACCTATGTGGAAGTTAATCTGCCAACCTGTATCAAAGTTTTAAAATGTCCATACTCTTTGATCTAGCAATTAAATTAGACCCAGTGACTCAACTTTTAGGAATTTTCCCTAAGGAGATCCTGAAATACATACAAAAAGACTCACTGTAGAACTATTAACAATAGTGGAAAACTGGACACAATTTAAATATCCATCAATAGAGAGCTCCTTGAATATATCTGGTCCCTATAAACCAAGGATACTAGACAACTCTATGGGTATTTATATGGAAGAATATTTAATGAGCTTATTGAATGAGAAAAACAAGGAGAACAGTGTGCTTAGTATGCTATTGATTGAACAAGAAAGAAAATATATACTTGACTCTCCAAAAGGCTATTCAAGAAACTGGTAAGAGAGCATGTGTCTGGGAATGGAACTTTGCTGTCAAGGGTGAGAGGCAGATTTCCTCCTCATGCTGGGTCTTTTTCTGCCTTTTGAATTTTGTCCTATGTGAAAGTATTACCAAGTTAAAATGTTTTCACACAATTGCAGGAAGTATATCCTTTCCTCAAAGTTGATGACAATGAGGTGCCTCCTTCTACCAGAAAGTGGACCAATGAACGCTAAAGATGAGGAAGGCCAGGGACCAATCCTGCTCTTTGGCAGGATCAGCTGCTGCGATGCTTTCAACATCACTTCAACCCAATTCCTAACTCCAGTTTTCCTTGGTGGTAGGTGTTTGGTTGAGGGAATTAAAAATGCCTCACTTTTCCTCACCAAAAAAACAAACAAGTAAAAAGCCATTTGCCTACAGGTCTCTTCCATATCTGGTTTGTGATGCCGGAGAGTCTCCTGCGGACCTGACTGGGGATGCACCGTCCTCCACATCAAGGGTGAGAACGGTTCTCCCTCTGAGTCCCAGTGCCTGGACGGTTCATTGAAACTCTACCCTTAATTCTTCTCCCTCCACCCACAACCCTAATAAGAGAGAAGGATCTGGAATTAACACCACCGCAGTCTGCAAAAGTGTAAAGTCACACCTGTTTCCATTGCTTCCTCTCTAGCCCAGCCCGTATCTCGTTCCCTTGGAGCCCGGCCCTCCACTCAGTCCAGCCCCGGCCACTCTGACCCCACCCACTGCCATGTCTGCACAGCCTCCGACATGGTCTGACGGCACTCACACTTCCACTCTTGCCCCTGGCTCTGCTGAGTTATTGGCCTCAAGTCTTCACTCCCATTAGTCATATCATACATCCACACTCTGGCTGTAGCCTCATGGCGGGCACCCCTCTCCACTCAGACGTCTGGAATTCTGAGTCTCATCGACAAATACCTGCCCAAACCTCTTCAACCTTCCTGATTTTCTGGTAAACCAAAATGAGACTAATACACCTGCATGTGCATCCCCCACCTGAAAAAAATCCTCACCACTCAGTCCTTGGATAGCTTTCCTGTCCTCCTCTGCATCCTGTTGATCTTCCTGTTGCCAGGACACTCCTGGGCTGAGGCTTGAAGTATGCCTCCACTGATCCACCTGGAGCAGGAGAGAGAGCTCCTCCCAGACATCGCTCAGCCTCTGGTTCACCCCACGAAAGATTATGCTGTCATGCCCTGCTGTTAGAAACTTCTGGATATTGGACTTATTGCTGAACTTGTCTATCTGCTCCTTAGCTTCCTCTAGGGCAGCCTGAAAATGGCTCAGTGCAGTGGTTATCTGGGAGGGCAGGTTCCTCTCTCCTTGGTCCTGGAGCATTTGCAGAGGCTGCAGCAGGCCCTGGACGCGGTTCCCTAGACGTCGGCACTGTTTCTGGCAGTATTTCATCTTCTCACACTGGTTGTAGATAAGCTGGCCTAAGGAGATGATCTGCTTCAGCTGATCCATACCTGGAAGAAACTGATGGAATCTGTTTAAGTTCCAGGAATCTCCTTCATATTTACTACTGGGATAAGGGAACATCAAGGGTATCTGATTTAAGTGGCTGAAGAGGTCTTCCTATTGTTTTCATGTAAGGTAGAGATGGCTTGCGTCCACCAAAACCTTCCAGTTTTAGCTGGGAAGTACTGGCTTTGCCAGGGGCTCCCCTGGTGGCTCAGCGGTAAAGAATCTACCTGCAATGCTGGAGATGTGGCGGGAGCTGTGGGTTCGATCCCTGGGTCAGGAAGATCCCCTGGAAGAGGAAATGGCAACCACTCCAATATTCTTGCCTGGAAAATCCCATGGATGGAGGAGCCTGGAGAGCTACAGTCCACAGGGTCACAAAGAATCCGATATGACTTAGTGAATAAACAACAAATTGGCTCAGCTAGGACTACATCTCCCAGACTTCCCTGCAGCTTGATGGGGCCATATGACTATTTCTCACAGAAGGGGTATGAGCAATAAAGTGTTACTCTGGGTTTGAGTCAGGTTTGTCTCCTCCACACGCTGTCAGCTGGTTGTATAGGAGGATGTAGCCCTGGGTGTGGTGGAGCCCAAGAATGTAGAATCCTGGATCCCTGAAGCATTGCTCAGAGGACAGCCACTCATAAACCTGGAATGACTGCCATGGACTGCTAAGTGAGCAAAGAATAAACTGCTATTGCATTTGAATCATTACATTGTGGGGTCAATTTGTTAAAGCAGGTCAGCCTATTCTAACAAGCATATCCTGCCAAAGTATAGGGGTGGCCATAGGACAGTGGGTTGAAACGCTCAGATCCTGTCTAAAGAAGGTAAGGATTACCCAGCTGCTGCTCTTCATGGATAAAGGGCCCAGTGGTAGAAGATTTTCTAGTTTTTAGAGAGCAGTCAGAAATCTGGATTTTTATATTTAATCTGTCAATTTAAAGTCCCACAACCAAGTCAAAAAATGTTTTATAAACTATGCAGTCCGACACTGTGTTGGTCAAATAAATTTTGTTTGCCAACCGAAGATCGCCTTGGAAGCCTCAGTTTACAACCTTGGCCACAGCCAGCCGAGGATGTTCAGGACTGTAAAATAAGCCGGCTTCTGTTCATCTCAAACTTTTCTTTCTGTCTCTTTTTCCAGTGCTTGAGCGTGCCTGCTTCCGTGGGCCACACCTTCATCCCTCCCTAGTGTGTTTTTAGCACTCTGTAAATCTGCTTCAGCCTCCCCACTGGCCGATGCATCGGTAAGACTTCTTGTTATAAGTGCTGGTCCCTCAGAGGCATTTGCATAAAGACTGAGAAGCCTCCCAGGCTCAGCAGAGTTGCGGTAAACATTTGTGTTGCCTACACAGTATCCATTTCCCTGCTCCTAATGCACTGTGTGTGTGCTCAGTTGTGTCCTACTCTGAGGCCCCATGGACTTCTCTGTCCATGTGATTTTCCAGGCAAGAATACAGGAGTGGGTTGCCATCTCCTACTCCAGGGATCTTCCCAACCCAGGGGTGAAACCTGAGTCTCTTGCCTCTTCTGTGTTGGCAGGCAGATTACTTACCACTAGTGCCACTTGGACTATCTTCATATTTTTTGTAACAATCTGTTCCTCCTTCAATCAGCATTCCATTTGTGGATTTGAGGTCTATCCTGTTACTCAATTACAGGCTTCAAGAACCAATAACTTTCTCTATTGCTTAAGCCAGTTTGAATCATATTTGCTGTACATGCAACCAAAAGCAACTGGGTTCAGTAATGAATGATGCTAACAGCGAAGATCCCGACTCACTCTATTCACCTGCTGCAGGCTAAGTGATTCGGAACCAGGAGGTCACAGCGGTTATCTTAATTTTGTAGATGAAGACACTAAGTTAGGGAGAAGGTTGCATTTAAATAAGTACAGGGCCACAGAAACAGTTTCCAAAGCAGTTTTAAACAAAGTTAATCTCAACAGTTCAGTGAAACAGGTAGGAGTAGTAGTACTAGTTTGGAGAAAGTAGTTGGCCTGGAACCAAATCTGGCTTAAAAACTAGTAGAAATGAAACCATATAAGCAACTAATTGATATTTTTTGTTGTTATTGTCTTAGCGTTATATTGATCTAGGAAGGGAAGTAACAGGTGTTACTGCTGCTGCTAAATCACTTCAGTCGTGTCCCACTCTGTGCGACCCCATAGACGGCAGCCCACCAGGCTCCCCAGTCCCTGGAATTCTCCAGGCAAGAACACTGGAGTGGGTTGCCATTTCCTTCTCTAATGCATGAAAGTGAAAAGTGTTAGGGCATGCCTAAAAAAGACTCAAGGCTCAGGCTATCCAGATATTCCTAGTTGCTAAGCAGATTCAAGGCCATTTGGGGGGACTCCCGGGGGCAGTGAACTTTATGCCTTTCTCTGGTCCACTGGAGACAGAAGCAGATGTGAAAGTGTTGCTCAGGGAAACGAGGATTTCAGCTTCATGGCTCCAAGCTCCAGTTACCTTATTCAAAAAAGCCATATCTCAGCAATAACTAGTCAAAAGATAATGGGGAAAATATCCAACTCATCAAAGCAATGACGTAAAAGAATACATTTCATAGGAAAAGTGATGACGTGGTATGAAGCAAACCATGGAAAACAAATCCTCAAGAAATGGAGAGAACTTGGCTGGGGAGATTAAAAATTACAAACCTGGCAATCCTTTTCAAATATAAATCTAATTTAATGCAGTTCCAGTAAAACTCTCAGTGGTACATTTTGGTATTGAAACTGCTGCTGCTGCTGCTAAGTCGCTTCAATCGTGTCCGACTCTGCGAGACCCCATAGATGGCAGCACACCAGGCTCGCCCGTAGCTGGGATTCTCCAGGCAAGAACACTGGAGTGGGTTGCCATTTCCTTCTCTAATGCATGAAAGTGAAAAGTGTTAGGGCATGCCTAAAAAAGACTCAAGGCTCAGGCTATCCAGATATTCCTAGTTGCTAAGCAGATTCAAGGCCATTTGGGGGGACTCCCGGGGGCAGTGAACTTTATGCCTTTCTCTGGTCCACTGGAGACAGAAGCAGATGTGAAAGTGTTGCTCAGGGAAACGAGGATTTCAGCTTCATGGCTCCAAGCTCCAGTTACCTTATTCAAAAAAGCCATATCTCAGCAATAACTAGTCAAAAGATAATGGGGAAAATATCCAACTCATCAAAGCAATGACGTAAAAGAATACATTTCATAGGAAAAGTGATGACGTGGTATGAAGCAAACCATGGAAAACAAATCCTCAAGAAATGGAGAGAACTTGGCTGGGGAGATTAAAAATTACAAACCTGGCAATCCTTTTCAAATATAAATCTAATTTAATGCAGTTCCAGTAAAACTCTCAGTGGTACATTTTGGTATTGAAACTGCTGCTGCTGCTGCTAAGTCGCTTCAATCGTGTCCGACTCTGCGAGACCCCATAGATGGCAGCACACCAGGCTCGCCCGTAGCTGGGATTCTCCAGGCAAGAACACTGGAGTGGGTTGCCATTTCCTTCTCCAATGCATGAAAGTGAAAAGTGAAAGGTAAGTTGCTCAGTCATATCTGACTCTTAGCGACCTCATGGACTGCAGCCCACCAGGCTCCTCCGTCCATGGGATTTTCCAGGCAAGAATACTGGAGTGGGGTGCCATTGCCAACTAAATGATCCTCAAAGTTCATTTGAAAGAGGAAATTAGTAGGAATAGTCAGGATTTTTGTAATAAAATAGGGGCCCATCTATCAGATATTAAAGTTATAATAACTAAAATTTATAACTAAATATAGGATAAAGATATCGAAAGGATGAAAGGGAATATAAATACATATACGCTTTTACTCAACAATGTGAATTTCTAGGAATTTGTGCTGTAAAGAAGCTGGTATGTGTATAGATAGATGGATGCTAAGGATGCGCACTGACGTGCTATTTATAATATGTAAAACTCCTAACATCCCTAATAAGGTTAGTTCATAGGTTCCTTGTAGGAAAACAATGAGGGGTAAAAGTCACTAATTTTAAAAGTGAAAAATCTTAAAATGGTTAGTAACAATATAAATCCATGAAAAATTCTGATGCCATTTCCCCCTCTCCTCCAATAACTGGCATCAAGCAACCTTTTCTGATGAGACTTTTAACACAGTTATTCCTCTTGTGCCTAAAACGGGGTCTGGAAAAGCAAGGGGTCAAGACGCGGGATCAGCTCCCGGCAGTTTCCGCACTGACTGCCGCAGCGGGGCTGTGCAGGGCAGTGGGCCGGCTTCCGGAGGCCCCTCCACGGCGACCCCCACGTGTCCCCTCCCCTACACCGCGCCTTCCTCAGCAGGAAGTGGCGGGAGAGGGAGGCCGCACCCTCGGAGCCGAGGAAAAGAAACCAACCCGGTCCTGAGTTCGGGGAAACGGGCCTGTGGCTCTCCCGCACCGCCCAGCAATCCCGGCTGCGCCCTGCAGCCCGCGCGCCCCGGGCACCGCGCGCGCCGGGGCGACCGCCGGACTCACCCGCCCTTCCCGAGGCCGTCCAGTCGGTCCGGGNACACTGCCCGAAACACAGTGAAGTGCGAACGCAGCACACATCCAGTAACTCATTTCTAGCCGACTGCAGAACACGGCCCGGATTTCAGCACAGGGCGACCGTGGAACACAGGCCAGACTGAGGATCAGGGAGACCGCGGCACACATCAAGGACATCGAGCAGGGCGACGCAAAAAACAGCCTGAACCTAACTGAAGGGTGACCACGGCATAAAGCCCGAACCTCAGTGACGGGCGACCGCAGCACACAGCTCAGAAATCTGTGCAGGGCAACAGTGGCACAGAGCATGGAACTCTTCGCTAGTCGACTCTGAAACACAGCCAGGACCTCGGTGCAGGGCGACCACGGAAAACAGGCCGGACCTCATCGCAGGGCGACCACGGCACACAGCCTGGTCCTCGGTAAAGGGCAACTGAGGCACACAGCCCGAAACTCAGTGAAGGGCGACCCTGCAAACAGCCCGGAACTCATCGCTAGCTGACCACGGACCAAGGCCTGGACCTCGGTGAATGGTGAAGGAGGCACACAGGCTGAACCTCAGCGCAGGGCGACAGGAGCACACAGGCCGGACCACGGCGCAGTGTGACCATGGCACACAGGCCGGACCTCGGGGTAGGTCAACCCAGAACACAGGCTGGATTTTGGCACAGGCCGACGGGGCAAGAACCCGTACCTCGGCTCTGGGTGACCANGGCCGGCGGGCCCGGAACAGACGCCAGCGGCGGTGCGGGCGCGCCCCTCGGAAGTCCGGCGGCCTTCTCGCCGCCCTGCACCGCGCCCTCCCCGCGGCCCCGTCACCTGTCGGGCGGGGAGTCTGGCGCGCCTCCTCGGAGCTGTGACGGGGCCGTGCAGCCGCCCCCAGGCTCAGGCGCCGTGGTTCCCTAGACCTCTTTTCTGCTTCTCGGTGCTTGAAAATACCGAGTGTGGTGGGGAGAGAGCCAAGGAAGACACACACAGGTGGGATGGGCGCGGGAGAGGGCTGGGCGGTGGGTGCGGGGAAGCCAGCTTCCGCCTCTAAGGTCGCCAGAGACGTCTGCTTTATTAAAGTTAGCTGGGTCCTTAGCCAGGAAGTCCGAGCAATGTCATTCATTAACTCATCAGACTGTTCCTCCGAAAGGACCGAACTGGATTGTAAGAGAAGAGTTTTGAGTAGGGAAGCCCTGGGTGGAGGATGTCTGGGGTGTTCATTCACTTCCATTCTCTTGCTGCTGTTCTTCACCTACTGCCTTGTCAGTTTTCTTCTTAGGTCAGGTCGCCTAGAAGTCTGAGGAAAAGAATCGCCTGCGTGTGATTTACTGAAGGAAGCCTCTCAGGATCGAGGGTAGGAGGGGCAGTGGGGGGAAATTAGCTCAGCAAGGACAGCTGGTCTCGGTGGAGACTAGCTTCAGCCAGACTCCATGGAGAGGTTAGCCAGAGGGTGCTCTGCTCTGGATACATCAGAAGTTAGGTCACAAGTCTTAACAAATTGAAGAGGACTGAAATCATACCAAAAGATGACCATCCACTGTGGTCATCTTTTCTGACCAGAGTGGAATGAAACTAGAAATCAATAGCAGAAGGAAAACTGGAAAGCTCATAAATATGTGGAAATTAAACAACTCTTGAACAACCATTCTGTCAAAAAAAGAAATGCAAAGAAAATCAGAAAGTACCAGGAAACAAATGAAACACAACATAGCAAAACTTAAGAGGATGCAACAAAAGCAGTACTGAGAACTTAGCGATAGGCATGTGTGAGTCCATAGCAATACTCGCCAGCATAACAGGAGAAAGGGCCTTCCCTGCTGGTCCACTGCTTAGAACCTGCCTGCCAACGCAGGAGACAAAACTTCAATGCCTGGTCTGGAAGGATCTCACATGCCACGAGGCCACCAAGCCTATGCACACATCTACTGACCCATTGGCCCTGGAGCCTGTGCTCTGCCATAAGAGAAACCGCCGCAGTGGGAAGCCAAAACACCACAAGGAATATCCCCGTTCACCGCACTGGGCTTCCCTGGGGGCTCAGCTGGTAAAGAATCCGCCTGCAGTGCAGGAGACCCCCATTCAATTCCTGGGTCGGGAAGATCTGCTAGAGAAGGGAAAGGCTACCCACTCCAGTGTTCTGGCCTGGAGAATCCCAAGGACTGTCTAGTTCACGGGGCCACAAAGACTCAGACACAGCTAAGCGACTGTCGTCACTTTCACTTTCTCACCACAACTAGAGAAAGCTCACATGCAGCAAGGAAGATCCAGTGCAGCCATAAATTAATTAAGAAAAGGAGAAAGAGCTTAATCAACCAAACTTAACACTTCAAGGAACTAGAAAAATAAGAACAAACTAAGCCCAAAGCTAGCAGAAGAAGGGAAATAACAAAGAGTAGAAATAAATGAAATAGAAAAATAATAGAAAAACCTGAAATGGAGTTTATTTTTTAAAGATAAACTCTACAAACCCTTAGCTACATTAAGGGGAGAAAAGAAAAAACAAATAGAATCATCAATAAAAGACATTACAACTGATGTCACAGAAATAAAAAATAATCAAAAGAGACTGTAATGAGGAATTCCCTGGTGGTCTAGTTTTCACTGCCATGGGTCTGGGTTCAATCCCTGGGTGGCAAACTAAAATCCCACAGCATAGCCAAAAAAAAAAAAAAAAAAAAGAGAGAGAGAGAGAGAGACTGTGATGAACAATTATATTCCAACAAACTGTGGAACCTAGAAGAGACAGATAAATTCCTAGAAACATACAGCCTCCTCGGACTAAATAATGAAGAAATAGAAAGTCTGAGCCTCGTGGCTCTGTCAGTAAAGAATCTGCCTACAATACAGGAGACCCAGGCTGGTTCCCTGCATCAGGAAGACTCCGTGTAGAAGGAAATGGCAACCCACTCTTGCCTGAAGTACTCTTGCCTGAAGAATCTCATGGATTGAGGAGTCTGGTGGGCTACAGTCCATGGGGTCTCAGAAGTCGGGCACAACTTAGCAACTAAACCACCACCACCATAATTAACAATGGAGACTGAATTAGTAATTAAAAACCTCCCAACAAAGAAAAGCCCAGGGCCAAATGGCTTCACTAGTGAATTCTACCAAACATTTTAAAATGAATTAACGCCAATCCTACTTAAACTCTAGCAAAATACTGAAGAAGAAGTATTTGAAGTATTTGAAGCGCATTCTATAAACTCAGCATTACCCTGATATCAAAACCAGACAAAGGCTTAAGAAAATTACAGGCCAGTATCCCCGATGAATATAGCTACAACAATGCACAACAAAATACTAACGAATCAAATCCACCAACACATTAAAAGGATCATACACCATGAGCAAGTGAGATTTATTTCTGGGATGCAAGAATGGTAGCATATGAAAATCAGTTAATGTGACACACCACATTAACAGAATAAAAACATATGATAATCTCAATAGGTGCCGAAAAAGCATTTCACAAAATTCAACACTCTTTAATGATAAAAACTGTCAACAAATTAGGACTAGGAGGAAATTATCTCAGTATAACTAAGGCCGTGTATTACACTCACAGCTTACATCATACTCAATGCTGCAAAACTGAATTCTTTTCCTCCAAGATCAGGAATAAGGCGAGAATGCCAGCTTCCACCACTAGTAATTCTCCCCACGTTCTAATCCTTCCATGTCTGTAACTCCTTATTTCTTCAATTGCCTCCTACATAAACCACTTGCATCCATATTCTTGTTTTAAGATTTGCTTTTTAGGGAAACTTAATAGACAGGCTCCCACCTTCATGCTTTCATCATTTCTTCTTTTTCTTATCACTCCTTTCCCCTGGATATAAGATGATAAGGTGTTTCAGATGAGAGAGATGGCAGATGAGAGTCTTGGCATTTTCCAAATTTCACATTCATCCCATAGCATCATTTGTTACTTCTCTGTAAAGAAATCTCTCTCGATTTTTTGCAGCCATCATATCTTTATAGAAAGTTAGAACTGGAAAGTTCATATATATAGTTTCAGCTTTTTCTCAAAAATAGTAGATGAGATAATAAGAGAACAGGTAAGGTGGAAAAGATGAAAATTTACAATCACCAATTCCCAGTCACAAGGGCGCAGGGCGTCATGCTGTCATCAGGGGGCAGCAGAGGTCAGGACAGGGGAAAACCAAAGCCCAACAATGTACCCTGCCTGAGATCCTGCAGAGATAGAATAAGGGAATCGCTCAGTCATGTTCGACTCTTCGGGAACCCATGTACTACATACAGCCTACCAGGCTTCTGCCCCTGGAATTCTCTAGGCAAGAATACTGGAGTGGATTGCCATGCCTTTCTCCAGGAGATCTTCCCAACCCAGGAATCAAAGCTGGGTCTCCTACATTGCAGGCAGGCTCTTTATTAAGCCACCAGGGAAGTGACAGAGAGGAGACCAACACTTACTGGGGCCTGTTACAAGTTGGGCCCAGTGCTGGGTACAATTAGAAATAGTACAACGTTCAAAGGCAGAGAAAAAAATCACATGCTCCAAGTTTCAGGCTTTTCCATCACCGTAGATGTGTTGGCCGACTGAGTGACTTCACTTTCACTCTTCACTTTCATGCATTGGAGAAGGAAATGGCAACCCACTCCAGTGTTCTTGCCAGGAGAATCCCAGGGACAGGGGAGCCTCATGGGCTGCCGTCTATGGGGTCACACAGAGTCGAACACGACTGAAGTGACTTAG
>SJYV01021317.1:1287985-1300369 GCA_006410875.1 Neotragus pygmaeus
TCACTTTCATGCATTGGAGAAGGAAATGGCAACCCACTCCAGTGTTCTTGCCAGGAGAATCCCAGGGACAGGGGAGCCTCATGGGCTGCCGTCTATGGGGTCACACAGAGTCGAACACGACTGAAGTGACTTAGTAGCAGCAGCAGATGTGTTGGCATCTTGACAATGTCCCCTGCTGGCTTTAGCATCGAGTCTTTGATTCCTCCTTTAGGCCTCTTGCACTTGAAGACGAAATTCTCTAACTCTAGCAGATGATCACTGAGTAGGGACGACACTATGAGTGTGTCAACTGACTTAAGGTTAAGGGCACTTGCTACATTAGTCTCCTCTGTAGGGTGGGGCTCATTCTCTTTCTTCCCAAGGCCTTGTGGAAGTTCCTAACCTCCTGGAAAGTTGTAGCAGGCACAGCAGGACGCTCTGAGAGACTCAGTCTAATATTCACTGAGTGGACCTTTGCATTAACAGATTGGCTTCCCCCTCCCCTCAAATCTTCTCATGGCTATGCTATAAACTCACATATATTTTGGCATTTCTTCCTAGTTCTGTTTCAATCTCTTTAAAGGTTTTTGTTTTTTTCTCCAATTAACTTTTTGCTCAAACATGTTCCCCTTAGACCTGCCTCCAGTGAACTCCCGTATTTACAACTAGTTGGTCTGCTCCTTTCCCTGGGGAGTGATGCCCCATGGCTGGATCCCAGCTCGTTCCAGGGAATGGAGGTCGGATTTCTGCTGCTTGGACTGCCCGGGTCCAGCAGCTTGAGGGATGAGTGGCTGTCAGGTGGCCCTAACCTTCAGGCTGGGAACTGCTCGAGCAGGAAGCGGCAGAGGGAGCGGGTATCCCTCCACGGGCCAGAGCCTTGCCAGCATCAGCTCGTCTCTTTCATTTTTGCCTCTGCATGCTTGGGCAGGCAAATCCAGAGCCCACCTCTGCCAGACTACTGAATTAGACCCTGAGTGATGAGGACTTGGAAAACAGTAACGAAACCCAGTAAGAAGATAAGAGTTGGTCTGCTTTTTATCATCACTATACCCCAGCAAATCTGCACAAGCTGGTCAGTGACCCAGCCAATACTCCTTCCTGTGGGCCTTGGCCGCCCCCCTCCCACCCTTCTGCGCCCTCCTGGCCTTGACCAAGTCTGTGAGTTGCCATCAATAACTTGCACCTCATCTTTGGTGGTTTCTTTTCCAATGTTTTTATTTTTCAAAATATACAATTTATTTACACCTTTATTTCACAATGGTAGTTTGTATATTTATTCCAAAATCTTTAAATAACTCCGCAGTAAACAGTACAAATCACAGGATCGGTCCAACTGCTTCCCTTTAACCTTAACACACGTCGCATTTCAAGTAGTAATGGTTTGTGGGTAAGAAGGGAACAAAACTAAGACCAAAAAAAAATTTTTTTTTTTTTAACATAAGCTTAACATGTAGGATTAGAAAGGGCAATCTGAGCAGCTACTTGGTCCGGAGCCCAACTAAGGGTATTTATATAGTTTATAAATAAGACCCTCTATGGGCATTGAGGGGTTTGGTTACAAGGAGGAAAGGGTGGGAACACACCCGCGGGGCTGAGGTGGTGTTGCTGGGAGATAAGGCACAGTGTCAAGGCTCCTTCTCGGCTCGAGGAGGCACCGGCTGGAAGGGTCCTGAGTGAGGTGGGCGGGGGCCCACCTATGCCAAGGGGAGGCTGAGAATGCCTGGGGACGGGAGAGGGTTCCCACACACGGAGAGGTCTCTTTACCCTCCTTTGGGGAAAAGCTTTGTGATTCTGGAGGCCAGGAGAGACGGGAAGGCCGGTTCCTAAAGAGTGGGCTGGGCGCTCCCTCCAGCCTTGAGCCCACCTGCACAGACAGCTGAGGGCCGCTGTGTGGACGCTGGAGGTGTCTCTGCCCAAGGCACCTCGCGGTACAGCTGGAGTTGGTCATCGGCAGGGACAGAGGTATCGCCCCAGGCTTGGCTGTGGGCCGCGAGAGGCTTCATGCTTTCTCTTCTGAGACCGCTTCATCCATCTCCGGTTCTCCGGTCCAGAACTGCCACACCCTCTCCAGGAAGGGAAGGTGGGCCCCGCAAACCCCCCACCTCGCTGTGCACGTAGCAGCTCCAGGGCGGCAGGGGGCAGCTCCTAGGGAGCCCAAGGTGCTAAGACACAGGCCTGGGCCCAGGGGTCAGTTGCCGTCACTCCCCTCAGGAACGTCCCCGCCAGCCGGCTCCTGGAGCAGTCCTGGGGGCTGGGGCCCTCGGCGGGTGCTGGCGGAGGGGCTGGGGTGCTCCAGGGAAGAGCCGGTCCCCGAGCTGTCTCTTATACACATCTCTTGCTACANTCAGTTGCCGTCACTCCCCTCAGGAACGTCCCCGCCAGCCGGCTCCTGGAGCAGTCCTGGGGGCTGGGGCCCTCGGCGGGTGCTGGCGGAGGGGCTGGGGTGCTCCAGGGAAGAGCCGGTCCCCGAGGGCTCTTAGGCCACCCAGCAGACGGGGCCCTCCTGCGCCGGGTCAGGAGGGCAGGCTCAGGGTCATCCTTGGCCAGGGTCTCCCCAGGACCCTCCACCGAGCCCGAAGGCTGGTCAAAGCCCGTGCTGTCCAGCCAAGCGACTTCCTTGCAGGATCTGGGCGGGGTGGACTGGGGTAGCGGCCATGGCAGGGCTGAGGGCGGGGCGGGGCCACGTCACTGCGTCTTCGGGTGGGGCTCTTCCGGAGTGAGGGTGTGGAAAAAGTGATCCCAGAGTTTGCTGCTGATGCCGAACCCTAGGGCGGAGACAAATGGGGAGAAGGTGAGGCGCTCTTGAGGAGTGGGATCTCTTTGCTTGGAGGAAGCCCAGGTGGGGCGAGTTTCAACATCACCCCCGATGACCTTCCTAACTCCCAGGGCCATCCTGGCAGACGTCAGTAGCAGAGTACCAGCGTGCCTAGGCTCCCGGGGGTGCTGTGAGAAGAACCTCAAGGCTCTTAACTGGCCTGCCTTCCTGGGACAGCCTGGCGCTGCCTGCCTCGTCCTCTATCCCCCAACAGTCCAGTCGCCTCCTTCTCCCTGAAGATGCCAAGTTCATTCCTGCTTCAAGGCTTCGGACCTGTTGTTGCTCCTGGGATGCTCTTTCTAGACGCTTCAGACGCTTCAGACGCTGGCTTCTCCTAATTTAGGTCTCAGCTCTAATAGTGTCTGTGTAGTGACGCCTTCCTAGACCACTTCAGCTAGCATTCTACTCTCCAGTAGGGTAGCCACTAACCCATGTGACTCCTGAGCATTGGAATTGTGGCCCCCGGCTACAGAGGAACTGAATTCCTAATTTTATTTAATTTGATTAATAATTAACTTACACTCCAGTGTAAAAACCTGAACTTGGTTCAGTTATTGGAAAACCTATAGGCACATTTGGAGCAATTCATATATGTGAATCTATTTTTTTGACTGTCAATTTTATAAATTCTAAACATGGATGAAGTATTTCCAATGGAGATTTAGCCCTTGAATGGAGATGAGCTTGTAAAGTGCAAGATACACACCAGATATCAAAGACTTAACAGAAGGACAGAATGTAAAATCTCTCATTAAAAATCTTTTTAGCCACGCTGCATGGCTTGTGGGATCCCAGTTCCCCAGCCAGGGACGGAACCTTGGCCCACAGCAGTGAGACTGTTGAGTCCTGACCACTGGGCCCCCAGGGCATTCCCAACAATGTTTAATCACATGCTAAAATGATAGTATTTCGGTTATATTTGGCCTGATAAAGTGTATTATTTACATTAACTTCATTGGTTTAGTTTCACTTGTCAACGTGGCTCCTCGAAAATGTAAAATCCCATCTATAACTCACACTGCATTTTATTCGCGAGTGTGGGACCCCCTCCCACTGACACGGTTTCCTGACCGTCGCCTTGCTTTCTTTTCTTGCTGGCACTTATCACTGCTCTGGAATGATCTTTGCTCTTTACTGGTTTCCTGGTTTTTCTGTCTCTGTACAGCCCCCTGCTCCAGGGCCTAGGCTGGGCGTCCCTGGCTTGCCTTTCTGACTGTGAACCCCAGAACCCAGGCTGGCCCCGGCTGGAAGCTCAGAGGGGGCTGTCAAACGGGAAATGAGCAGCTGAGGGAGGGACATGGCATGGTGGGTCCTCACCCGACTGATGGTGTGCAAAGTGGTGCTTGACGTGGTGGGCCTTCAGGTGGTACAGGTAGGAGCCCTTGTGAGGGGAACCGAAGTGCAGGTAGTAGTGGGTCAGGTCGTACATGACGTAGCCCAGGAGGCTCCCCGCAAACAGGGTGCCTGCCACGGCCGCGGACAGGATGAGCCGTAGCAGCAGGTAGAAGAAGGCTATCACCAGGGAGGCCGGCACGGGCGGGAAGACCAGGCGGGAGGTGTCGAAGGGCGCCTGCGGACAGAGGCCCAAGCGTCAGGACAGGGCCCGGGGCCCTGGGGCCTGCCTGCGGTCACACACTGCACGCTGGCTGGAGACGCTCCTTCGGGAGAGGGGCTGGAGCGGCCCAGACGGGCCAGGGAGGGCGCAGGCCCCGTGGGCGGCTTGGGGAGGGCAGGCCACCAAGCCTGAAGCCCTGGAGAGCCTGTCCAGTCCCAGTAAGCCAGGACAGGAGCTGGAAAGCTCCTGGAACGTGGGGGTGGGGTGGTGTGGGCAAGATGCTCACAGGTAGGAGCAGCTTGCCTGAGAGGCTCNCCAAGCCTGAAGCCCTGGAGAGCCTGTCCAGTCCCAGTAAGCCAGGACAGGAGCTGGAAAGCTCCTGGAACGTGGGGGTGGGGTGGTGTGGGCAAGATGCTCACAGGTAGGAGCAGCTTGCCTGAGAGGCTCTGCTCTGCGCTCAAGAGGCCACTCTGGCTCTGGAACTTGCTAGGTGTGGAGAGGAGCCCCCACCCCCACCCCGAGGACCACGCAGGGCATCGAGCCCGAGGCCTGAGGGCGACGAAGGCAGGCATGCTGGGTGACCCTGGAGCTGTTATCAGGCAGGTCTCCCCCCCCGCCATGTGCCCTTCTTTGCTCCAAGGGGGTGCTGTCACATCGAACCAGACCACGAAAGAGCCCAGCCTTTGGCCCTGAGGCTTCACAAGCCAAGGGCCTGGCAGAGGTAAAATATTAGAGATTGCGAGTATTGTGAGACCCTCTCTGGACTGAAAGAGGAGAGAGCGATCAGATGACGAGGACAGAACACCACACTGACGTGGGCCCCCCTCCCCGCTGACCGGAGCAACAACAGGACCTGCGAGGCTCCGTGCCAGGACCCCAGCTCCTGGTCAAAGGGGAAGGAGGGCAAGGGGAGGGTGGGAACCCTGCGGGAGGAAGGCCACAGCGTGGGGCAGGGACATCCTNGTGGGCCCCCCTCCCCGCTGACCGGAGCAACAACAGGACCTGCGAGGCTCCGTGCCAGGACCCCAGCTCCTGGTCAAAGGGGAAGGAGGGCAAGGGGAGGGTGGGAACCCTGCGGGAGGAAGGCCACAGCGTGGGGCAGGGACATCCTCTGTGCGGACCTGGCTTCCAGTCCTGACTGCTGCGACCCTCGTGGGTTGCCCTGAAGGAGCCCAGGGTGGGTGGATGACCGACAGCATAGACTCTGGCGTCCACAGGGGACGACGTCCTAGGTGACCTTGGCCGAATGGCTTAGTTCCTTTATTTCCCCAAGCCTCAGTCTGCCATTCTGTGGAATGGGGAGAACGGCAGCACCCGCTTCAGAGGGAAGCTCCACAAGGTCAGTGATTCTTGCCTGTTTTGATCGATGGTGTCCAGAACAGTGCATGGCACATAGTGGGCAGTCAATGAGCTGTTGTGAGGATTAGCGTTGGGCACACATGCTCACTCTGTCCACGGCCGGTTGAGGCTTGGACCCAGTCACATGCCCTTGGCTTCTCCTCGCCCTCAACCCAACCCCCCCGGGGATGGGAGCTCCTGAGGGCGGGGTTCGCAGCTTGGCCTGGGGGGCACTGTGCCGCTCACCTTGTGGTGCTGGCCGTGCAGGGCGAAGTGCAACATGATGAGGTACGCGCTGCTGCTGGGCGGCTTCATGTGGAACAGGAAGCGGTGGATGAGGTACTCCAGGAGGCTCCAGAGGAACATCCCCAGCACGAAGATGCCCGGGAACGCCGACCCAGGCATGGCCACTGAGTACTCTGCATCAGGCGTGAGAGAGGGAGGTCAGGGGCTGGAGGCCCCGGCGGCCCAGCCCCGTCACACTGGGGGCTGCGGCCCTCGGCTCCGCAACTGTGGCGCCCAACCCCACCACTGGGACCCGAGAGTCAAAACAGGAAGGAGACTGAGGATGTGTGTGGGCTTGTTTAGGAGGAGTCCTGTCAGAGGACGACTAATATGGATCACATTGATGTCAGGTATTGAGCCACCCTTGCGTTCCAGGAATAAATCCCATTTCGTCATGGTGCATAAGGCTTTAATATGTTCTAGGATTCAGTCTTCTAGTATTCTGTTGACGACTGCTGCATCTTGATCCATGAGTGGTAACTGCTCTGGAGTTTTCTTTCTTGTGGTACTTTTGTCTGACTTCGGTATTACGGTAAGATTTGAGTAGAGATCTGAGATCTTCCTTAAAGAGACCATAAGAGGAACAGCCACGGCCAGTGCTGGACCTCTGCCTGGTGCTATGGTCTGCGTGTGTCCTCTCAGATTCATATGCTGAAACCTAACCTCCAGGGTGATGAGAGGTGCTCAGGTCATCAGGCGAACAGGACTAATTCCCTCATGAAAGAGGCTCAAGAGAATCCTCCCCTTTTTGACATACGAGTACTCAAGGAGTCTTTGACCTAGAAGAGGGCTCTCGCCTGACTATGCTGGCACCCTGATTTCAGACTTCCAGCCTCTAGAATCATAAGCAATCAATTTGTTGTTTACAAGCCACCTAGTCTATGCTATTTTGTTACAGCAGCCCAGATGGACTGACACCAGGAAAGAGTGACCTTGCCTCAGTGGCGTGGAGGAGAGGGAGAGGTGACCCTGATGAAGCCAGCAGACCTGGGGGCTGTTGATGGAAGATGTTAACCACCATCTTCCAAGGGAAGATGGGACCGGGGGCCTAAGCGGGTCAGGAAAACCCAAGGAGAGAAAGGTTCACTGAGAACATCTAAAACCACAGCATATGAGGGAGATGTGAAAAGCGGAAGATGATTAGCCTGAAGACCAGAAGGCTGGAGTGATGTCATCATCATCATCATCATCATCAGTGAGGCCCCTGTGCCCAGCTCCTGGAGGACAGCCTACAGTCCTCACGGCCTTTGTTCCTTTTCTCCACCTCACTGATTCTCTTAACTTCCCAGGACTTCAGCTCTCACTGTTTCTTTAGGTCTACCGTCACCCACTAAGTTTTACTTTTCTCCACTAGCCACTGCTTTATACTTTCTCTTTAAAAAAATGGCAGCTTTATTGAAATATAACTCACATATCTTACAACTCACCCATTTAAAGTGTATAGTTCAGTGATATTTGGTATATCTACAGTTGCATAACCATCACCACAATTTTAGAGCCTTTTCATCACCCAGAAAGAAACCCTTTACCCATTAGCAGTCATTCCAACTTTTGTCATTTCCCAGAGCCAGGAAACCTCTAATTTACTTTCTGTCTATCATATTTTCTGATTCTGGACCCATCATACCAATGGAATCATACAATATGTGGTCTTTTGTGACTGGCTTCTTTTGTTTACAATATTTTTAAGGTTCATCCATTTTGTAGCATGTGTTAGAACTTCATCCGTTGTTAAAATGGATGCACCATAATTGTTTATACACTCACTAGCTGATGGACAGCTGAGATGTTTCTTTTTTTTGGGGGGTTTTCTGAATAATGCTGCTATGAACAGTCGTGTTTTCAGTTGCCTTGAGTATACGCCTGGGAGTAGATTTATTGGGACCTTATTGCAACTATGTTTAACTTTGAGGGCACCACCAAACTGTTTTCTAAAGCTCACCATTCTCTTTTGACCTCAGCTGCCCCCATGACTTCCCCAGGCTGGATGAGCACAAAAGCCTGTCTCTCCACCCCAAACCCAAGCCGCTGAAGATGGAGGAGAAGCCATGTGTAGCCATGAGTCTGGTGCCTTCAACCTCAGCTAGGCCTCAAACACTGCCTGGAGACCCTTTCATGTCTGCAGGTCCAGCTCCCTCCTCACTACCTTCAAACACCCCCTTGCCCTTCCATCCAGCTTCCTACTTCACAGGAAAAAGACTCCTTGGGGTAGAAGAGAGGAAGGGGGAGAATGGCTCCTTCATAAGCGTCCACCTTCAACCACCCCTGATTGTGCTTCAACCCTGTAACTTCATGCTCCTCAGAGAAGAAGCGTGCACTCAGGTGCCTGGGCACTGGACGGTGGTTGGCAATAATTACAGCAGCAGCAGCAGCAAATGTGTATTCACCAGCCCCTACATGCCAGGCGCCACTCAAGTGCTTTACACTCACGTTCGTCTCACTCCAACTTGATGAAGGATGTGCTGGCATTGCCCTTGTCACTGAGGGTGTGGAAGTAGAGACAACTTATATCACTGACCAGCTCACCCTCGGTCTGCCCCCCCTACCCCCTTCATCCCGCTCCTCTGGGCATCTTCAGCTTCTCCTCCACTGCTCTTCTGCTCATATTTAAGACTTTCTCATCATAGCCATAGTCCCTTCATAGACAAACCCCTGGAAAAGGTTAGTTAGACTTAAGTCTACTTCACCTCTTTCCATTCGCTCAAGCCTCTAAAGTCTGCCTTCTTCAAAAAACTATGAAAGCCATTTGTGATGTATTTCTTGTCAGATCAAAGTAATTTTTTCAATTTATCTCTAAAATTGGCTGTGGCATATGATGGTGGTGACCACTCTATTTTTGAATCTGTAACCACATCAGTTCCCAAACTGAGGTTTAGGTTTAGTGAGCCTGTTGACATGGTGTCCCAAGCAGTGCACCTGTGTGTGCCTTTCTGGGGCAGATCCCCAGCTTTTCAGACTCTCAGAGCACTGAACCAACACAACCTGAACACAGAGCTCCACTCCCTGCTGCTGGAACACTTGGCTCTTCTCTTCTCACCTTTTTACCCCTTTTCCTTCTTTCTTTTTTTTTCTGCCATAGTGCTTGTGGGATTTTTAGTTCCTTAACTAGGGATTGAACCTGGGCCTTCGGCGGTGAGAGTGCAGAGTCCCAACCACTGGGCCTGCAGGCAATGCCCTTGCCTCTTCTCTAGAGGCCCTCTGTCAGGCTCCACTGTGGAAACTGCCTCTGTCTCTAGGGTCAAAACCTTGACCCTCTGCTCTCAAATGCCCCCGTTTGATCTAGGACGTCAGTCACAACCACCTGTTGACAACCCCCAGATCTGTGTCTCCAGCCCAGCCCTGGATAGCCACTTGCTACTGGCCATCTCCACACGGCTGTGCACAGGCCCGCCTGCAAGGTCAGCGGCTTCCAAATGAAGCTAATCATCCTCTTCTTCCTTCCCATCCAACCGCACCCCAGGGGGAGGTTAATGCCTTCCACACATTACCAAAGCCTTGACTTATTCCTCTCTCCCATGTCCAACCTGTGTCACCAAGCTCTGTCAGCTCCCTCTCCTTAACATCTTTTGATAGATTAAAAAAAAAAAAAAAGCCAGACACAAAAGACTACATACGTAGGAGTCCATTTACATGGCGCGTCCTGAAAAGGCAAGTGTACACAGAAGCAGGTCGGTGGTTGTCGGGGCTGGAGGAGGGGGAATGGGGAGCAGCTGCTCAGGGGGATGGGGTTCCTCCTGGGGTGACTAAAACATTTTGGAACTAGACAGAGAGGTGGACTGAATCGTTCCCTTCAGAATGGTTAATTCTGTATGTATCTCATCTCAGTTAAGAAACATCTCTCAGGTCAGTTCACTGCTCTGACTCCCCCATGACCTTATCAGCACACCACAGCAGCTTCCTGCTCCAACTCTCTGCCCCTACGTGCTGCTAAAACCCTCTTCTGGTACCTCATTCTCCTCAGGTAAAGTCCAGCCCGCCAGCCTGGCACTCAGGGTCCCTTGAGACCAGCCCTGTCAGGCACATCCCAGCCTCCTCTCCCTGCCACCCTGTCTGGGGCCCACTGAACCACATGGGACCCCTGGGGGCCCCACGCTCCCCTCCCCACATGTCTCTCCTTCACTGGAATCCCCTCTCTCCCTCTTTGCCCCGACCTGGTGGGGTCTGAGCAAGGCCTTCCACATCCTCCTTTGCTCATGCTGAACTGTGGCTTTGTTCCACTCGTTCGCCCCCACCAGGTTATGAGCATTTCATGGGCAGAGATGGTATTCTGTTCTGTCTCCTGCACCTTTAACACAGCAGGTGCTCAGACACTCGGGGAAGACTCAAGGGCCAACCCATGCCTCTCTGGAGGGCTGGACATGGATAAGATTTGACCTGTGCTGTTCCAAAGGCAGCCTCTGGTTCTGTTTAAGGAAGCAGTTCTGAAGGGCTGTGCCCAGTGTGAATGGCCGCAGGGAATCACTGCAGGAGAGAGCCCAGAAGGTGGTGGGGAGGAGAGGTGACTTTCCAGCTTTCTGGACCAGATTCCGGGCCATTATGACAAACGGTTCCAAATGAGTCTCTAAACTAAGGAGGATTTTTCATGCCTCACCTGGAAACTAACACGTAACAGCCAAGATTCAACCCCGCAAGGACCCGTCTCGCTCAAATCAGGTGGTAAGCTGCTCTGATGTCTCCCATCAGCAGGGCCCGTGGCGTCTACACCCGGGCCTGACACTTGCCTGTCAGCGCTGCCTTGGCTGGGCGGCTCTGGCTGGCCAGGTCCCCCTCTGAGGGCCGGCCGGCCACCTCCAGGGTCCTTTGGGACACCCGGCTCAAGTGCAGGGTTCGGGTCTCCGCCCTGTACTGTCTACGTGCTTTCTCAACAGTAAAATATCCTGCCAGCTGCGAAGGGCTGTTGCTAGAACACAGGAAATCCAATACCTGGCTGTGTGATATGTATCTCGCAGGAGCCTGGTGGGCTACAGTCCATGGGGTCGTAAAGAGTCAGACATGACTAAGCGCCTTCACTTTCACTTCACTCACATTTAAAAATAATATACTGTGTATGAACACATCATAATAAATAACACTCTTCATATGTTACAGGTCGCTGCTCTGATCTTTAAATGTTATCTGTCAAATACATCCAGCCACAGTCCTCCTTGGTGGCATTTTCTCAGTTCTTGCAGGGCTCTGGAGCGTCCCTGGTTGGTGGAGGAGTTTCCCTCCTAAAGTGCAACAGCCCTTCCTTGCTGCATAGGTCACTTCTCATCAGGGAAAGGACTGGACATACGAAAGCATTCCCTCGCCATGGGCTGGGGTCCTGACCTTTGCTGGGGCTCCCACCACAATCCCTGCCTAGGATGTTCCTCGGCACCCACTCTAACGCACCTCCAGGAACCGTGCTGGGGGCCAACCAGGACATGAAGACCCTCTCTGCTTTCCAAAGCATTTTCACACACGTGCACCTGCGAGTTCCAGCCTTGAACTGCTGCCTCCGTGCAGCTCCCCCTGTTCCTTGGCACCCCGAGTTCCTGCCTTTCCTGCAGTGTATCTCTTGTCCAGGAGCTGCGCTGGGACCCTGCCGAGCCTCCGCTCGCCTCACTTCGTGGCTCTGTTCCCCCTGCCTGGGCCTGGGCCTTGCCTGGCAAGCCGGGGGTGAGGGAGGCGTGTGCGGCTCTCCCACCACCATTGCTGGCACCCTGGTCACAGGCCCACTAACCCCTACACTGGACCTTGATTAGCACATTTCAGCTCTCCACAGCGCCGTCACGTCACCCGCCCGGCCTGGCACCAGAGTCGCCTCCTATAGGTCAAGGCTCTGCCCGCGCCCTCACCCCAGCACCACCCCTGTCGGCCCATCAGGCCGGAGCTGGTACCGAGTGGCATCTCCGGAGGACTCCTGCAGAGGGACCTGGGCCAAAGCTCCGGCGTCTCCTTCTCCCTCCGGCCCCAGCCCTTTTGGCCCCGCCACTGTTGGCAATTGTTCGGGGAGCGCTGGGCAGAAACAGTGGGCGATTCAGTGAGCAGGCCGTCTGAGCAACAAGCCCTGTGCTGTGCCTGAGCTATTCAGCGTGGGCAGAAGTGGGTAACCTTGGCTTGAGGGGTGCACACATTAACCCCTGGTGTCTGGGAGCACCTTAGCTCTGGGAGACTTCCTGCAGCTGGCTCAGCCCCACCCCATCCTGGACCAGGTCGGGAAACTGGGGCCCCGCGCACTGTGGCCGTGGCCCCTCTCATCTAGACCATTCAGCCCTCAACTTGTTCTCTGGGAGGAGGTGGGCAGGAGAGAGCCCTGGAGTGTGGAGAGAAGGAGCTTGCATTTGGCACACACAGAGGTTCCGAGGCTCACAGCCAGGAACGTGACGTGTGATCAGGAAAGGTACCTCTTCCACCTGTCCCCCCCACCTGTCCCCCCAGCTGTCCCCCT
>SJYV01021317.1:1314511-1362478 GCA_006410875.1 Neotragus pygmaeus
GGGGGGGGGGGGGCTGGTTCCAAACCAGGCTCTACTTGCCGGAGTTCTTAGTGACTTACCTGGGGGCTGTGAAAGGATAAAACCCAGGTGGTCAACATCAACATCTTTGCCAGGCAGCCCTGATGCCGAGGGGGTGTGTGTGTGTGTGTGTCTCTGTTTGTGTAGGGGCAGGGAGGTTGGGGACCTGCATTTTGCCTGGCTGGATGATTCTACCTGTCTTTTAAAGGAAGAGAGTGGCTCACTCCCACTGGAGGCCTCCAGGAGCCTGAAGGAAGCATGCGCTGCTGGAGTCTGGCTTAGCCTGGGTAGAGATGGGAAGAGGCCTCCCTGAGGACCTGCTCAAACCCCCCTCACCTTCTGCCACCCCCTCTCCCAGTCACAGGCCTCAAGGTCTTTCTCTTGGCCAGCTGTCAGGGTGAAAGTGTTCTAGGACCCATGGATGGGGCAGGTCAGGGGGCTCAGCTGTGACCCCTAAGCTAACCAGCAGAGTGACTTTGACCTTGGGCAGGAGACAAGCTCTTCCTCATGAGTTAAATCAGGATCATTATCTCTTTGTGCTGTTGGAAGAATGAAACCAGATTGTTGTTCAGCTGCTCAGTCATGTCCGACTCTTTGCGACCCCATGGACTGCAGCATGCCAGGCTTCCTCGTCCTTACCAGCTCCTAGAGTTTGCTCAAACTCTTGTCCATTGAGTCAGTGATGTCATCCAACCATCTCATCCTGCCCTCACTCTTTCCTAGCATCACAGGCAGCTCAGACTTGAACCAGATCCCTTCCAGCTAAGTTAGAGGGGTGTGCATGCGTGCTCAGTTGTGTCCAGCTATTTGCGACTCCATGAACTGTAGCCCTCAAGGCTTCTCTGTCCGTCGGATTCTCCAAGAAAGAATACTGGAATGGGTTGCCTTGCCTTCCTGCAGGGGATATTCCTGACCCAGGGATTGAACCTGAGTCTCCTGCATCTCCTGCATTGCAGGTGGATTCTTTACCCATTGAGCTACCCGAAATTAGATAAAAGATATTTTTAAGGAACCTCCACACTCTTCTTCATAGTGGCTGTATCAATTTACATTTTCACCAACAGTGTAGAAGGGTTCCTTTTTCTCCACACCCTCTCCAGCTTGTACTGTTTGTAGATTTTTTGATGATGGCCATTCTAACCATGCGGAGAAGGCAATGGCAACCCACTCCAGTGCTCTTGCCTGGGAAATCCCATGGATGGAGGAGCCTGGTAGGCTACAGTCCATGAGGTTGAGAAGAGACCGACATGACTTCACTTTCACTTTCATGCATTGGAGAAGGCAATGGCAACCCACTCCAGTGTTCTTGCCTTGAGAATCCCATGGATGGGAGCCTGGTGGGCTGCTGTCTATGGGGTCGCACAGAGTCGGACACGAGTGACATGACTTAGAAGCAGCAGCAGCATTCTGACCATGTGAGGTATTCAGTTCATTGTATTGCATTTCTCTAACAATTAGTGATGCTGAGCAACTTTTCATGTGCCTCTTGGCCATCTGAATGTCTTCTCTGGAGAAGACAAGTGTCTAGTTAGGTCTTCCACCCATTTTTTGATTTTTTTTTAAATTGAACTGCATGAGCTGTTTGTATATTTTGGAGATTAATTCCTTGTCAGATGCTTCATTTGAAAATATTTTTTCCTATTCTGTCGGTTATCTTTTCATCTCATTTATGGTTTTCTTTGCTGTGCAAAAGCTTTTAAATTTAATTAGGTCCCATTTGTTTATTTTTGTTTTTATTTTCTTTACTGTAGGAAGTGGGTCAAACAAGACCTTGCTGTGATTTATGTCAAAGAGTGTTCTTATATTTTCTGCTAAGAGTTTCATAGTGTCTGATCTTACATTTAGGTCTTTAACCCATTTTGAGTTTATTATTTTTTAAAATAATTGATTAGTTAATTTGCTGCAATGGATCTTTAGTTGTGGCATGTGGGATCTAGTTCCTGGATTAGGGATTGAACCTAGGCCACCTGCATTGGAGCACGGAGTCCTAGCCACTGGGCCACCAGGGAAGTCCTGAGTTTATTTTTGTGTATGGTACTAGAGGGTGTTCTGATTTCATTCTTTTACATGTGGCTGTCCAGTTTTCCCAGCACCAAGAGACTATCTGACGAGATATTCTTACTAAAGAGACTATCTTTTCTCCATTGTATATTCTTGGCTCCTTTGTCATAGATTAGCTGACCATAGGTGCATGGGTTCATCTCTGGGCTTTCTATCTTGTTCCATTGGTCTATATTTCTGTTTTTGTGCCAGTACTTACTGTCTTGATGACTGTAGCTTTGTAGGATATTCTGAAGTCGAGGAGCCTGATTCCTCCCACTCTGTTTTTCTTTCTTAAGACTGCTTTGGCTATTCACGGTCTTTGTGTTTCCATACAAATTGTAAAAATTTTTGTTCTAACTCTGTGAAAAATTCCATTGGTAATTTGATAGGGCTGCATTGAATCTGTAGATTGCTGAACTACCATATGATCCCACCACTGGGCACATGCCCTGAGAAAGCCATACCTCAAAAAGACACATGCACCCCAATGTTCACTGCAGCACTATTTACAACAGCCGGGACATGGAAGCAGCCTAAGCATCTACTGACAGACACATGGGTAAAGATTTGGTACATATGGAATATTACTCAGTCATAAAAAAGAATGGAATTGTGTCATTTGTAGAGATGTGGATGGACTTCAAGTCTGTCATACAGAGTGAAGTAAAGAGAAACACAAATATTGCATATATTATGGAAATCTAGAAAGATGGTACAGATAAACCTATTTGTAAGGCAGGAAAAGAGATGCAAACACAGACAACAGATGTGTGTACACGGTGGGGGACAGAGAAGGCAGGTGGGATGAACTGGGAGATTGAGATGACATATATACACCATCATGTATCAAAATAGGTAATTGGTAGGCACCTGCTGTATAGCACAGGGAGCGCGGCTCAGTGCTCTGTGGTGACCTAGATGGGTGGGATGGGGGTAGGGTGGGAGAGGAGGGGATATATGTATACATACGGCTGAGTCACTTTACTGTATAGCAGAAACTAACAACATTGTAGAGCAACTATATCCCAATAAATTAGAAAGACGAATAATAGACATAACTGAGAATGACAACTTCAAAAAAATAATGTCGTCAAAGTGTTTAGCCTACAGTGTTTGGCACAGGGTAAGAGCTTAATAAAAGAAGAATTAATTTGGCGCTAACCGCACTGTCCAGGGGGATCTGGGCAGGGGGTTCTGCAAACCTCTCAAACCATACTAGATCAGTCTGGTTCCCACTGCAAGTGGGAAGCCCTGCCAAGGACACAGTGAAACAGCAAGGACAGAGGGACAAATGGCACAGGTGTGCCCAGAAGCCAGGAGCAGTGGGCGCTTCAGCAGCTGCCCCTGAGCAAGGCTCCACACAGGCTGGTGTCCAGGAGACAGGGAGGGAGATGTGTAGGACAGAGTGTGAGGTGAGGAGCTTACCTGGTATCTTGTCCTACAAGGAAACTTGGGATCCTGCCCAATAGGTGATGGAAGGTATGATTTAAAAATAATTCCAATAAAGTCTCAGGCAGAGCTTGAAAGCCAGATGATGCTGCAGTCTAAGCAGGGCAGGGCCCGCTGGGCTTGCTTCCCGGCCCCGTCCTTTCAGAATCTTTACCCTGTGCCTCAGCACCCCATTCCTGTTCCCCTCATTCTTCTCAGCATGGCTGACCCTGTCCCCAGCTTCCAGGGCTGGGTGGCCGCGCCAGGGGACCCGAGACGCCCTTCCTTAGCATGAAGGCTTAGCTTTGGCAAGTCCACCCCAGATCCCTGGCTTCAACACAGCTCCTGCCCTCTTGGCCTCTCTCGAGAACTCTTCGAAGCCCCTGGACTGGGTCAGAAACAGATGGGGGTCTCCCAGAAGGGCTGGGACGGACCACATGGCAGATGATTTAAAAAGGGAAAAAGCAAGGAAAGCACAGTTCGTTCTCCCTGGGAAGCGAGTTCCTCGAGCTGGGTCTTCTCGGTTCCTGGGGGAGGCACGAAGCTGACCTCCCATTGCTCCCATTGGGAGAGGAGGAAGAGAGAAAGTGTGTGCAAGAGAGAGACACACCAGTGGGCCCCTGCGGTCAGCTGTGCTCCTCGGGTGTGCTCCTCGCCTCTCCCCATGCTGTAATAACATGTTCTGGGGGAGATCTGGCCTCCTCACCAAACTGAGCTCCCTGTTGTGCTGGCCTTCCGTTCCCAGTGTCCAGCAGGGGATGGGAACATTTAAGGACATAAACACCTGTGCGTATTTCGGGAGGAGATGGCAAGATGACAGCGGGCAAGTCCCATGAAACAGGCTGGAGGGAAATGCACCCAGTCTTCTTCCCTCCTGCACCCCTGGGCAATGCCATCCCGCACGTCTTGGCTCCATCCACTGGCGACCACCCAGCCCCTCCAGGAGCCCCTGACCAGCACGAGGGTGCGCCTAGCCACAGCCGGATGCTGGTCTCCGCCCCTGGGCCGCCCTGCCTCGCGCACTGGTCAGGCTGGGCGTGTCTGCCTCGTCCTCGTGCCCTTCTCGGCTTCAGGGATCCCGGTGCGGGACCTCCCTCTGGGGTCTTTGCAGCCAGACCCTGTATGTGGTTTCTGGGGATCCACCACCACGGTGGGCCGTTTACTGCCCCAGGTCAAGCTCGTGAGCTATCGGCGCCTGCCCCCCATCCTCGTCACGAGCAGCCGCGCTGGCGGCCCCGCGCCCCCTCGCCTCGGCCCCTCGAGCCCGGGCGCCACCCCGCCCTGCCCCGTGCCCGCTACCTTCTCCCAGTCCACCGCCTTGAGCTTTGGCTCCATCACAGGGTCTGTCTTCTGAGTGCTCGCGGGGGCCACAGACCCATTCTCCACGGGACCCTGGGGAGAGAAGACAAGAGAGGATTACCGATCGCGGCAAGGGAAGAGAGCCCCGCGTGCCTGAGCACACGCGGGGCGCAGGGTGGGCGGAAATCGAGGCTTCTGAGTGCACTGGAAAGCGGGTAAGCACTGAACGGCGGTCTTATTCCTGGCACTTGTCTTCTCCCTTAGAAATACACATTAAAGCGAGAGGCAGAAAGATCCAGAGGAGAGGAGAGAAGCTGGCAAAGAGACTGTAAGGAAAGGAGAGCCGGCAGGGGGAATGCCCGGGCCCAGGGGAGCCCTGCCAGCCCCTCCCCAGGCTCCTGGCAGTTGCCAGGCCAAGAGTCGCAGGGTGGCACCCAGGAGGCCTGGCAGGCCCGGCGGGTCACACCTGATGACGACATGCCGTGCCTCTCTTCCTGGTGAGCCAACGGTGCTGGTGAGCCACAGGTGAGCACCCAGGGCAACATGCCCGCAGAAGGAGAGCCCGCAGGGCACACGGGCCAGCCCTCCAGGAACTCCCAGGTGTGAGTCAGCAGCTGGACACGGGGCGGGGCTGGCAGAGGAGAGCCCAAATGGGCTCAAGGTCAAAACCAAG
Organism: Neotragus pygmaeus; assembly: GCA_006410875.1. Taxonomy (NCBI): domain Eukaryota; kingdom Metazoa; phylum Chordata; class Mammalia; order Artiodactyla; family Bovidae; genus Neotragus; species Neotragus pygmaeus. Next base: position 1,319,973 of record SJYV01021317.1, read on the forward strand.
GGGCGCAGAGGCAGAGGCAGAGGCAGGAGGAAATGGAATGTACCTCGAAAATCACATGGCCCCAGCTGGCCCTGATGTTATGTGGGGTGAGGTCAGAGAGGGCTGGCACGTAGGCGAGGAGCACATTTCCCTCCAGGAAGGGTGGGGAGAGCCCTCGCCAGTAGGAGAGGCCTGTCCTGTGAGTCCCTGAGACTAAAGGAACGTGTGGGGCTGGGGGCTGTGGAGAAGCGGGCCTGAGAGGTTGAGGAATTGCAAGAAGCTGAAAAGACTGCTTGAGCAGCCAGTTGGGGTTTCAGCTGTTACGTTTCTTATATCTTTGCTTCCAAATGAACTGACAGAACCTGATGGCAACAGTGGTGCTGTCATTTACTGGGAAAACCCAAGTACAATCCAAGTAAAAGGGGCTTTTGTGATCCTGTCTTGGTCTGGGTATCTCAGTATTTTTAATTTGTGTCACCATGTTAATATTTGAATTCTCTCTCTTTTTTAAAGCATCTCTGAAGATCTCTTGAGGACAGAGAGAATTTTATAGTATTTCATACAATGAAATTCCCTAACTATCCAATATAAAATGTCATATAGTAATCTTGTCCCTTTTAATTTTGTGCTATCATGGTTTTTCCTGTGGTCATGTATGGATGTGAGAGCTGGACTGTGAAGAAGGCTGAGCGCCGAAGAACTGATGCTTTTGAACTGTGGTGTTGGAGAAGACTCTTGAGAGTCCCTTGGACTGCAAGGAGATCCAACCAGTCCATCCTAAAGTAGATCAGTCCTGGGTGTTCTNCTGGACTGTGAAGAAGGCTGAGCGCCGAAGAACTGATGCTTTTGAACTGTGGTGTTGGAGAAGACTCTTGAGAGTCCCTTGGACTGCAAGGAGATCCAACCAGTCCATCCTAAAGTAGATCAGTCCTGGGTGTTCTTTGGAAGGAATGATGCTAAAGCTGAAACTCTAGTACTTCGGCCACCTGATGCGAAGAGGTGACTCATTGGAAAAGACTCCGATGCTGGGAGGGACTGGGGGCAGGAGGAGAAGGGGACGACCGAGGATGAGATGGCTGGATGGCATCACTGACTCAATGGACGTGAGTCTGAGTGAACTCCGGGAGTTGGTGATGGACAGGGAGGCCTGGCGTGGTGCGATTCATGGGGTCGCAAAGAGTCGGACACAACTGAGCGACTGAACTGAACAGATCCTCAAAACACCCTCGAGTGCCTTTAACCATGGTTCTCTCCCTCCAGGATAGCTCCTGTCTCCTGGTCCCTCCAGGTCTTTTCTTAAGTAGGGTGATTGAATCCTTCTCTGCACCACAACCCCATTCACTCACTCCAACTCCATCCATCTCTCTCCACAAAAGGCTTGTCTTGGGGTCCACCCATCCCAAGCAGGGAAGGGGTTATCATTTGAATCAGCGTGTGATTTTTTTGTCTGCTCTACACTTTTCAGATATCCCTGAGTGGCAGACACAGGTCTATCCAGGGCATGTGCTTCGAAAAAAAACCCGGAAGCAGAAGGAAGGGTCCTTGTTTCCCAGCACTGGACACAGCACTCATCTACCCATCCTGTGCTTCTGCTCACCGAAGGCCTTAGAACAATCTTCCCTCTGCTCAGCAGCCGCAGTGTTCAGGGACAACTTCTGGCTCTTGCCCTCTAGGACTGTACAAGCTCTTTTCACGTAGTAGCTTATATATATACCCGAGAACAGACCACTGCCATCTGCTTTTCCCTAAGATCCCCTTAGGACATAATAGGGTCTCTACGCATAATGACTGGTCCCTGTTCCTCCACCAAGGTGGGTGTGATTGGGGACGTGGGCAGCACCCAGCAAGGCCCGTGCCTCCCCATCCTGGAACATCCTATTTCAGGCCATGGGAACAGAGCTCCCATCAGCACTCTGACTACCATCTTCCGTGGCTCATTCATTTAACTTCTGGCCGCCTGAAGTTGTCTTTTTTTTTTAACGGACTGCTGCTGCTGGCATGGTTTTGAGAGCTGGTGTGGCCCGGGAGGTGATTTGGACCTGCAAACCTGTTCACTATGATGAAGACTGGGATGCCAGGAATAGTGATAAACAGGAGGGCAGAAGGCAATGGAAATCAGAGAAACCCTAAGAAATGGGATCTTTGAGGGGGGTTTGCAGAGGTGGAAGCCCTGGCTCCATGTCTGCTTCCTCTTCAGGCGCTGGCCGTGTCAGTGAGCATCCCTATGGTCATTTTCCCTCTTACACAGATCTCAGCCACACCCACCGCCCTCACCCACTCATCCACAGACAGGTGTCTGAACATCTGCAGTGTGCCACCCACTCATCAGCTCAGAAGACTCTGCAACGTCCCTCTCCCTAACACTGGTCCTGCTCCTTATCCCAGGGAGGATGTTCCCAAAGGCTGACAAGATGGTCTGATCTTCTGACCACTTTCCTAAGAGTGACCGCACTAGTATCCTCTGCAGGTTGGCTTGTCCTTGACTTCCTTGTATTTTACATCTTTCCCTCATTATTTCCAAACCCTTCTCCCGTTATGCCCTTGAATTAACCCAGACTTTTCCCTTGAGCAATAGGGATGAGTTGCCATTAGCCTTGCATTTTTCTCCTCAAATGTCATCCTATCATGACAACAAAGGTTAATGTGCACGAAGCCTTAACATGAGCCCAGCCCTTTCATCTTCATAACAATTGTGTGAGAGAGGCATGATTATTATTCCTACTTGACAGGTGAGACGACCAGGGCATGAAGCAGCCCATAGTTAAGGAGAAAGCGGAGCCTGCAGCTGGGCTCGTGAACATTTTCTTGGCCACCATATACTTTTCACCTAAGCAGTCTAGCCAGAAATGATGTCTTCATTCCAACTTGCTGCTGCCACTGCTAAGTCACTTCAGTTGTGTCCGACTCTGTGACCCCATAGACAGCAGCCCACCAGGCTCCCCCGTCCCTGGGATTCTCCAGGCAAGAACACTGGAGTGGGTTGCCATTTCCTTCTCCAATGCATGAAAGTGAAAAGTGAGAGTGAAGTCGCTCAGTCGTGTCTGACTCTTAGCAAACCCATGGACTGCAGCCCACCAGGCTCCTCCGTCCATGGGATTTTCCAGGCAAGAGTACTTAGGGAAAAACAAAGCAAAACACCCTTTGCATGTGTCCCACCCCCTCGGGTGGTGGTTACACTGTTCTGCCTCGTGGTGTTTTTGCATGTGCGGGCCATGATCTTGTTTCTCCAATGGTGCTACAGATTCCAGCAGGGCAGGAAACTACTGTCTCCCTCTCCAGGCACCGAGGAGGGGCCCTTGAGCATACTTCGTGCTCCACTCATGTTGCTAGAGTGAACCATGCTTTGGTGTTGGCTCTCTGCAACCCAGTCAAATCCCCTGAGATTCCAGACCCCTGAGTCACAGGAGAGGTCTCAGGGGACCCTGGCTAAGTTACTGGATGGAGCCCTGAAATTCCACAAGGCTCCTGCTCCTTGGAAATGTAAATTGAATGGTGTGAGCACATCTGCTTGGAAGCAATGTGGTGCAGGACACTTAACACACCACCTGAGAATGCCACCCTAGGCTGGATGGGCCCGTGCCCAGACACAAGGGCCAAGTTCCAGTAACCTGAGCCATATATCATCCTCAATGCCCTTTGCCCCAGTCCATGGAACAGATGTGAAGAGAACTGAAATTACATTAGTCTGATACGAAGTGACAAGCATCTTATTTTACCAAAATAAGATGTATTTTTTCAAAAAACTTATTATTAGCAGCATTTCCTAAATGAAAGTAGGTAGAAAATACGTTTTTGCAGCATAAAAGGCAGTTCTTCCCGAGGAAGGGCATCTGGCAACTTCACATGAGGATTAAATAATAATAATAATAATAAAAGATTGCTTTAAAAAATTTATTAATGCAGAAAAATGACAACCTAAATTTTTGTTCTGTGAGCATTAATTGTACGTCATTGTTTTCTCGGTTCACGGGGGTCAGTGTGGGGGCTCTAATCTCTGTGTAACAGGAAGTGGATCAAAGGCGCTCTTTGTTCCAGCTCTGAGGTTTTCTTAACAAATTACTGAAAATCTAGTTTCACTGAGCGATGTTGGCTGAAAATGAAAACAGAACCTTCAGGGGACTTTGCTGCTGCTGGTGTTTGGCTGGAAATACTTCAGGTGAAACGAGGGAGAAGGAGGGAGGGCCCCAGGCTCTCGGGCCCTCGGGTCCTGCCCAGCGTGGGCTCCCGCCTGCCTCCCCGGCCCCAGGCAGTCACGCTGCCCTTGGATCCTGCCCCAGCAGGAAGCTGGGGAGAGGGGGAACCGGTGGGAGAAGCTGCCTCCTCGTGTCTTCCTGCCACCTCCTGCTGTCCCAGCCCCAGGCAAGCACAGCCCGAAGGTCCTGGAGGCGCCAGGCAGCCCTGTCGTGAGCGGGATGCTTTCAGCTGGCAGATGCCAGGCAGGCAGCATGAGCAAGGTGCTTTCCAGGTGGCCTGATCTGGACCACAGCCTTCCCTGGGAGGAGCCCAGGTTTATTAACCACAGGACTGGACACGGCTCTAACATGGGAGGAGATTTCAAGGAGAGCCAGAGCAAGCAGCACATGGGAACTGCCAGGAGCAGAAATGCCCTCAGGGACAAGCAAGTGTCCTCTAGTTGACTGTTCTTCCAGAGTCTAGTTGTGAGTTTTCAGAAGGTCTCCCGTTCCAACTTGGGCTGCTCCCATGTGAATCAAGGCAGGGGGTGGGTGCTCCAGGAAGGAAGTCCTTCCGGGAGCCATCACCCCGCACCACATATACTGATTTGGGCCGTGCCTTCCAGACTTCCTGGCCTCTGTGTTTATTTTATAGGTGAGCTGAGCTCAGCTTTGAATTCCATGGTCAAACACCAACCATGAATCAGAAGTGTGTAAAGGTCATTCCTAGGGACTAAGGTACAACTCAGACTTTAAAAGGCCTCTAAAAAAATTTCTTAGAAACTTCCACAATGCATTATTTAACAGACTCTCCTGATCCTGGAAGCAAGTCTTAAAACCAAGCCTTAACCAAAAAGCATGAGGAAGTGAAAAATACTTGTGCACTTTTCCAGGTTTAGGATGTTGTTCTGGGTCCTGCTTTCAGACCGCATAGCCACAGACTCTGGGGAAGGGAAGTGAATAGTTCTGAAGTCAGACACACAGTGGCTTTTGTAAGAATGATCAGCCCGCGTGCTGACAGGTGAGGCTTGACATCTGTGCCCGACGACAGCTTTCCTGGAGGGTCTACCTGAGCGACACCAGACTGTCCCAGGGTAGCAAGGATGGAGCTCCTGAGCATTCCACCCTGGGAAGGCAGGCAGCAGATCCCGCTAGAAGCACATGTTATGGTCAGGCCCAAGGCTGTTTGCGAGGAGCTGTTTGGTGAGCTCAGCAAAGTCATTTGGGGGCTGAAAGCATTTTGCTTTGCTGTGCCTCTTGTGCGGACTGCCTCCCAAGCCAGAGTGCAAGCCCCAAGAGGGTAGAGACCCTGCTGCCCCGCTCCCTGCTGGGCCCTCGGCTGCTGGCATGGGGTCAGTGCGTGAATGTGTCCTGACTGGGAGGCTGTGTGTAGACGGCGGCCTGGTTAGGCTCCCGGGGTCCCGGCAGGCAGGATGGCTAACAGGGGAGGGGGGAGGTCAGTATGCCACGCTAAGGAGACTGGGTAGGCAGCACTGCCCACCCACAGCTGGAAGCCACTGAACATGCTGGGCAATATGGGTTGGGGGTGGGGGGAGCTCAGCGCCAGACCACAGGGAGAGAGGTCAGTGAGACGTCAGCACTGGCGTGGTTTTCTCCCAGTGCAGCCGCTCCTGGGTGCCCACGGAGCACGCTGTCCTCCAGGGCCAGCCCAGGCCCCTGCTCCTATCTCACGGGGATGCTCTCTTAGACAGCAGCCCCCACTCTCTGAGGCTCCCTGGGCCGCGATCTCCTCTCCCATGAACTGAGTTCAGACTTGAGCTCACAGGGGACCCAGGAGTGGTTCCCTGCTGGATCCCTGAAGTTCCAGCCGTTTCCCTCAACATGCCTGCCTCTCAGGGAGGCAGCCTTGAGGGAGGAGAATCCAGGGCCAGCCCCCCAGTCCAGGCCCTGCAGATTCACTCTACTGCTGAGACCACGTTCTAGGCCCAGATCCCTCATCGACCTGCTCTGTGACCTCAGGGTCTTCCTCTTGGAACAAGAAATGCTTCTCTCTGGCAAGGGCACCCCAAGTTCCTCAGACGCTGGGCAGGTGCCACCCACGAGTGAAGCAGGCAGAGTGTGGCGCGTGATGCAGACTCTGTTTGTAATGAAACACATAGGAATACTCTTCACTTCTTTGAGGAAAGACGCTCACTCCCATTCTTCTTAAAACATGAGGGACCAAGAAACAAACAAAAAAAAACACAAGCAAAACCGTGAGGAGCCTTTTTGCTGGAGACAGTGGTACAGAGGAAAAAAAAGAAATGCAACATGCGCAGCGATCGGTGGTCTCTGTCTTGCGGTTGTGGTCTGGGGAAGGGTGTAGGGGAGGGCGGGCACTGCAGCAACCTGCAGGGGTCGCCCCCACGGGAAGGGGGCAGCCCTGACTTAGGTCCAGGTCAGGTTAGGACGCGGCCCAGTGCTCAGACCTTCTGATTTCTAAGAAGAGCTGAAAAACTAGATTTCTCTGTGAAATCTCCAGAATTTAAAAATCTGCCTCACATTTAAAACGAATGACATGGGCCAAACCAATCTGTCTGAACGCAAGCACAGCCCTTGGCCTGCCTGTCTGCAGCACCCCGGGGAGCTCAGCCCTCCCACCCTAGGGGAGCTGCGGGGAAGGATGGGTGTGGATGGGAAGAGCAAGGCCTCTGTCCCCTGGGACCCCACGGGGCATCCAAGTGCGCCCACCCAGCTCTGTCAAGGCCCCCAGCAGGTTGGTGACAGACTGGCTCCGGGGGGGAGCAGAGCCCTGTGAAGTTCAGTGGATGGCAACCGGGCCTCGCCCTCCGTCCAGTCTAGGCGAGCGGATCGGCTCCAAGGAAACGAGGGGAAGCGGAAGTGGGTGGGAGATTCTGACTTTCACCGCCCCTCCTCCTCTGTTTCCTTGCCTGGAAAGGAGACGAACCCATGGGGGTGAAGCGACTGGGCAGCAAGGATGCGCCTCCAGGGTCTCTCTCCCCTGAGAGGCCTGACCAGGTCCTCCCCACGCCCAACCCACCTCCAAACTCCCGTGCTGACATCCTAGACCCCAGCACATCAGAACGTGGCCTTATCTGAAAGTCGTTAAGACGAAGTGATTTGGGTGGGCCCTAACCCAGCATGCCCGGTGCCTGTACAGAAAGGTGAAACGTGGAAAGAGACACACGCCCTGGAGTGCACCCTGTGGAGTCAGGGCCAAGCACCTGCAAGGCCAGGCCGCCAAGGCTTGCCAACCAACCAGCCGCAGCCAGGGAGCAGCCTGGAACGGTCTCCCTCACAGCCCTTGCGAGGAGCCCGGCCCGCCACACCTCAGAGCTCTGGCCTCCGGAACTGACACGCCAGCTCCTGTTGCCCCAGCCACCCGGTCTGCGGGACTCCACTGCAGCAGCACCAGCAAGCAAATCAAAGGCCTGGACCAGTTTCCCCTGGGTTTGACCTGGGGCCCCAGAAGGAGAATGAGTCCCACAGGGAGCGAGAGCAGATGATGGAGGCGTTCAAGGAGACGTGGGAATGGGACCCGATGCCGCAGCAGACGCCGGAGCCTTGTGATCAGCACAGCTCTCTGCCAGGCCCCTGGTGGCCCACACAGATGGCCCTGGAGGGTGGGCATTCGGGTGCCCCCTCCCCGGCCCACAGGCCCCGTGTAGAGCCAGGGTGGCTGTGATCCCCTTCTTCAGGGCCTGAGCAGTCTTGCTCCAGCACTCGGAACGCTATGTTGGGGTGGCAGGCTGGCCTACTCGGCCTACTTGGCCAGCCCCATTCCCACCGCAGCCGTGTGGCTTTTGGAACATTGGCACCCGCTCTCCAGCGAGGGCCAGTCCCACCTGTGCCTGTGGCCGTTGGCTCACAGCCATCAACACAATTCTCCCTGAGGATGTGTTCCCCGCACGAGGGAAACTGAGGCACAGAGGACCCAGTCACTGATCAAAGGGCTTGCCAACGGCTGCTGGGAGCATCAGCCCAGAAGATGCTTCCAACTGTCCCCACTGACGGCCTCCACGTGCTCACCATGTCCCTGCCGGGGGGGGGGACTCACCGGGATGCTCCGAGCCCCTGCCGTGGGCCCCCCCGGGCCCGGGCCCCAGCCCCAGACTGTCCCCAGAGAGGGTGTGCTTGGAGGGTGCGTGAGGGGGAGAGCAGAGAGAAGAGCAGCAGAAAGCCTGCACTGTGTGCGGCACGCAAACAAGCCGAGCACAGAGGCGCTGAAAGGAGGCTGTGTGTGGCGGGCGGGGGCGCCGCATAAAGGGCTGTTGTTCGGGAAGGCCGGGGCTGCGCACCGCGGGGCAGACAGACGGCCTTTTATCCTGCAGCCTGGGCTTAGCCTGGAAGCTCTTCTTCTGCGGTGGGATGGTGGCCCAGGTCCTGTGTCCAGCTCTGCCCCCCTCCCCAGGGGCCCAGCGGGTGCTGGGGATGCAGGTGCCTCACGATACCTGGGCTGCAGGTGGGCCAGGCAGGCCCTAGGGGAAGGGGGGCCGCAACTGCACCAAGGGGCATCCCTGGGGAGAAGCCTGTGTTAACAAGCCTACCCTGCGGTCCCCAGGGAGCAGTGTCCCTGGAGCCAGTTTGTTTTTGTCACCAGAAACTTGGGGGCAAAAATGAAGGCGGCAGGACCTGCTTGCTTCCATCCCCAGTAGGCTGCCGTGTGATGAAGTCGAAATCAGAAGCCAGGTCCTGTGGCCTATCTGAGCCTGAAGACATCATAACAAAACCCCAAACCCAAAACGAAACCAGGCCTGGCAAATGACAGGCCACAGAAGCCCCAGAGCACAGCCACAGGCTGCCTGCCCCGTGGCTGCAGGGAGACCAGCTCGGCCGGCCACTCTCCCAGTGTTCACGGTGGGAAGACAAAGGAACAGAGGCGATGAGCAGGAGTAGGAAGCGTGTCTGGAAGAGTGCCTCGTGCCCCCACTCAGGAGCTTCAGGGACGTGGACCACACTGTCCCAGCCTCCACGCATCCCTCACGTCCGTTTCAGCAGTGCTGTGACCCCGCGTGGCTCCTCACTGTGAAATGAGCCCCCTTGGATGACGTCCCCAGCAACCCTGTCACCAGAAGCAGGAGCCAGCATAGGTGAGCATTCCAAGACATCAGGAAAGGGGGACAGTGGATTAAATACTAAATTACCACCCCAAACTCACGACAGCGTCCCACAAGTCTCTGGGCTACTAATTTGACTCTCTAGCAAGTCCTGATATGGACCGTTAGCATCCACGCAGATCACCCTTTCCAGGAAGTCACCAAGAGGCGGCTCCTCTGTCCTGCCGTGCCAAACCTGCCTCTCCTGTAGTGGTCGGATGGGCGGGACCAGGAGCTCCAGCTCTGATGAGCAGCATCAGCAGCTACAGGAGACAAGCCGCTCAAGGCTCAGCCTTTCGTAGATTCAACAGGACGTTTCTAGACTGTGGTCTCTCAAGTCCGAGACCTCAAGGCACCTCAGGTGGGCTGACAGAATGTGTTACCCACAGGGAAGACACACTTAAGCCATCTAAAATACGTTATCTGCTTACTGACCCAACTTATACAAAGAACCAATTTCAGATGTAACTCTCCTTTCTGTAAGGATTAACCTCAAAATACTATTTTGCTGTTTTAGTAAAAGAGAAGCAAGACCATGGATTTACAAATAATCTCAGATATCACTATCCCAGAGGCAAGATTTCAAAATGTGCCTTTTATAATCTAATAATTTAAGGAAGAAAAACACTGCTGTTCTCCTCTGTTTACAAAATGGCAAAAGATTATATTGCCAGAAACAATAACAGTCACTGAGCTATTTTGCAAACAAAGCAATAATAATAATAATAAAAACCTGTCTGAAATCCATTACTTCTTTTTACTGATTCAAGCAGTTTCCCCTCTCCCTGCCAGGCATGGAGTTTTTCCCCATTTACAGTTGAGGACGCTGGTGTACACAGAGGCTGATTGGCTTATCTCCAGCGATACGGTTAGTTCCAGAACACAAGACTGTCTAACTCTAAACCTGTTTTCTTTTCCACCCTCATTTGACCTCACAACTTCCAAATCCACTGCATTGTTCTTAAATCAGCCAAGTCCACACAGTGGGCTCTAGAGCTAGTACCTCTTCATGAGTTATAGCCTACACTCCCGGTTTCATGCTCATTAAACACCGTATTGATACTCATCATGCTAATGGTGCTCAGCCTCAGCGGGTGAGGTCCTTGAACAGCCCAAGGGCAACTTGTCCTTCTGCGGGGCCAGTGCCTCTCCAACAAGGCCACATGTTGGGGACATCACTGAATACACGATCTGGTGTGATCAAGCAGAGGGAGAGACTACAGAAGGAGCCAACTGTGAAGGAGGCAGGGACACCAGCTTCCTGAGCAGAGTCACCAGGTAGGACGCCACCAGCCTGGAGGGAAGTGCCTTGGGACTCTGGGCCACAGCTCTTAGACCAATGCTGCCCAGAGGAACTCTCTGCAATGACAGAAATGTTCTAGATCCACCCTGTCCAACATAGTAGCCACTAGCCACACATGTCTACTGAACACTTGAAATGTAGCTAGTATGACTGTTGCTAAGTCGCTTCAGTCGTGTCCAACTCTGTGCGACCCCATAGACGGCAGCCCACCAGGCTCCCCCGTCCCTGGGACTCTCCAGGCAAGAGTACCGGAGTGGGTTGCCATTTCCTTCTCCAATGCATGAAAGTGAAAACCGAAAGCAAAGTCGCTCAGTTGTGTCCGAACCTCAACGACCCCATGGACTGCAGCCCACCAGGCTCATCCATCCATGGGATTTTCCAGGCAAGAGTACTGGAGTGGGTTGCCACCGCCTTCTCCCAGTATGACTGAGGAACTGCATTTTTATTTTATTTCATTGAAAATCAAATTGCCATACGTGCCTCGGGGATACCTTACTGGACAGCAGACTTCAACTACTATTTGAAATCTCTTCCTGGGTGTTTCCTGGGCCTCTCACACCCAACAGGGCCCCAGGGAACTTTTAACTGCCCCATCCCAAACCTGGACCTCCATCCCAGTATTCATCATCCCCACACATCAAAGTACCTAATTGCTCAGGTCAAAACCATGATGTTACCATCAACTCTTCTCTTTGCCTCACTCCCAGCATTTACTCCCTCAGCAAGTTCTACTGGTTTTACCTCCAAGACATTTCTATCTACTTCTTTCCATCCTAATGGCTGTGCAGTCTAGGGCACTTCTTTCTGTCATCTGGACCACAGTGATGGCCTCTCAGCTCTCTTCCTGTTTCCGTTCTTGACACCCTTCAAGCCACCATCCACGTGGCAGCCAGAATGTTCCAACAGAGCAACTGTGTCAGTGTTCTGCTTACAGTCCTGCAGCCCACTGTCCTCAGAGTAAACTCTGAGCCCCCACAGTGACCAGCGAGCCCCGCTAAGGTCAGGCTCCTGCTCCCTCTCCACTCTCCCCACCTCAGACTCTGCCTTGCCCGCCACGCTCCCAGCAACCCCAGAACTGCCCTCTGGATTCCAACCCTGCCACACCCCACGGCCCTTGTACTTGCTGTTCCTCTGCCTAGAATGCTTTTTATCCAGTTCTTATGACAGCGCCTTTTCATCCATCAGATTCCAGCTCCCCAGAGAGGCCTTCCCTGACCACTCCCATCAGAAGCTGTAGCTGTCATTCTGTCCCAGCCCCCTGATCTAAAATTTATTTGCTATCTATGCGTACATCCATCCAAAGAATATTCTGTTACAGCTCTAACCACCACCCTTAGTGTCCTGTCTTCCTCCTTCATCCCACGGGCAGGGATGCCCTGTGAGGACAGCAACCAGTTGTCTCTTCACCCCCAGCATTAGGCTCAGTGGGGGCATGAGGACACCAGGACCACCATGTCTGCAGCTGAACAGGGGGAGGAGAAGGCGGCGGCCCTACCAGCCCCCGGGACCACGGGCTGGCTGCCAGCCTCCCTTGTGGAGAGACAGAAGGTCAGTGCAGACCCCACCTGCCCTCGCTGGGGGAGAGGCAACCCTGAGAAACTTGAACGTCACCACGTGCATGCCACAGGGGGCAAATGGCCTGACCCAAGAGAGTCTGAGCACATAGCAACTTAGACTCTAAAACCACGCGTTCCTCACTGCCCAAGAGGAACCTGCCTTTTCTTAGTGGACGCTGGCTGAAAGGGCTCATAATCATCCCATGTCAGTTAATCTCCATGCTCCATTGTACTGAGCTCACGTGATCTCACTGCAGCCACACAAAATCCTGCAGTGGGGCAATGAACGGGGAAATAAAAGCCGGGAGTTTTCTGACTCATGCGACGTCACGTAGCTGACGAGACGCAGAGCTGGACCAGAGTTACAGGTCCCCAGATGCCCCCACTCTCCTGGAAGGGGACAGGGTGGGCGACGCGTTCAGCACCCACTGCACAGCTGCTCTGCACTGAGCTCCCTGTTGGGAGCTTGAGACGCTGACTTTAGTAATCCCACGAGACCTGCCCGCCAAGCCACTTTCAGTGACTCCAGCTCTTCCCTCTCCATTTCCCCTCTGCCCTTAAACTTCTAGGACAGTGGGTTGCAAAGTTTATGTTGCTTCTGAGGCACACAGGGAGCTTGTTAAAAGTGCAGATTTCGAGGTCTTGCCTTCAGCGATTCTGATATTGTAGATGTGGGGAACGGCCCAAGAATATGAAATGTATACATACATATATACACATACATCTATCTCCGTGTTAAAGTGAAAGTGTTAGTTGCTCAGTCATGTTTAACTCTTTGTGATCCCCTGAACTGTAGCCTGCCAGGCTTCTCTGTCTATGAGATTTTCCCAGCAAAAATACTGGAATGGGTTGCCATGCCCCACTCCAGGATATCTTCCTGATTCAGGGATCGAACCCAGGTCTCCTGCACTGCAGGCAGATTCTTTACCATCTGAGTCACCATGGAAGCCTGTATATATGTATTTGTGTGTGTGTGTGTATACATGTATACATATATATGTATACATACACACACACACATCTATCTCCTTGTTAATTATGTTAATTAATTTTCTATATTTAGTGTTTGTATTTTTTCACCTCAATGAAACATCAGACTTTTCACAAGTCTTAAATAGAATCTCCATTGCTACTACAGCCATTTTTCTGAAATACAGCACAATTCTCCAGTGCCTATCATATTTACTTCCATCAAGTTATTTGAGTGGCAGAAGTTATTTAAAGATATCTGTATTGGGAGGAATAGTATCTCTCTGCATGAGACACACGTTCAGTCCCTGGGTCAGGAAGATCCTCTGGAGGAGGGCATGGCAACCTACTCCAGTATTCTTGCCTGGAGAATCCCATGGACAGAGGAGCCTGGCGGGCTACAGCCCATGGGGTCTCAAAGAGTCAGACACGACTGAAGTGATTGAGAATGCACACACGCCACCCATGTCAAGTTCACGCCCATGCAGAACCTGGTGAATGTGACTTAATTTGGAAATAGTGTCCCTGCATTCATCACGTTGTGATGAGGTCACACTGGGTGAGGGTGGGCTCTAAGTCCAGAATGACTGGTGTCCTCATAGGATGAAGGGAAATTTGGACACAAATATAAGACACAAGGAAGAATGCCTGTGTGAGATTGTGGCAGAGACTGGAGCGAAGTATCGACAAGCCAAAGAACACCAAGGGTTGTCAGTCCCACCAGAAGTTAAGAAAGAGGTAAGTCCCCTTAGAGGGCCAGAAGGACCCAGCCTGGCCAGCTCCTTGACTTCAGACTTCTCACATATAGAACAGTGAGAATAAATTTCTGCTATTTTAAGTACCCAGTCTATGGAACTCTGCTAGAGCTGCTCTGAGAAAGCAATACAGTATCACTAGAAACGTGATACCTTGTTGCATGCAACCATTCACGTGCTGATACCTAGTTTAATTCTCCCACCCATTCTTTAAGAATTTGGGCGTGATGTCCATGAGGCCAACTACCAGTACTTTTCCAACATTTTATTATGAAAAAATTTTTTTCAGCCAAGGTGAAAGAATCTTACTGTGAATCCCTGTATCCCTACTACCTAGATCCTACCATTCATATTCTATTTCTTCTTAAAAGCCTTTTTGGGGTATATCTTGATTTAAAAAATACTTTGGTGCTAAAAAATCTTAACCATCTTTTTGCCGGAGAAGGGTTTGAAATACTGCAACAATTACCAAACCGTGACACAGAGACACAAAGTGAGCAGAATCCCCCGGGAAAATGGCGCCAACAGACTTGCTTGAGGCAGGGTAGCCAGAAACCTTCAACACAACAACAGTATCTGGGACGTGCAACAAAGTAAAGCACCCTAACATCAGGTCCGCCTGTGTGACTGTGATTCCACTTCTGTAACGCTGTTTGCGTCTGAGCGAGGAAGAAGACAGAGGGCAAGCACACCTTACAGCCTGTGGGCAGTGTTCTAAGTGGAGCGTTGGCCCTGCACCTCCCCCTGCTGACCTCATGGCCCCCCGGCTCTTGGAGACCCGGTCCCTGCGTGACGGTGCGCTCCTGTACCCACAGGACACACCTGCTTCGTAGAGTCTTTCTCCAAAGTCATCCCCTCACCACAAAATCCAAACCAGTATTCCCTCAGTGTGCTCCAAAGGTGCCCAGTTCTAGTAGGAAAAAAAAAAAACCAAAAACGATTTACATGATTGATATTAAAGATTTGAATGACCAGATACAATTCCTTTAACCTGTCAGAGTTTTCATGCTTTTAATTGAGCTAGGATTTTTAACCTCTAGTTGATACATAACTAACCACTAATGGTAAAATAACTAAGGTGGGGGGAATGGAGATTGAACTCTTCTAAAGTATTCTTTTCTTCTTTTCCTTTCTCTTATATCAGTAGGTGCCCAAAATAAGTTATTGCAGTTTATCATTCAAGTGTAAAATATTTTGAATCAATAAAATATTTATTTTCCTTTGGTAAAGTCCAGCTTTTATTAATGTACTTTCTATCCTCTGTAAACTCTTTTTTGCTGAATGTTGGGACTGACTATGCTAAATATAATTTGTTGCATAATTTTTCTTTTCTTTACTGAACAAAACATATGAAACAAAATATGTGAAACCTTAAAAAAAATAATGGGGGGGGAGCAATTTTTAAAGTCTGGTGCATACCAACATCTAACTCTTACAATCATGAGGTCATATCTTTAGAAGCAAGTTATTTGCCTCCATTTAAAAGAAAACGGGCATTGTGCTTCCCTGGTGTCCCAGTGGTTAAGAATCCACCTGCCGATGCAGGGGACAAGGGTTCAGTCCGTGGTCTGGGGAGATTCTACATGCCTGCAAGACAGCTAAGCCCCCATGACACGCACTGGGGCAGCTCAGCCCCTGGGCCTCAGTGCTGACCCGGGGGCCTACAGCCTGCGCTCCACGACAAGAGAAGCCAGCACAGAGAGGGCCAGCGCAGCGCAACTAGAGAGGAGGCCCTGCTCGCCGCACCGAGAGCGCCTGCACGCAGCAACGAGGGCCCAGGGCCACCAAAAATAAATAAATGAATAAATCTCAGACAGAAAGAAGGAACAAACACTGGGTACAAATTTCATACAGAAAAAGCCACCCATCTTAAATGTCTGTACGATACATTTTGCCAATTATATGCCTTCTTGTAGCCAATGCCCACATCAAGCTATGGAGCATTTCTGTCATCCCAGAAAAGTCCCAGGAATCTGCTTTTAATAAGGCCTCATTTGATTTTGATGAAAGGAAGCTGGAGGGGATAAGTATGCAGTTCCCCTGACCAGAGGGATGTGAAGTTTTAGATTTACAGGTTCCCTCGCCGGGTCCCCCCCAACCCTCCGAGCTCCCTCGCCCTCCATGCACGTGCAGAACTTGACCTGATGGCCCTCCTCCGACCACAGGCTGGGGACACAAGGCAGGAAGACACTCAAGGCCCGTCGCCACGGAGGCAAGGCTGCCTCCACGCGCTCCCTCCACCCCCTCCCCACCTCTGCAGAAACACTGCCACTCCACAAGCACTGCACGCCCAGGGTGCATGTCCTCCCCACGGACGGGCAGACTGTGGCCGCACCCTGTGTGGGCTTCTCAGAGCCACGCTGCCCCTGCCCCAGCCACACGACCTCAGCTCCTGAAAGTCAGATGTGACCGTGTTCCCCCGAGGCTGGCAACATGACCCAGAGCTGTTTCTCAGGTCTTGGCCTGCCCTTTGCTTTCTCCAGTGGAGCAGGTGGGAGCAGAAGTCTGGCTGGAATAGAACAGAGGAGCAAAGAGGGCAAAAAACCGAATGCTGAAAACATAATAAAAAATGAGTGGTTTCCAGGGAGCTCAGCCGGGCACTCTGTGACAGTCTAGAGGGGTGGGAGGGAGGTTCAAGAGGGAGGGGATATATGCATACTTACGGCTGATTCATGTCACTGTACAGCAGTAACCAACACAACATTGTAAAGCAATCATCCTCCAATTAAAAATAAGTTTAAAAAAATAAGCGATTTCATTAGTATAGAATAGAGTCCAAGAATAGACCGAAATATGGAACTTCTCTGGTTGTCAAGTGGCTAAGACTCTGCACAGGGTGCCCAGGTTTGACCCCTGGTCAGGGAACCAGATCACATATGCTGCAACTAAGACCTGGCACAACCAAATAAATAAATATTAAAAAGAATAGTCCAAAATATGTATGTGAATGTTGTGTGATTGTTCAGTCACTAAGTCACGTCCAACTCTTTGTGACTCCTTGAACTGTAGCACGTCAGGCTTCCCTGTCCTATACAATCTTCCTGAGTTTGCTCAAACTCATGTCCATTGAGTCAGTGATGGTATTCTCTGCTGCCCCTTTTTCTTCTTGCCCTCAATCATTCCCAACATCAGGGTCTTTTCCAGTGAGTTGCCTTTTCAAATCCAGTGGCCAAAGTACGGTAGCTTCAGCTTCAGCATCAGTCCTTCCAATGAGCACTCAGGACTGGTCTCCTTTAGGACTGACTGGTTGGATCTCCTTGCTGTCTAAGGGACCCTCAAGAGTCTTCTCCAACACCACAGTTTGAAAGCATCGATTCTTCGGTGCTCAGCCTTCTTTACCATCTAACTCTCACGTCTATACATGACTACGAGAAACTATAGCTTTGACTATATGGATCTTTGTCGGCAAAGTGATGTCTCTACTTTTTAATACACTGTCTAGGTTTGTCACAGCTTTTCCAAGGAGCAAGCATCTTTTAATTTCGTGACTGAAGTCACCGTCTGCATTGATTTTTGATCTCAAGAATATGAAATCAGACACTGTTTCCACTTTTTCCCCATCTATATGCCATGATGTGATGGACTGGATGCCATCCATGATCTTTGTTTTTTGAATGTTGAATTTGAATGTGTGGAAAGGTGGTTTTTTTTTCCCTAGTACAAAAAGATAGATTATTCCATAAATCTACTGGGAAAACCAGTTGGTCATTTAGAGAATTTGGAACCCAAAATAATCTCTCTTTTGTCACTTATAACACCCTGCTCCCATTTCCAGTAGATAAAACATTTAAGCAAAACCAAACAAATAACGGAATCATTAAGGATAAAAACTATGAACAGGATACTATTTTTGTTTTTATATATAAAATCATAAAGTAGAGGTGACCTTTTTAAGAATGATGATAGCTAAAAGGTTTAAATGGAGGAAAAAAACATTAAACAGGGTGAAAGACAAATGAGAGCTGGAAGACAAGTAGTAAAGTGCATGATGGATAAAGGGTAATATATTTTATATATAAAGAGTGGTATAAACCACTAGGGGTTCCCAGGTGGTACAGTGGCAGAGAATCCACCTGCTAATGCAGGAGACACAAGAGACACAAGGAGTTCGATCCCTGGGTCAGGAAGATCCCCTGAAGTAGGAAATGGCAATCTGCTTCAGTATTCTTGCCTGGAAAATTCCATGGACAGAGTAGTCTGGCAGGGTACAGGTCTATGAGGTTGCGAGGAGTTAGAAATGACTGAGTGAGCACACACACACACACATAAATTAATAGGGAAAAGATTAACTATCCAACACAGATGCACAAAGGACCTGAACAGGCAGCTTACCAAAAAGGTGTAAACAATTCAGAAATGTATAAAATATACATTACAAGACTTTCTCCTGTAATTCATAGAAGTGAAAATTTGAACAAGGAGCATTTTTTTTTTACCCATTGGCAAAGATTAAAAATACTGGTAATATACATCTATGGTGAGGATGTGTATGATTTCAGAGGGAATTTAAATTGGTACAACCTTTTCAGAAAGCAATTTGGCAATACCAATCAAAATACAAAATGGATATAATTTCAATAAAGAAATTTCAAATCTAGAATTCTATATTACAAATTTATTTGTATCTGTGTGTGTAAAATGATTATGTAAGGATGCTTCTTATAACACTGATGTAACAGGGAAAAACATGAATAGGGAAAGCTACTAGAAAGAACGCTGACAACCTAAAAGAAATGAGCAGCTTTCTAGAAGCGTACATCCCACCAAAACTGAATCAAGAAGAAATAGGTAATTTGAATAGACCAATCACTAAAAGTGAAATAGAATCTATAATTTTAAAACTCCCTACAAACGAAAGTCCAGGACCAGATGGCTTCACAGGAGAATTCTACCAAACATACAAAGAAGAATGTACATCGATTCTTCTCAAGCTCTTCCAAACAGCTGAAGAGGAGGAAACACTCCCATAGGCATTCTATTAAGCCACTATAACCCTGATACCAAAACCAAGCAAAGTCACCACCAAGAAAGTTACAGAGCAGTGTCTTCAATGAATATAGACGCAAAGATTCTCAACAAAATATTAGCAAACTGAATCCAACAGCACATAAAAAATATACCCCACAACTGAGTGGAATTCTTCCCAAGCTCACAAGGATGATTCAACATATGCAAGTCAATCAATGTAGTATACCACACAAAGTCAAAAATCACATGATCATCTCAATAAATATAGAAAAAGCATTCGACAAAATTCAGCATCCATTCATAATAAAAACTCATATCAAAGTGGGCAAAGAGGTAACATATCACAATATAATAAAAGCCACTTATGACAAACCCATAGCAAACACAATACTCAACAGTGAAAAAAAGCTGAAAGGCTTCCTGCTAAAATCTGGAACAAGACAAGAATGCCGACCCTCACCATTTATATTCAACATAGTATAGGAAGTCCTAGCCACAGCAACCAGAGAAGGAGAAAAATAAAAGGTATCCAAATTGGAAGAGAAGAGGTAAAATTGTCACTATATGCAGATGATATGATACTATATACAGAAAGCTCTAAGGACTCCACACAAAAGCTAATAAATGAATTCAGCAAAGTAACAGGATACAAGATTAACATTCAAAAGTTGATGATATTTTTTTATATTAACAATGAAATATCAGAAAGGGAATGTAAAAGACCATATTTTTTAAGATTGTACCCCTCCCACCAAAAAGCCCAGGCATAAACCTGACCAAGGAAAGACGTATATGCTGAAAACTATAAAACATTAATACAGGAAATAAAAAAGGGTTCAAAGACATGGAAAGATAGCCCATGTTCTTGAGTGAAGAAAACTTTCATGGCTGATGTGGAAGGAAGTACAAAATACATCATTAGGTTAAAAAGAAAAGCAGCAAGTTGCCAAGGAGCCTGACCATACGACTCCTTCACATGGGAAATAGAATAATATGTGTGCTTCTCTGAGGTCACCAGAAATTGCTGATAGTGTTTACACAGGGACTAGGTTGGGAGGGGCACCCAATTTTTTTTTGCACACTCCTTTCAGTCATTTAAATTTGTGTATGAACTATGTTCACCTATAATTACGACAATAGAGAAAAGGAGGGACAAGCTGATGGCTGGGGTTACTACCATCTGACAATATACATCGTAATAAAATGAAACCTGACTGCAAAGTGAAAACTCAAAATCAACGCAAAAACTTATAAAATTTCATGAATCCAATGAAAGTGAGAGAAAACTGTTTGTTACAATTCCACAGTCAAATAAGGATCTGGCAAATGTAGGCTGTTTAACACTGAAACACAGGCAATCAGCAAAGGATGAAGCCCTTCAAAAGAG
The DNA here is from genome assembly GCA_006410875.1 of Neotragus pygmaeus. Taxonomy (NCBI): domain Eukaryota; kingdom Metazoa; phylum Chordata; class Mammalia; order Artiodactyla; family Bovidae; genus Neotragus; species Neotragus pygmaeus. Next base: position 1,340,119 of record SJYV01021317.1, read on the forward strand.
GAGCGCTTGTTTACCAACGATCAAAAGAGACCCTCAGCCCTTAAATACTCTTGCCAAAATGACCCTCTTTATGATCACGCTGTGAACAGCCAATGCAAAGCTTAGAATGTCACACTGTGCTTTCACACATTTTGTCAAAAAAACACACACGTAAAACAATACTACTGGATGCATTATTTGCTCAATTTAAGAATAAGCAGCCAAGCGCAATCCTAATTTTGCTGTCAGAGTCTTTTTTTTTTTTTGGCCCTGCCGAGGAGGCTTGTAGAATCTTAGTTTGAGGACCAGGATCAGCACAAGCACAGAGTCCTAACCACTGGCCTGCCAGGGAATTCCCTTGCTGTCAGATTAAACTAAATTTATTATTATTATTATTATTATTTTTACTTTACAATATTGTATTGGTTTTGCCATACATCAACATGAATCCACCACGGGTGTACATGTGTTCCCCATCCTGAACCCCCCTCCCACCTCCCTCCCCACACCATCCCTCTGAGTCATCCCAGTGCACCAGCCCCAAACATCCTGTATCCTGCATTGAACCTAGACTGGCGATGCATTTCTTATATGATATTATACATGTTTCAATGCCATTCTCCCAAATCATCCCACCCTCTCCCTCTCCCACAGAGTCCAAAAGACTGTTCTGTACATCTGTGTCTCTTTTGCTGTCTTGCATACAGGGTTATCATTACCATCTTTCTAAATTCCATATATATGCATTAGTATACTGTATTGGTGTTTTTCTTTCTGGCTTACTTCACTCTGTATAATCGGCTCCAGTTTCATCCACCTCATTAGAGCTGATTCAAATGTACTCTTTTTAATGGCTGAGTAATACTCCATTGTGTATAAGTACCACAGCTTTCTTATCCATTCATCTGCTGATGGACATCTAGGTTGCTTCCACGTCCTGGCTATTATAAACAGTGCTGCGATGAACACTGGGGTACACGTGTCTCTTTCAATTCTGGTTTCCTCGGTGTGTATGCCCAGCAGTGGGATTGCTGGGTCATAAGGCAGTTCTATTTGCAATTTTTTAAGGAATCTCCACACTGTGCTCCATAGTGGCTGTACTAGTTTCCATTCCCACCAACAGTGTAAGAGGGTTCCCTTTTCTCCACAACTTTTCAGTTTCATTTTTAAAGATAATCAATTTCCTTCTCCCTTTGGCCCATTTTCTATGAAATTTTGGTCTTCATTTAAAGTAGATTCCCTTTACAAGACCTTTAATCCTAAGAGTCAAAGACCTTCCCTCTCAGGTTCAAGGAACACCTGAATTTTTTATGGCACACTGTCTCCAACCTGCATAAGCTGTTATACTTGCCACTCTAAAGCTTTTTTTAAAATAAAAGCTAGTTATTTATTGTTCATTATCTGGGCAGTGCTGGGTCTTTATTGCTGCGTTTGGGCTCTCTCTAGCTGCGGGGAGCAGGGCCCCTCTTTACTGCGGTGCTTTAGCTTCTCATCGCACTGGCTTCTCTTGCTGTGGAGCATGGGTTCTAGAGACGCAGGCTTCAAGAGCTGTGACCTACGGGCTTAGCTGCTCTGCAGCATGTGGAATCTTCCTTGACCAGGAATCGAACCCATGTTCCCTGCATTGGCAGGCGGATTCTTAACCACTGGACCAGCAGAGAAATCCCCCAAAGGATCCTGCCTGGCACAAGGGGCAAGCAACTACTAAATCAGGCTGGTCTCCCTGGTCCCTAACTTGGGGCCATGGATGCTGTATTTATTCAGCCAAATCTAACTGCTCCTTATTTCTCCCCGTCAGTCAGTCTCAAAGTGTGGGCCTTAACTTGACTTAAAAATGTGAGATCTTTCTTAGATTTTCATGGGTAAATGATCTTATTTCAAAGAAGTTCATTATTATACAAGACTAGGGGCTATTTGGAGAAGGCAATGGCACTCCACTCCAGTACTCTTGCCTGGAAAATCCCATGGACAGAGGAGCCTGGTGGGCTGCAGTCCATGGGGTCGCTACAAGTCGGACACGACTGAGCAATTTCACTTTCACTTTTCACTTTCATGCATTGGAGAAGGCAATGGCAGCCCACTCCAGTGTTCTTGCCTGGAGAATCCCAGGGACAGGGGAGCCTGGCGGGCTGCCGTTGATGGGGTCGCACAGAGTCGGACAGGACTGAAGTGACGCAGCAGCAGCAGCAGCAGGGGCTATTTATTAGCAATTAAGTGGGTTATTATGGACTACTAACAGTCAGAATTTATAAAACAAAACTAGCCATTACTAAAATCACCAATTCCATTTTCCAGAGGGAAATATGAGCACTGCACAATGCTAAACAATGTGAAAAAGGTTCTGGTGAGCATATAAGAGTGTGCAGAACTATTCCCTTTAAATTCTATCTGTTTTAAAGGAGAAAGTGTGACCAATCCACTTAGGTAATTATCAACCACGCTTGATGTAGATTGCATGGTTCACTTTTAAGTGTGTAGTCACGTTGCATCAATGGAATTTTTGGCTACTAGCTTTCTTCTGACAGGACCTTAAGACATTCTGTACGCATCACAGTTCAAATATGTTAAAAGAAGTCCCCCCAGATTTGCTTATTTGGTATTGCTGTTTTAACACCTTGCAATATACTATCGCAATAAAGAAACAATGCATTTGAATAACTGTGTTTTAGGGCAAGGCTTCACAGTAACAAACCCTGAGTATGAGGTTTCTGCATCTCAATGATAACTTTACAGCTCTTGCTAGCATCAAGTTTGGTATTCTCCAACCTTATTATTATGACTGAGCTTGGTTTCCATCAGAGGGCAAGAGGAGGTGGGAAGAGAGGTCGTTAGAATCTTCTGCCCATTTCAGATGAGCAGCAATTAGAGACAACTGAGAATCACAGTTTGGAGATGACACGTTTTAGAGAGTTTTGCATGAAAAAACACAGGAAAGAGTCAACAGAACTGGAAACCCAGGAACCTGGGTTCTACCTCCACACATCATCCAGACACTTACAGACACATGATTACAAGCCACAGTGCTGAGAGCAAGCGGGGCTCTCGATCAGCATTTCCTGTTATTTTTGCTTCCTGTTATTTTATTTCCTGTTATTTTTGCTTCTACCCTTCCAGGGACTCAGGGGTAGGGGTGAACTGCAGTAGCCTCATGTGGAAGATGTTTTGCCAGCTCCTTCTGGCTGATGAAAAACTGAGGGCAAAGGCAGAAATGAGGGACTCACCTGACGGTCCTCCATACTTTCCATCAGCTCACAAGCCTTGCAGCTAACAGAGAAGAAACTGGAAAGAGGTTTGTTTGCGTCTCCACATCTCACTACTTGAAGCATCTTGTGTGTGCCACTATCACCACTTCCCTTTTCAATCTGGCACGTATCTCGGCATTTGGAAACGCCGATGGAGAGCCGTGCTTGCTCTCAGCTGCTCCTTCATTCATTCATTGAGACGTTTAGTACTTCCTGTTGGCAGGCACCAGTGTGCTAGTGTCTCCCGGGGAAAGCCAGATGAGTCAGACACTTGCAGTCTTCAGAAAGTTTACAATTTAGTCGAGGAGATAAGACATGTAGTGAACACAGTGAATAGGGAAGAACATTTTGAATGCTGTACTATAGGTAGAGGCCAAGTGCTATGTGAGTGTGCAAGAAGGAAAAACCCAGCCCTAGATGGGAAAGGAAGGGGACTGAAGGAGAAGAGTGGGTAGTTACCTGAGTTAGCTCCAAATTCAACTAAGTTTTCCGGGTGTGGAGCCCTGGATGCAGCAATTGGGAGCCACTGAAGATTTAGCAATACTGCTGTAAAATAACCATGCGCTCTTTGAAGAGCTTCACAGGCCGTGGGCTGCAGGGAGTGCTGGCAGGGAGAGACCTGCCCAGAGGACTGCTGCAGTAATAAGTGTAACGAGGCTCTGGCCATGGCAGGAGAGTAGCGGGCAGACGTCTGAAAGGAAGACTTAGAAGGCCCATGAGGATGAGCAAGGGTCTGCCTCAGCCACCAGTCTGCTTTATCCCCTCCTTTAGCACAGAGCAGGGAATGGAGCTAGCAGGACAACACAGATCATCTCCCAGATGTAGTAGAGTGAAAAAAGCTGTATCGCGGGGCACGCCACTGTGTGGTTCCATTCAAGCTCTATGCACTGTTCTGGGAAACAAGGAACAAGAGGAACCCGCGGTGGAGACTGAGGGTGAAGCAGGTAGGATAATGCACTCCCTCCAAAATCTACATCCCAACATCTGGAGCCCGTGGCTATGTGACCTCATATGACATGGAGGGCTGTGCAGGGCACTTAAACTCAAGACTTTGTGATAAGATGATCCTGGATCGTCTGGTGTGTATGTGGGAGCGAGGAGCACCACGTAACCACAAGGTTCCTTACGAATGAGAGATGGAAGCAGGGGAACCAGAGGCCAAGAACGAGGAGAGAGAGAAGAGCAGAGGAGACAGCAACGTGACTGGTAGCTGGGGCCAGGAGCCAGGGAACATGGGCAGCCTCGAAAAGCTGGAAAAGGGCGGAAGCAAATTCTCCCCTAGAGCCTCCAGAAGGAAGGCTGCCCTGCCAATTCATTTCTGACTTTTGACTGCAGAATCAGAAGAGAACATGTATGTGTTGCTTTACCGCACTGAGTTTGTGGCAATTTGTTACAGCAGCAAAAGAAAATAAATGCAGGTAGAAAGCTAAGGGAGTGAGGTATCCAGAAGCCAGGTGAAGACAGCCTGTCAAGGACAGGGCAGTGATCACCATGTCAGAGTTCTGCCAGGCCAGGTGAGGACTGACTACCAGGTGTAGCCAGGGGAAGGTCCCGATGACCCTGACAGGGGCACTTTCAGTACCACGGTGGGTTTCAGAGAGAACAGGATGCTCACTACTTGTCTGTCTAAATGAATGGAAGGCAACGTATGGACCAATGATGACTGTGTGTCTTAAGATAAATAATAAAGAAAGTAAAGATGATGGATGCTGCTCAGGCATCAATTTTGGTTCTCTGCTGGGAATGTTTCCAGAAATGATTACTCTCAGGTGTTTCTGAGATTCCCGTCTGTTTCTTTTTATTTCCCCCATACAGTCCTAACTTCCAGTGACAGTGAAAGTCATTCCGTTGTGTCTGACCCTTTGTGAATCCATGGACTATGCACGCCATGGAGTTCTCCAGGCCAGAATCCTGGAGAGGTAGCCTTTTCCTTCTCCAGGGGATCTTCCCAACCCATGTCTCAAGCCCAGGAATCAAAGCCAGGTCTCCTGCATTGCAGGCGGATTCTTTACCAGCTGAGCCACAAGGGAAGCCCTAATTTCAACCTTCCCCTTAATTTAGGTCTCGAAGCCCCTTCTCTGAATTCCAGGGTGACATCAGGGAGCAATCTTGGAGCCTATGTTTACCCCATGTCACATGGAACCACAATGACTTGGGTCCCGGGCTCTCTCTCAGCTGGCCCTAGCTTCATCCTCCAGGTAAAGCCCACCTGCCACCACAACGCCCTGGCAAGTAGCGAAGGATGGTAGCCGCTGATGGGCCAGGCAGGCCCATTTAGGGGGCCCTCCTGTAGGCTAAGCAGATCTTGACCCCCGTGAGTCAGCAGACTTGTCATGTCCACCCTGCTCTGCAGGTGGGGTCAGTTTGGCAAGTTCCCCAAGCACCGGCTTTTATCTGAACTCTCAGCTCAGACCGGCGCTCCAAGCTGCGCTATGCTCAAGCTGTTCCGGAGCCTGGGGTGGGGTGGAAACCCTGCGTCTTCCTGCACTTAGATCTCCTCCTTAGTTCCTCAAGCTCTGAGCCTCTGCATGGCCGGACCCTCAGAGCCTGGCAGAATCACACTTGGCAGAATCTGTGGATTTCTCAGCCTCTCAGAGATAGATGTGCCTGCGGGACTAGGACACGACACCCAGAGACACGCAGAAAGCAGGGTTAGCCCAGCAGCAGGGGCTGGGAGTCAGGCCTTGCCTTCTTCCAGGGTCTCCTCAAACAGGGCTTTTCCCCAGGGACAAGCCTACATGTCTGCCCACAAGAAGCGTTCTTGAGGTCTAGCGGTGTGAGATGGTGGGGGGAGCATGGTCTGCCTTTTCAGAGTTATTTTCCTCATCGTGGCAGGTCTGAAGTGAGGGAAGGATTATGATTGGACTGTGATGAAAGCTGTAGCTCTCTCACCAGAAAAATGCACAACCATGCGTTTTTACACATAATTTCATCTCTTCCATCAATCTCAGAAAATACTCCACAGATCACCAGGGTTAAGAAGCTCTGCTTTAGGTGTCTTCCAAAGCGTGATACTCACTCCACTGATGGTGCTCAGGATTTTGGGGGATGGGAGGATGAGCATTTATTTTAACAGCTCTATTTTCAACGTGCATGTAAAATCTGTGACTTCACCGGTAATAATGCCTAGGGCAAGTAAGTGGTAAAATAGATAGTGAGTCTACTTACAGATAAACATTAAATAGTTCAAGCCCTATGCCAATTTGAAAAAAAAACTGGGACACAGATTCATGGATGACCTACGTCTGGGAAACACACTATCCATGGCCTTAGGAGGTCATTTCTTTATTTCTTAAAAAAAAAAAAGCCGGCTGCAGCTCAATCAATGGGCTTCACACCCCCTAACAACGTGAGCCACCCTTCCCTATGCTTGGAGTGAGAAGCCCAGAGCACCGGGCTGAGAAGAGGGCCAACTTCCCCGCTCAGCCATCACTGATTCCCTTCCTCCTCAAGTCCAAGGCTATAACACACCTTGCCTCATCCCACAGTATGCTGGGTTAAACAAGTCTGACTTGTTTCACGTGTGTGTGCTTTCCTGTGAGTGTGAATGAATGTGTGTGTAAGGGTATATACAGAGGGCGTGTGGTAAAGTGGGGAACAGGGGAAACCAACGGGGCTGAGTCTTGTCCCTGCAATTTTATGGCAGAGCTGCAGCAGGCTCCTCTCCAGGGACTACACTCGGGAAGAAGGATTCTGACGACAGGCAGCATTCAGAAATGAGCCCCAAAGAACAGAGCTGGTTCATGATACTCCCCTTCCCTGTCAAGGCCCCTCCTTGTCCTCACGTTACAGGAGCGGGGTTCTAGCCTCAACAGGTGTCAGCGACCCTGGTCAAGTCCGAGGAGAGGAGAGAGGTGGAGAAGGCAGCTAGGAGGCAACAGGGGCTGCTAGAAGGGCTTAACCAGAGAGAAGAACACAAGTGTCTTCTCTGTGCTCAAGCCCTACAAGGAGGGCTTCTCTCCAGCAGGACAGCTTCTCTAGGTTTCCCCTCTGGCTACCTCTCTTCCTCAATATAAAGACAACCCTACACTTGTTTCCAGAATAGAAATCTGCAGATAGAAGCTGACGAGCAACTGGAGTATGGGGTGATTATGGCCATAGGTCAAGTTTGGGCCATGGGTTTGTAAGTATGATGTTAGTTTTCTCCCCCATATCCTCAGGTGGGAGCCCAGTTATAAGGACACCTGAAACACGGCCACATTGGGACTCTTGGAGTAACAGATGAGGGCAGGCGTAGGAAGCAAATTGAGACTCAGTATTCTCTGAAGATCAGGTAAAGCAAAGCAAGTCAAAGTCAAAGTCTCTCAGTCGTGTCTGACTCTTTGCGACCCCACAGACCATACAGTCCATGGAATTCTCCAGGCCAGAATACTGGAGTGGGTAGCCTTTCCCTCCTCCAAGGGATCTTCCCAACCCAGACCTGAACTCAGGTCTCCCGCATTGCGAGCGGATTCTTTACCAGCTGAGCACCAAGGGAAGCCCAAGAACACTGGAGTGGGTGGGGATCTGCCTGACCCAGAAATTGAGACAGGGTCTCCTGCATTGCAGGCAGATTCTTTACCAACTGAGCTATGAGGGAAGCAAAGCAAAACAAAGCCGAATCAAACCACAGTGCTGGGTGGCTAGCAGAGCCAGGAGGTGAAGCTGTCTTAGGAGAGATACTCCAGACAGTGCTGGAAGGAGAGGTCACACCCTAGGCTCCTGTTACAGGTTACAGTTACAAAATAGGATGCCCTCCATAACCCATTACATGCCTGGAAGTCTCTAGTATTCTGGCCTCTGCCTCTCATGTCCTGCACTCAGCTTCGGTTATACCTACAGCTAAACCCCTTCGGCATGACCTGACACCAAATGTCGGCTTCCAAGATTAAACTGGGCTCCTGCTGCAGAATAGTGAGTCCTGTCATTTTACCCATAAAGTTTCCCAGATTCAACCTTCCCCTCTTCTTGGCTGAAGCCACCACTTCCTCTCACTTGGGCTGCAGGGTAGCCTCTTGCCTGGTCTCCGCACACCCACTTTGGCTCCCTCCACTCCTCATCATTGCAGCCAGGATGCTCTTCCAAAGATGCAAATCTGACCATGCCACATCCCTGCTTGAATCTGTTCCCTGGCTTCCGGTTGTTCTTAGAATCATACCCCAAATCCTGACCACAGCTACCTGGCTGATCTCCGGCCTCCTTCTGCTTCCCTCTCCTTGCCCACCAGCTTCTGGTCACATTCTGTCTCTTGACTCTGCCAAGTCCTCACCCTTCAGAGCCTCCAGGTATTCTGTTCCCTCTGTCTGGAGTGTTGTTCTCACCACATTCCACCTGGCTAAAGTCAGGTATCCACTGGTTAGCTCCCAGGGTAAACAGCACTTTCTCCAGAAAGTTCTCCCTGATTCATACTCTGATAGCACCAGGCAACTGAAGAATTACTATAGTGTGTTAGGTCCATTAATGAAACCATACTGTTTTGTCCATTGGTACCTCAGTCCGTTGGTATCAGTGCCTAGCTCAGTGCTGCCAATCATTAACACATCAAGTGAGTGAGTGAATCAGTGATTAAAGCACTGGGCAGGATGATTCAGTGAAACGACACCTGGAACAGTGAGAGTCAAGTCCTTTCATCCAAAGACCTAAAAGTATTTGCTGGGGCCATCTTGAAGGAAGAGCTAGAAGCAGGGAACAACTGTCGGTTTATGTTCAAGCATGATGGCCCCACTGTCCCCAGTCCTACAGCTGGGCCTGGGGAAGGCCTGAAGAGTCCGTTTGCCTCTGGCCCAGGCCTACCCGGAGCCCAATAGATAAGATCATCTCCCACACCCAAAGGTCCTTGGAATGGACAGCGTACTGATTTTGGAATCAGACACACTTGACTTTTCTGCTATCTAGCTTAGATTCTCTCAGATCACAAACTGACCTCGAACTACTATAGTGTCTCTTTGGGCCCCAGTTTCCACATCCTACAATGGAGATAATAAAATACACCCGGGGATCAGACAGAGGTTTGAATATCACCATTAGCCTGGAATGCACAGCTGCATGCAGCTCAGAGTGCTAGTTCCCTCTCCCCAGCAAAACTGGCTTACTCCATCACGTCACTCTGCTGGACATGCAGGCCAGCACGCAGGGCATGAAACGAAGGGAGATCTGAAGGGCGGGAGGACACAGGCCGTCTAAGATACTACCCCAACTTTTCCACTCAGCCAGGGAAGCCCTGGTGCAAGACAAGGGTGGCACAGGGAAATTCAAACTAACTGAGAAGGGTGACCAGTCTGTGCCTTTTGGATGCAGGAGTAGAGTGAGATGGGGAGGGGAGGACAGGTGAGCCTGGAAGCTATTATTCAAACAGAAATGAAGAGTAGCCGCAAAAAGGGAGAGGCTGATAAGGGAACAGGAAGGAAAGATTGGGTGTGTGAGGGGCTGGGAGGGAAAAAGTGACCCAAGACGTCAGATGGCCAGAGGCTGCAGCAGGAACCAGCAGGAAGTAGGAGACACCTTGGGAGGTGGGAGAAGTAGCAGACAGCAGAGGGTCAGGGGAAGTGCTGGAAAGGAAGGGCAAATTCCTGGTTGGGGAGCCAGCGGTGGCAGGCAGAGCTTGCTGCCAGGAGAGGAGGAGGTGGCTGTCACCTTGGGCCCTCCTGGAGCGCAGGTGCACGGAGCTCGCGGGCAGTGCTGTGCCGGCGGTGGGGGGAGGACGCAGGGGTGTGGGACCACCGCCTGGCTGTACCTGGGGATCTCCTTGCAGGTCGCCCACGTAGTACTGCTCCAGCCAGCGGCGCGCGTTGTCCGAGTGCCGGTGCGGCGGCCCGTCCAGGTCGGCGCTCACGTCCTGACCCGCGCGCGCCCACAGCAGCTGCTCGCCTCCCGGGTGCTGCCGCACGAAGCCGGTGAGNCCTAATAGCTCAGTTGGTAAAAAATCTGCCTGCACTGTGCGAGACCTAGGTTCGATCCCTGGGTTGGGAAGATCCCCTGGAGAAGGGAAAGGTTACCCACTCCAGTATTCTGGTCTGGAGAATTCCATGAATCTGGTGTTGTAAAGAGTCAGACATGACTGAGCGACTCACTTTCAACATTGACCCTGGTGACAGTAGCCAGCTTCTTACACTAGTGAACACTGGTTTCTTCTTTCTTTTTTAAAAATTGAGTTAAAATTCACATAACATAAGATTCATTGTTTTAACCATTTTATCATATATAATTCATTGGTATTTAGTATATTCACAGTGTTATGCAACCACCACCTCTACCAAAACATTTTCATCACCCCAAAAGGAAAGCTCACAGCCTTTAGCAGTCACTCCTGCCCTCCTTCCCCATCCCCTTCTGCTCCCTACCCAAACATCTGCTCTCTGTCTCCACGGATTGGCCTATTCTGGGCATTTAATATAAATGGAATCACTCAATTCATGGCCTTTTGTATCTGTTTTAATTAGCATATTTTTGTATCTATTATCTCATTTCTTTTTAAGATTGAAAATATCCCATTGTATGGATAGACCACATTTTTTTTCACATTTAGTGTATCTGTTCATCAGCTGATAGATATTTGGGTTGTGTCTTTTGGGCTGTTCACCTTTTGACTCTGTGAAGAGTGCTGCTATAAATGTTTGGCTTCTTTCTGTTTAAAAATAGGGATTAAAAAAAAAAACCGCTGGCCCGGCTGTTGCAAGGACTGTTGTGAAACCAAGTGAGAGCATGTAAAAGAACACCTCCTCAGCTGTTCTGCCCAGCCCCATGCCTGCGTGTTGCAGGAACTGCTGGTGGTAGGGCCTATAGGTATAGTTATGCTATGGGCAGGAGCATCTGTTCTGCCCTCAGGGAGAGAGACAGGGGTCCTGAGCCTCCGCCCTTCCTCTGTGCCACCTTGTCATCCATCCAGTGCCCAGCACTGGGTCTGGCAGAGACCAGCTGCTCACGATTGAATCTAGACATCCCTTCTCAGCTGTTTCAGATAAAGCAATCCTGGGCAGAGGGGCTGATTGTGTACAAGGACAATAACTTGCTTTAGGGTTCTGAGTCATAATTTGGTCTTGCCACCACTGGGACTGAGTTATTCATTGGTGAGTGGAATAACATCTGAACAGGTCTTCTGGGCGGGGGCATCTCAACAGGTCAGCTAGGCAGTGAGAGACAGGGGTTGTTGAGAAACTCCTCAGTGCTCTGTGCTAGTGCAGAGCAGAGTGACCTTCATTTCCTCCATCCTGGCCACGTGCCTTTTCTCTCCTGAGCTGGGGACACCAAGACAGCCAAGAAAATCACCCCCTGAACACGCAAAGCTAGACAGTCTCTGTAAAGGACATCATTTTGAAACCTGTCTTAGCTGCTGTGGTGCTAAGTGCAGAGTGCAGTGGAGGAATAAGCACACTAAGTGAAGGGTGGCGAATTCTCTGGGCATCCAGTGGTTAGGGCTCCATGCTCTCATGCTGAGGGCTGGGGCTTGATCCCTCAGGTCAGGGAGCTAAGATCCCACAAGCCACACGACATCCACACCGTCAATAGGATACACTCAGTGTGAGGTCAGAGGCTTCCTCCCCATCCTCTAGAGGGTAATACGAGCCACATGGCTCACCCCTCTGCTCACGCTCCCCCCAGACTGAAGATGGAAAGGGGGCACAGGGGGCCAGAGCCACGGAGCCTCAGGTCCTTGTTGAGAGCAGGGGGCTCTCCCCGGTCACTTCCGCACACCAGTTTCGGCCGCAGTGAACCTGTGCCGTGTGTCAATCAGCATCTTAATGATGGCAACTCTCCTCCTCGGCTGCTGGACAGTGTCCTTATGCGTTCTGCCACGCCTCCTGACACCCTTCTGATTCTTTGCCAGCCTCTTTGACGACACCTTCCTTTTTCCTATTACTGGCATATTTTCTTTTTCTGACGATCTCCAAGGTGGAGCTATTTCACAAGGTGTCCCCCACATCTCCATGATTCACCCTTTTTGGGTGACTATCCACTTCCTTGATCTCAACTGCTGCTGCTACTGCTGCTAAGTCGCTTCGGTCGTGTCCGACTCTGTGCGACCCCATAGATGGCAGTCCACCAGGCTCCCCCGTCCCTGGGATTCTCCAGGCAAGAACACTGGAGTGGGCTGCCATTTCCTTCTCCAATGCATGAAAGTAAAAAGTGAAAGTGAAGTCACTCAGTCGTGTCTGACTCTTGGCGACCCCATGGACTGCAGCCCACCAGGCTCCTCTGTCCGTGGGATTTTCCAGGCAAGAGTACTGGAGTGGGGTGCCATCGCAACAACCACTTCTAATTGATGAATTTTCAATCCACAGAGCCCCTGCTGATCCTCTCTGAGAGAGGTGTTTCTTTTTGGCCGCACTGTGTGTAGCGTGCAAGGTTTCCCCGACCAGGGATGGAACCCACGTTCCCTGCGGTGGAAGCACCGAGTCTTAACCACTGCACTGCCAAGTCCCCAAAAAGGTATTTCTGACCACCCTGTGAGCCTCCTACATGCTCAACATGCTGAACCAAATCGCTTGCCCTTAAAACCAGCTTCTTTTACTTCTGCAGTGACATCACGAGGCTTTAAACACTCAGTATTTAGTAATAGCTTAATAGCTTGTCAAGCGTTTCAGTGCTGCCTCTGAGGTGCCTCTCATCCTCACCACCCAGGCATAGATCCATCCACCACTCACTGGACCCTAGACTCCGATATTATATCATTCAATAAAGAGAGTTGGTATAATGAGCTAATTACAGGGCAAATTTATGTATATGAGTCAGTTTGGAGCAAACATATTAGAGAAGTGTGGTCAAGCTGCCTATTTGAGAAAGTTGGAAGATGTTACTAGAACTTTATCAAGATGTTACTGGCACTTCATCTTCTGATTCCATATTATATTTCCTGCTTTTATTCCCCTGAAATGAGCACAGGTGGATAAAGGGAATGGAAGAATAACCTTATTTAGGTTAATGGATTTATTTACATAGGTGATACACAAATGTGTTATTAGTATACAAAAGTTCTATAAGGAACAAAAATCAGATCAAGGGCTAGTGGGGAGGGAGAGGACTGACCACAAAGGGGCATGAGGGACCTTTGGGGGGTAACATAAATATTCTATGTCTTGATTTTGGTGGTGGTAACATATCTGTGTGTATTTGTCAAGACTCATAGAATTGTATACCCATTTGGATGAATTTTACTGTATATAAATCTGGTTTGGGGCTTCCTAGCAGTAAGTCTTTTTGACTCAGTGGTAAAGAATACGCCTGCTAACACAGAGACATGAGTTCGAACCCCGAGTCAGGAAAATCCCTTGGGGAAGGAAATGTCAACCCACTCTTATTCTTGCCTTGGAAATTCCATGGACAGAGGAGCCTGGCAGGCTACAGTCCTTGGGGTCGCAAAGAGCTGGCTACAACTTAGCGACTACACAACAACAACAAATCTGACTTTAACTGCAAGTGTTACATAAAATAGAAGTTTCAAGAGAGATTCAAGCAGGCCCTCTTTCAGCGGTCATGTTCCCAGCCCAATCCCCCAGCTCTGCTTCTCTGGCGAGAGAGAACCACTGTTCACAGGCTGGCTCACTTCCCTCTGGTCGTCTTTCCACACCCACTTCTGCCCCACATATACTCTTTCTTAAATTGAGATATAACCGACATGTTACATGTGCTGGCTTTAAGTAAATAACATAATGATTTGATATATGTATACACTGTGAAATGATTATGACAATAAGTTTAATTAATATCCATCACCACAGATAGCTATAATTATTTTCCCTGTAACGAGAACTTTTAAAATTTATTTTCTTAGCAACTTTCAAATATATAGTACAGAATTGTTAGCTCTTGTCACCATGCTGTACATGACATCCTCAGGACTTATTTATCCTATAATTCGAAATTTGAACCTTTTGACCACCCTTACCTACATCACACTCTCCCCGACTCCCATTGGCTGTCTCTGAGACCACTCAATTGTTCTCTGTATCTATGAGTTTCTTTTGGTTTGTTTTAGATTCCACATATAAATGAGATCATACAATATTTGTCTTTCTATATCTTTTTCACTTAGCACAATGCCTTCTAGGTCCATCCATATTGTCACAAATGATATGATTTCCTTCCTTTTATGACTGAATAATATTCCATTATTATTATGTATTATATATAATAGTATATGTTGCAATGTATTTATATTATAGTGTAATATATTATACATATTAATATGTATGTATATAATATATATATATTTCATTCATTTGTCCATGATGGACACTAGGTTGTTTCTGTATCTGTACTTTTCTTTTTCTACTTAACAATATAGCTTAGAAATGACTCCATATCAATTAATAGAGATATTCCTTATTTTCTTATACAGCTTCATAGGGTTCCACTGTGGGGATATAACATAGGTTATTAGACCAGTATCCTTCATGTTTAGATTATTTCCTATAATCCTTCCTATTTAGAGTATTATCAGTATTTTGCAATTAGAAATCGTTCCATAATGTTCCATAATGTTCTCAGGCAGACATTTTTTAAAGGCAGGGAGAGGAGGTACATTGAGGTCATCCTATGACGTGGTCTTATGCTGCTAGAAGCCATGCTTGGGCAAAGTCCTACGTGCCGAGAGTCCTGCAGTTCTCAACACACACACATACACCCACACCATGTATACCCACCCCCTCATCCCCACACACTCATTCTCATTCAGTGCCTTAGTCTACCCTAGTTCCATCAGATCCATATTCAAACTCTTTTTTCTCCTTTGGAAATCTTGTGGGTAAGTCTTGAATGGGGCAATGTGTAGCCCTGAGGGCCAAAACCTGGCACAAAACCCAGGTCAGGGGCCTGCTAAGGAGGATATTGGCCACATGGTGAACTTGTGGGAATGAGGCCCAGCAAAGCCCATCTTGTCTGTGACCACAGCCTTCTTTGTAGTTTCCCAGGCCAATGACACATTTAGGAGCACACCAAGTGGCTTCCCAGTGTCAGCCCACCAGATAGACTTGAGGTCTAAATGGGGTAAAACAGAAGCCCTACAAATTGTTCATCTATGAATAACCCATCCTGCCGCACGAGCACTCACCCTAGGGTCTGGACTGCAGAGCTCTCTCCAGGTGCCAGTGCTGACATGCCACCAGCGGCTCTGTCCTGTCTCTCTCCACGTCCCCCAAAAGGGGGGATGATCTTACCATAATAATACTGAATGCCACAGTAAGAAAATCATTCCCTTGTCAGTTTTTCCTCCAGTCCTTCTGGTTATATCAAAGAGAACACCTCTGTTTGATGCTACTAAATGCTTAACAGCTTGCTGAAACTTCGAGTCTTTGGATCAGCCAAAGACTAGCTAGTATTTATTAACAATCATGGCATTCATTTGCTTTTGTTGTGTTTGTCTTTATAGTTACCTTATATTTTTGGCAAGGTATATTGCCTTTTCCATTTGTGATAGTGGTATAAAGCTTTCTTTTTATATGTATTTCAGTGTAAAAAAAAAAAAGTGAGTCTTTTAATGGCTGTACATCACAGCAAGAGGAAGCAAAAAGAAAATAAAGGAACAGAGTGAACCAATGAATACATCTCACAGAACAGCCTTTGTCTTCTCTCTAGCTATGGAGCCAAGGAAGCAACTTCTGCTTTCAACATTGCAAAGAATTTTCATATATCCTTTGCTCAGATTCACCAATTATTATTTGTTTCATTATTTTATTTCTCCCTTTTTATATGTGTGCATAATTATATTATATATGGAATACAAAAATGCACATATTTGTATCTATGTACATGTATACACACATACTTTGGCAAAACTATATGAAAGTGTATTAGACACATTATATTCCTTTATCCCTAAACACTTCAGTGTGTCTTTCCTAAAAGCAAGGACATCTTACATAATACCACTATCAGGATCAAGAAATTTAACAGTAATATAACTCTACTGTTTGGATATTCAATTCCATAGCCAGCCATTCAAATCCATATTCAAATTTCACCTATTTCCAATGAGGTCCTATAAAGCAAATTTTTTTTCCTGGCCCAGGATCCAAGCCAGCTCATCACATTGCATTTAAGTTTACGTGTCATCTCTTCTTCCATCTGCAGCTGTCTGATTCATACCATTTATTTTGAGACTATCCCTGGATTTGGGTTTTGATTTCCAACATTGTTGACCCTCTCGTGGAGAATGACATCAACTGCAAATCCCACAAATGGACCTAAACTTATAAGTTCAGAAAAGAAGCAGAGGGAAATTCCCTGGTGGTCCGGTGGTTAGGACTCCAAGCTTCCACTGTAGGGGCATGGGTTCAATCCCTGGTTGGGGAACTAAGATCCCACAGCACAGACAGAAGGAAAAAGTGGAGGAAAAGGAGGAAGTCCTGTGGGGATGCAGAAGAGGAAGAACACGGTGAGAAGCGCCCACTCAGGCATGGGAAAGCGAGCCCTGCAGTTCTGTGCTTGGAGACTTGCACCTTGCTGCTAAGCTCTTCTGCTTTGGGCCTGCGAGAAATGGTTGCACAAGGCAAAGATTATGACAGGAGGAAACATTCTGGCTGGGGGTCAGGCCCGAGGTTCATTCCCAGGGGTTCCCCTCAACCAGGTCTGTAGAAAAGGGGGGAAGCTGGTCCTCCTCCAGCAGCACTGCTGGCTGAGCAGTCACACATCTGCAGGTGGAGTACCTGGGCTCAGACGTCCAGGAGGCTGACCATCACCACTGGTCCCGGGGGGGTGGCACTGCCTAGGTCAGGGGGCCCGTGGGAAGATGCTGCCTCCTTCCTTGTCTATTTCTCGGGGTCTCCTTGGTGAATAGAAGGTAACTCTGAAGATCCGTTATTATTTGGGGCTCCCACAGGGCACTTGATCACTGTGCCTCTGGGTCCAGGGTCCTTTGCCGCAGGTGGACACGGTGGTGCTGGTTCGCTGGCTCTGCACCCAGCCCTGCAGAATGCACCTACTCTAGGAATGCCAGGGTGGCCACATCCTCACCAGCCGAGCTTGCCCACCTGGGCTCCCCAACCCCTCCCCTGCCAGCCCCAGAGCTTTCACCTGAACCCTGAAGAAGCTCTGGGCTTCCCCCGAGGGCCTGGAGCTGAAGGTACAGGGGGTCATCATCAACTAGTTTAGGGGAAGCAGACGCATGAGGGGCAATGGGCATTGTCTGGCGCTCTCCTAGAGGACGGCTGGACAAGGGCTAAGTCTTAAAACCTGGCAACTCTTCCTTGATCTGGATGCCTCCTCAGCTCAAGCTGACTCTGCATCCTCTTGTCCTCTCTGCTGGCTGGAGCCACACCAGCAGCAGCACCCCCATCGCACCACCCCGAGAAGACCAAACAGTCCTGCTCCCCTGCTTCCCCAGGTGCGAGCTCCCAGCTTCCCCAGATCCTGCGCTGCCCTGAACGGAACTGTGGGGCACTGAGAACTTTTCCACCTCCCCATCCACTCCTTCTTAAACCAAGGCAGTCCCTGTTTGGGGCTGAAAGTGCATTTCCCTAAGAAACCTCTTTCACTCTATATTCACAGGCACACAGGTGAGAACCATTCATCTTGATGGTACAGTCTAGCAACTTCCAGATGAAATTTCCCCTCCATCTGATAAGTCCTCTTTATCTTAGAGATGATGACGGTGCAGAATAGGGATGGCTGGGCAAATAATGGCAGCTGCTCCAAAGAGCAGTCTGATTCTGGCACAACCGTGAGAGACACCACAGGCAGGACTGTGTGGCCTAGGGGTTCCCCCAAAGTGTGACTGTGGCAGAATTGTCTGTGTCCGGCCCAGATCCCCGAGCTGGGGTGTGTACTTGCCCTCCAGCCTTAGGGTGTTGGCTATTAACTGCTCACCCCTACACCCTCCTCCCGGCCTTGGCCAGCCACTATTGCTTTATCTAGAGATGCCTGGAAGGGTCGGCACCAGCCCCAGNGTGTCCGGCCCAGATCCCCGAGCTGGGGTGTGTACTTGCCCTCCAGCCTTAGGGTGTTGGCTATTAACTGCTCACCCCTACACCCTCCTCCCGGCCTTGGCCGGCCACTATTGCTTTATCTAGAGATGCCTGGAAGGGTCGGCACCAGCCCCAGAGGCCCTCCGTGGCCAATGACTGCTCAGCTCTGTGGGAGTGTAACCGCCTGGCTCCCTTGCCTCTGGGTGTGTGTGGGAGGGCACCTCTGTGACACATTTCACAGTCTAAAGCTCCCCTGGGCCCAGGCTGAGGTGACGCTCCATCAGAGCCTGTGTCTCTCCTTGGCTCACCCCCTGCCCTAGCCTCCATCCCTCATTACCTTATGAATTTCTTCTGAGACCTTTCTCTGCGTAAATCTCCTACACAACAATCACCCTTTCAAATCTTGCTTCTGGAAAGCTCATCCGATAACACTGTCCTGCCCCATACCAGTAGAGACAGATATGTAAGAAGTAAGTTCCACGGTCAAATAAGTGGGAGTAAATGCAAATTCTGTTCCCTTTCTAAAGGATTAAAATGCATATTAAAGGTTCAGAGAGATCTTGCAATAAAGAAACCTGCTTAATTCTGNAGTAGAGACAGATATGTAAGAAATAAGTTCCACGGTCAAATAAGTGGGAGTAAATGCAAATTCTGTTCCCTTTCTAAAGGATTAAAATGCATATTAAAGGTTCAGAGAGATCTTGCAATAAAGAAACCTGCTTAATTCTGTTAGTACTTACTTTCACACATGCAAGCCAGTCAGATTAAGACTAAGTAGATTGGGAGTGAGAAAGGGATATTAGGAAGAATCATTTGATCAAGAATATTCTAAGACTAAGTCTATTCTGAGCCTGGCTTTGGGGTTTGGGTTCAGTTCAGCTGGAGATCAGAGAGAGGATTTGTTCTGTGTAACCGTGGGGAAGCTCCGAGAGCAGCAGTCACCCAAGGCCAAGCTCAGACACAAGTGATAAGACGAGAGCCGGCTCGAAGCCCAGGGCCTGGGTGTAGCAGCGTCAGCCCTCCTGCCCAGCTGGCCTGACGGCTGACTCCGAGCCATGACTCTTGTCCCTCGCTCTATACAAGGGCCGCACGGGACGACCGCCTCCCCTCCTTTCACTGCCAACTGGGAAGAGTACTGTTTGACGAAGGAAAACGTCTGGCTTTTTGTCTTAACTGAAGATGTTCCAAAGCCAAATTCTATCTGGGAGACTGGTTTCCCAAAGTTCATCTTTTCTCTTCTCCAAGAGGGTGTGAGGGAAATTATTCTCTATGAACAACATGGGTTGGCAGGTCCACAGTGATGGGGAAAACATGAGATCAACGTGAGCACGGCAGAACTGGAAGATCAGACGATCCCGAAAGGCGCAGGGGAGGCCAGACTGAACCGGTCTCCTCTCCACTGACTCTCCCGGTTCCTGCCTCGGGCAACGCTGGGATGTGCTGGAGCCAGTACGTGACCCTGAGCCATCACAGTCCTCTTTCAAGGCCCTTCGTGTCCTTTCCACTCTGGGCGCTTCCATCTGATTGGAGGAAGTGCATTGCCTGGAGAATGGAGGGTCCAGCTGGATGAGTGGTGATCTCAAGTGCCGAAGGCCCTCCTTCCAAGGGACTCAAGGCTTCCCAGAGTGTCTGAGTGCGGTAGCTGGCTTTTCCGCCCAACCTCTAAGGCTACCATGAAAACTTCTAACCACTGAACCTCCAAATTGCTAATAAAAAGCCAACGCACATTGAAAAGAGGAATCTGAAATGCCTGATTATCTGAGTATATAATTCCACTTAAGATGATAAAATCACAGATGAAACCTGCTCGAACAAGCCAGTTTAAACTTAACCAATAGTTGAATTGTCTCCAGATATTAAAAAGCCACAGAAACCAGTGGCTTGTATATAGGTCTGGAAAGAAATAAAATAGGGATTTCCATGGTGGTTCATTGTCTAAGACTCCACTTTCCAATGCAGGGGACTTGGGTTTGATCCCTGGTTGGGGAACTAAGATCCCATATGCCTACTGAGCCCACACACTCTGGAGC
This sequence comes from Neotragus pygmaeus, assembly GCA_006410875.1. Lineage (NCBI taxonomy): Eukaryota > Metazoa > Chordata > Mammalia > Artiodactyla > Bovidae > Neotragus > Neotragus pygmaeus. Next base: position 1,360,246 of record SJYV01021317.1, read on the forward strand.
CTGCGTGTCACAACTAGACAGCCCATGCACTGCAACAAAGACCCAGTGTAGCCAAAATTAAAAGAAAGAAATAGAACATAAATGCCAACATTAAAAATAAAAAGAAATAGAAATAAACTTGATCAGAATACCAGTCTGTGGTGACTGGGGTACTGGCACAGTGAGCTTGAGAAGAACCGGAGCCTGAGTTTCGTAGATACTGAGTGATTAGCTGCCTACAGTAGTCCTTGCAAAAGCCTAAGACCAAGAAGGTGGGAGTATGGGAGGAAATATCTGTGGTGTGTTCGTGGAAGGCTGGGTGCTTCTGAGTGGACTAGTGGAACAGACACAAGGCTGCACACTTGAGGGGACTAAGGCGTGACCAGAGTGCCACAGCTAAGACCTGATGCAACCAAATAAATAAAGCCATGCGAGCGAAAAGGGACATCCAGGGTGGACCCCGAGTCTGTGCGGGTGTCTGAGGAAAACGGTGATGTGGACAAGGAAGGCTCCAAGAGGACCTGTGCAGTGCCTACAAGGGTGTGTGTGCTCAAGACAACAGGAGGCATGAAACCAGAGGACTTCCCTGGTGGTCTAATTGCTGACTCTGCACTTCCACTGCAGGGGCATGGGGGTTAGATCTTTGGTTCGGAAACCAAGACCCCACATGCCTGGAGGCACAAAGAACGCTATTTGTTCCGAGTGACTCTGCACTTCCACTGCAGGGGGCCTGGGGGTTCAATCTTTGGTTGGGAAACCAAGACCCCACATGCCTGGAGCCACAAAGAAAGCTGTTTGCTCCCAAGATGATATGTGGTGTGGACAGAGATGTGCCAACACGCATCCCTGTGTGATACGGGCATAAAAGATGGTATGTCCCTGAGACTTTCTGTGTGGACAGGAAGCCATGTGTACCTCGGAGACTTGTGATGTGGACACAGAGGCTGTGTGTGTCTGGGGAAACTTGTAGTGAGACCAAAAAAAGGCTGTGTGTATGAGAGTACTACTGCTGCAGACACAGTAGGACACAGAAGGTGGTGTGCACCCAGCTGGAATTGGAGTGTACGTACAGGAGACTCTGAGTACCTGAGGAGATCTCAGGTCACAGAAAGCTGTTCACATACAGGAGACTTTAGGTTTGGGCAAAGTAGGCTGCAGTGCTTGGGCAAAGAAGCCTGGCATACTGCATTCCATAGGGTTGCAAAGAGTCAGACACAACTGAGCAACTGACTTGTGTATCTCAGAATAGCATGAATACAGCAAGTTGTCTGTACCCCAAACAATTTCTGTGTTGGACAAGAAGGCTGTGTGTACAGGAGGCAAGGAGGTAGAGTTTCTAAGCATCTGAGGTGACTTGTGCCGTCAACACAGAAGGTTCTGGATACCTGAGACTGTGATATCCATGCTGTGTAACACAGTAAGCTGTGTTAGCCCCAGGAGACTTGTACGCCATGCAAGGCTGTGTGTGCCCAAAGGAACAAGTGGTGAGGAGGCCAAAGCCGTGAGGCGGCTTGTGGTGCTGACGGAGAAGGCTGTGTATGCCCAAGGGGTCTAGTGGTATGGATACAGGTCTAATAAAAATAATACAGACAATAACAAATGTTGGTGAGAAGGTGAAGAACCATTATCTGCTGGCAGGAAAGTAAACCAGTGTAGCCACTTTGGAAAACAGGCTGACAGTTCTTCACAATGTTAAACATGAAGTCATCAGGCAACTCACATACTCAGGGAAAAGGAAAACATATGTCCACAGAAAAACATCCACCTAAAGGAAATCAATATGCCAGCAAATTGGAAAACTCAGCAGTGGCCACAGGACTGGAAAAGGTCAGTTTTCATTCCAATTCCAAAGAAGGGCAATGCCAAAGAATGCTCAAACTACCGCACAATTGCACTCATCTCACATGCTAGTAAAGTAATGCTCAAAATTCTCCAAGCCAGGCTTCAGCAATACGTGAACCGTGATACTTGAACTCCCTGATGTTCAAGCTGGTTTTAGAAAAGGCAGAGGAACCAGAGATCAAATTGCCAACATCTGCTGGATCATGGAAAAAGCAAGAGAGTTCCAGAAACACATCTATTCCTGCTTTATTGACTATGCCAAAAACTTTGACTGTGTGGATCACAATAAATTGTGGAAAATTCTGAGAGATGGGAATCCCAGACCATCTGACCTGCCTCTTGAGAAACCTATATGCAGGTCAGGAAGCAACAGTTAGAATTGGACGTGGAACAATGGACTGGTTCCAAATAG